>CM036764.1:53596997-53614497 GCA_020796225.1 Arion vulgaris
AGGGTGTAACAGGCTAAAGAGAGATATCTAAACGCCAAGGGCGTAACAGGCTAAAGAGAGATATCTAAACGTCAAGGGCGTAACAGGCTAAAGAGAGATATCTAAACGTCAAGGGCGTAACAGGCTAAAGAGAGATATCTAAACGCCAAGGGTGTAACAGGCTAAAGAGAGATATCTAAACGTCAAGGGCGTAACAGGCTAAAGAGAGATATCTAAACGCCAAGGGTGTAACAGGCTAAAGAGAGATATCTAAACGTCAAGGGCGTAACCGGCTAAAGAGAGATATCTAAACGTCAAGGGCGTAACCGGCTAAAGAGAGATATTCTTGACATGCCGTCGACATCTACAACAATAAACGAGGTGTCAATTTTCTAGACATCATTTATACGTTCAGTAGTTTGCTATCACTTTCTGAACAGTGAGGTTTGTGTTTTACAGTTCATAAAATTCCACGCGAACAAATTTCCTTCCAAACTGCCTGTCCATGAGTTTGAACAAGGTACACTTTATGTTATGATCGAGTTCACTACCGCTACAGACGCTACAGACGCTACAGACGCTACAGACGCTACAGACGCTACAGACGTTACAGACGCTACAGACGCTACAGACGCTACAGACGCTCACTGCTATTTATGCAAGAGTCAATTATAGCCAAATTTGCTGAAAGGATTGAACGCGTCAAAAAGGTCTAAATGTGAAGTGATTTACTTCATTACAACGAGATTTCTCATACTTCTCTTCCCTGTCGGCAGAGATTGCACGCAAATCTACGCAGAGTGTTGCACAAAATACGAACTCCTTACTTCCAGCAACAATCTTATCTTATGAAAATATTGCACATGTGATGGTGGTTGCACATTGTAGAGATGATGTTGTCTTTCTTCAGCAAACATGGAATAGGAATATGTCAACAACATATGTGATTCGGTCAGTAATCGAGCTCACAACCTTCAGAAAAGACAAGCAAACGCCCTAACCACTTGGCTTTAGAGATGATATCCATTGATTACATAAAATGTAGTTCATGAAATATTACACTAAAACAGAAACTTGAGATTTATTTTACAAACCTACGCACCTATAGACTGCGCAGAAACTGCTAAACACATTTTCGGAAATGACTATCACTATGACTGACCGGAAGTGAATCATGCAGTTCATTGATGTATTGCGGATGTGATATGATACCTGGCAAAGAACGAGGAAGTAAACAAAAAACCCATTACAATACATATCATCATCAAATATCTTGTCCTGAGCAGAACGTTACCACCCTAATAGTCCTTCAGAATTTCTCTAGCTCATAGATCAGATGTCCCTGATCTGCAGTCGCCATGTTCAAACCATCAGTTCCATCTCGAGTGGGTACTTATTCTTCACAGCTTTGTTGGAATGCCTTCTTCAGTATTGTTCTTTTCCAACCCTTCATGTCACTATATATGTTCAAAATACTTCCATTTTCTCATTCTTATCTATAGCATCAGCCAGTTTTCTGGATAGATCTATTGACATGAAAGCAAAGTGATCAAGAGAGGGTCCATGGCCCTTCTCTGCTCGTGATATACTGAGGACTTTTCTGTAACACTTATATTCAAAAGCACATATATTTTTTTCCCACTGCCTTGTTAAATGCCCATGCTTCACACTCATACGATGCCACTGGGCACATGCATGCTCTTAGTATTTTGATCTTTGTTTTCAAATTGTTACATTGCGTACTATCTAAATTATTACACTACAACAAATACACTATAATAAATACTTATTTCATAGTCTGCGACCGTATCAGACTACAATAAGACTAAATCAAAGTTTGCTTCAGCATTTCCCAATGTCATCTTCTCTTTCTTGACTACTTTGCGTCCCACTTCAATGCCTTCTTGACCACTTTGTGTCCCACTTCAATGCCTTCTTGACCCCTTTGTGCCCCACTTCAATGCCTTCTTGACCACTTTGTGTCCCACTTCAATGCCTTCTTGACCACTTTGTGTCCCACTTCAATGCCTTCTTGACTACTTTGTGTCCCACTTCAATGCCTTCTTGACCACTTTGTGTCCCACTTCAATGCCTTCTTGACCACTTTGTGTCCCACTTCAATGCCTTCTTGACTACTTTGTGTCCCACTTCAATGCCTTCTTGACCACTTTGTGTCCCACTTCAATGCCTTCTTGACCACTTTGTGTCCCACTTCAATGCCTTCTTGACCACTTTGTGTCCCACTTCAATGCCTTCTTGACCACTTTGTGTCCCACTTCAATGCCTTCTTGACCACTTTGTGTCCCACTTCAATGCCTTCTTGACCACTTTGTGTCCGATATCAATGCCTTCTTGACCACTATGTGTCCCACTTCAATGCCTTCTTGACCACTTTGTGTCCCACTTCAATGCCTTCTTGACCACTTTGTGTCCCACTTCAATGCCTTCTTGACCACTTTGTGTCCCACTTCAATGCCTTCTTGACCACTTTGTGTCCCACTTCAATGCCTTCTTGACCACTTTGTGTCCCACTTCAATGCCTTCTTGACCACTTTGTGTCCCACTTCAATGCCTTCTTGACCACTTTGTGTCCCACTTCAATGCCTTCTTGACCACTTTGTGTCCCACTTCAATGCCTTCTTGACCACTTTGTGTCCCACTTCAATGCCTTCTTGACCACTTTGTGTCCGATATCAATGCCTTCTTGACCACTATGTGTCCCACTTCAATGCCTTCTTGACCACTTTGCGTCCCACTTCAATGCCTTCTTGACCACTTTGCGTCCCACTTCAATGCCTTCTTGACCACTTTGTGTCCCACTTCAATGCCTTCTTGACCACTATGTGTCCTACTTCAATGCCTTCTTGATCACTATGTGTCCCACTTCAATGCCTTCTTGACTACTTTGCGTCCTACTTCAATGCCTTCTTGACTACTTTGCGTCCCACTTCAATGCCTTCTTGACCACTATGTGTCCCACTTCAATGCCTTCTTGACAACTTTGTGTCCAACTTAAATGCCTTCTTGACCACTTTGTGTCCCACTTCAATGCCTTCTTGACCACTTTGCGTCCCACTTCAATGCCTTCTTGACCACTTTGTGTCCCACTTCAATGCCTTCTTGACCACTCTGTGTCCCACTTCAATGCCTTCTTGACCGCTTTGTGTCCCACTTCAATGCCTTCTTGACCACTATGTGTCCCACTTCAATGCCTTCTTGACCACTATGCGTCCCACTTCAATGCCTTCTTGACCACTATGTGTCCCACTTCAATGCCTTCTTTGGAAATTCGTTTGATCATTTCTTATTAAAGTATGCCCAACATATCTCAATCTTCTCCTTCTTATAACAATTGTTGCTAGTGGTTGACCAGACATTTCTCTGATGTCATCACTTCTCCTGAATTCGTTCAATTTTATTTAAATTGTTTTCTGCAGACAACATTGAACATAACATGTGGTTTCCGTCTTAACGCGTGCTGGTCTCCGGATTCTATTGTAAACTATGAAGTTTTGTGAAGCGAGTGATGGGGTGAGATTGGTGTATAGGTTGTGGTTTTACATGGAGAATGCATGCGGGTAAAAATCAGCACCAATAATTAAAGGACTTGGTGTTTCAAGGACATTTATGGAGAAATGTTTGACTATGTACGATTGAACAATAAACTTGTGATACTTTATTGTTGGGATGAGTTCTACAAGAAGTCAGTTCATGACTTACGGTAGTTTTTAGTTGAGAATTATCTCAGTTTAAGTTTTAAAGAAGTGTTAAAACTGGCAGAATTGATCATGACTATTCCAGCAACCACTGAGTCTTTTAAAATGTCGCTTTCAGCATTAAAGCGAATCCAGTTGCCGCAGATCTACACAAGGTCAAGATAGACTCTCCATCCCCAGTCTTAGTCTCTTACCGAATGAATAGGAACTGTTGAGCAAGGTTAGAATGGAGAATACATTTTACGATGGCGTCAGAGAAGTTTGTGAAAATTTCCAGAAGAATAGATGTGATCTTCAAGTGAAACATGTCAGTAGAATAGATGTACTATTTACAAATATATATTTCTCACATTTCTTTTTCTTGCGTTCTCCCGCTATGAATGCAGACGTAGTCAGGGCGCTTGGTATGGAGCTTCTGACTGATTTTTGCGTGATGTCATGCTTTCCCTTTTATCAGTGTCCCGCCTTACAGGCGGGCCTTATCCAACTTCAGTGGTTTGCTTCAAGTTTAATAATTATCTTTGCGTAAATGAATATAGTTGGCTTTTCAATTAAAAGAGAAAGAGATCAAATAGGGGGTGGCACATGTTCCTTTTAAGTAGAATCACACCTATGTCGCAATACCAGACTACGCCGCTGATTCATTCCCACACTACATATTTATAAACTGTTAATTTTATTTCTTAGACTTCGACTACTTTCTTTTATTTTTATCATTGAACAAACTATATGACGCAAACATATTGTCTCCTGAGTCAAAGATAACAATCATGCAGTTAATTATCTGATGGATCCACCATTCTTCCGGAAATATGACTAACTCTCGAAGTTATTCCTTCAATCCTGCAACCTTTCTTTTTATCATGACTTTCAGCTCACTTACTACCATTTCTAATAGGAATATTAGACACTTTTAACTCATCACTTTCTAATTTTTAATAATAATAATAATTAATAATAATTATAATTTACTTCCTGCGTCTTCTGCAGTTGCTTGATCCTATACAGGTACCGCCAGTCATGTATATGCGTGGCTATAACATATATATATATATATATATATATATCGATCAACGGGGATCCTACACATAACACGCCAAAATACATACTATCTTCTAAGAGTAATGTCGTAATATCTAATTTAAATCTTATTTTAGCACTCTGATTATTTTTAGCATCTTTTGTATCAGTCAATACTTGGTTACACCCGACACTGGCATGCTAGTAGTAATTATCTTCTATAATTCAACATTCATTTACCTAATTGGCTACAGTTACGGGTACATAATCATTTCATTTCAGGTATATATAGAGAAGTATTTATAATGTGATGAGGCTTGAACTAAAGAAAATATCAGAGCAGTAATAATATTTGTAGTACGCGCTGTATAGAAGTTTGTAGTACGCGCTGTATAGAAGTTTTTGTTGGAAGGAATTCAATGCGAGTCAACAAGGGCATTGCTTTTTTTTTATTTCCTGCATTTTGTACTCAGAGTAAATTAACAAATTGAAAGAATATTCTCTGATTCTGGTTCAAGAGTCAGGTTTTAAAATATATTATTATATTGTTCTAGATAAGTTTTTCTTACCTATTCGTAGGATAAAATGCATGTAGTCATGATATTGTCTACTGGAGTCACACACAGCTACAAAAAAGGATAAAATGCAGTGTAGTATGATATCGTCTACTGGTATCGTCTACCACACACAGCTACACAAAAAAAGGATAAAAATGCAGGTGTAGTCATGATATCGTCTACTGGTATCGTCTACCACACACAGCTACACAAAAAAAGGATAAAAATGCAGGTGTAGTCATGATATCGTCTACTGGTATCGTCTACCACACACAGCTACACAAAAAAAGGATAAAATGCAGGTGTAGTCATGATATCGTCTACTGGTATCGTCTACCACACACAGCTACACAAAAAAAGGATAAAAATGCAGGTGTAGTCATGATATCGTCTACTGGTATCGTCTACCACACACAGCTACACAAAAAAAGGATAAAATGCAGGTGTAGTCATGATATCGTCTACTGGTATCGTCACTACACACAGCTACACAAAAAAAGGATAAAATGCAGGTGTAGTCATGATATCGTCTACTGGCATCGTCTACCACACACAGCTACACAAAAAAGTATAACGAGTCAGAAATAGGAAGATACAAAGATGGAGCGATGGCATCAAGAACAGCCTTGAAAATAAATAAGCTGAAAGTGTGTAGAACATGTACAAATAATATGGCTACATTTCTATCTCACTCAAGACTTCTTTAAAGAAGTAAATTATGGAAGAGAAGAAGAAGAAGTCATCACGCATAATACTAATAATAGCTATCCATCGTAAGCTATGATGATAACAGCCTATAACGTGTGTTGTTGCGCTTCTCTGTTGTGTGTGGAGGTGACTGTAAAGTCCAATTATGAAACACATTCCCCAACCACAGGTGGGGCACACATGATCAAGGTTTGGCATGTGGCTGTTGTGTGTTTTATCTGTTCGTTCACCTCGTTTTCTCTGCACCTCAGCAGAAGGACGATTTTCATCTATGCGTGTTCCATTTGGTGATCTTGCACGAGTAATTGCCAGCACTTGGTGTCTAAAGCGAAACCGTTTAGGGACACTTTAAGAGTATCTATAAATCTCGTTTTATGTCCAACAACTGATCGACTGCCACCTTTAAGCTCGCCAAACATCAATTGTTTTGGATGGTTGACTGGCCCATCTCACCTGGGCTTTCTGCATCAGAGTGTTGACTCTTGACATTGTGACGCTTATGAAGATTCATTTGTTTAAAATTTTGTTCCATTTTATTTTGAGCATACAACTCTATATTGCATAATACGTCTACTCTGACTGATTTTTGCAGAAAGACTTGCTTTAATAATCATTAGTATCCCTTGCCATTCAAGAGAACCGTACTTCGACTTCAGAGGTACCTGTAATTTTGATTTTCAATTGAAGGATCTGCGTCTTCTGTAGTCCAACCACGTCTGGTGTACACGCCTATAATTTATTTTTTTTAATTTTGGCCATTCATTCATTCAAGTGTTGCGCCGATTGGCGGAGGTGTTCATGTCTCTCCACATCGGTTTACCTCTGTAACAATCCATCAACTCTGTCACCGAACCATTACCGATCCGCGATTTCAAGCCGTCCGGAATTGTGTCCCTTTGTCTCCATCTATCTCTCTTCCCCTGTATTTACCTGTTGTAACCAAATGTACAAAACTATCCCTTCTAATTATAGGTTCCTTCTAAAACTTTGTCTGCTTCTTATTCGATTTATTACATTTCAATATGAATCTGTCTCCGACAAGATCTCTTCATTTGTACTTTCTAGCTGTCCATGGAACTTTCAACATTCTTCTGGGAAACCACATTTCTGTGGCATCCAGTGTTCTTACTAATTCTCCGTTCATTGTCCATGACTCCCTGCCATATAAAAGTATTGGCTCTTTAGAGCATTGGATTACTCGTTTTCTTAATGCCACTGACAAGGATTTATTTTAACCATGCTAGCTTTGAAAACGGAATTTCCATGCGTGGTTCCAAAGCGCGAAATCGTTAAACTTTGCCGACGGAAGTTCAAGAGAAGTTATTATTGATGAAGAATTTGAAACCTATGGCTTCATTATCATCAATTCATGAAGTGTCTGCTGGCGTTGACGATCACTGATCTTCATAACTTTCTGTTGGCATCGTAAATTATTCTTTCTCTAACCATGTTGTGTCTCACATTGTCAAGATAAGATGAGGTTTATGGAAGCATATTTTGTATGCGATTTGTAAATGGAGTCTGTTTGTTACAACTGAACACGTTCCAAGTGTTCGTCCCTGTCACAGTCTAAGAAGCAAAATAAGACGGAGATATCTGAATAAACCCGGTGCAACTAAACCAATCCACTTCTGTTTCTTCTTTAATCTTGTTTTTCTTCATCATCTTCATCATAGTTCTTCTTGTCGTTGAATTATGCGTTTGTAGTTCTTTCTAATTGTCTTTTTCTTTATTCTTTTACTTTTCAATGTTGTCACCAAATTCGTCATATTGTTCCTTTATCAATTTTCTTTGAGAAAATATACAAAAATCATACTTCTGACGTCCTGTATTTTTATGCAACAACATGCGAATGTTATTCACGGACAATTACTCAAACACAAGAAGAAAATTGTTAACTTTTTTTTTAGCAAAGTGCTTCAGAGAAACTATTAGAACGAAGTGAACATTGAGGGATAAAAAATATGCACATTTGACAAAACTTGAACATCGAAGAACACTTGGACAAAAATATCATGTTTTGAACACTAAAATATGTTGGTTATATTAAACGTCCCATATATTGACCAGTTGCCCCCGGCAACATAAGACTAGCGAAATCGAAAATTCCTGTTTATTGGGGGCTGATTTTTGTAAATGTTTGATAGAACTCTGGACAGTTTTTTGTAATTTTACTCAATTCTATGCATTCCTGGTAATTTATTGATGATAAATGTTAATAATACTGATATTCCTTAGTGTTAAACTGAACTTGTAACATAATATAACCTTGATTTAGCATGTTGTGTTGATTTTAAAATGAATTAATTTATATCCAACACCACTGGAATACGAAGATCACGCGACAGTTGTTGTCTTATTTCTTAGAATTTTTACTTGAGCCCGTCGGTCGTTTGTTATCGAAGACCACGGTTGGTCATACACAAAGAGGAATTGTTAAAGAAGATCATTATGGAAGGAGATCATTATGGAAGGAGAACATTATGGAAGGAGATCATTATGGAAGGAGAACATTATGGAAGGAGATCATTATGGAAGGAGATCATTATGGAAGGAGAACATTATGGAAGGAGATCATTATGGAAGGAGATCATTATGGAATTTCGTTAAAAAAGAAGAAGAGGCAGACTAAGGAAAATGTGGATGCAGACCGGATGTAACGGATGATTAGAACATGACGGCTGCAGAGGCGGAATTTCTGGCATATTAGAGAGTGATATTTCTAAGGACTGGTAGGGTGGGGGGCAAAGTTATGTTCAGGACAATCTATTTGATGATGATCAACGTCACCGTGTCTTAGGAGGAACAATAAAATAAAGACAGGGTTTCTGAATATCCAAGAATACGGCATGTAGCTTTAATAAACCTTTAAGGAGGTATTAGAGTAGCTTTAATAAACCTTTAAGGAGGTATTAGAAGGGTTTTGAAGCAGAAGAATTGACTTCATTGCACCGGTATTTACCCCATATGGCTCGGTCCCACTCCGCAGAAATGGCACGCCACCCGTCGAGAGCTTTGTGCAAAGCATGAACTCCGTTGTTCCAGCAACAATCCTATGTGTCTCTTTGAATAAATGCACTCGTGAACAGTACGGCGCTGTCCGGAATCGAACCCACGACTTTCAACTTGCAAGGCAAGGACTTAACTACTTAGCTAATGAAACACTAAAGACAATGATGAGGAGGCGGAAGAACTAGCTAATGATCAATCATTTTTTTGTGAGTAATTTTAAGAAAGAGACATGCTACATGAAGACAATTTTTATCTGATTAGCATAATTGTGCGTTTCTTTTTTGTTCTTCTAAATTTACTTTTTATTATCGCTTGCGAGCTAGAGTTACATATGAAGATGGCGGGCTTTTTCCTCAATACTGGATTAACTTCAATATTGTGTTGCTGATACGTTTTGTTAATGTGTATTTTAACAGCAACAACCCCATTCTCTGATATATGAATTTCATCACTTCTGGTGTATCCTGGGCTTGATAACGGCTTTTTGGAAGAAACGTCGCTGTGAATTGTTATTGTTTGTACTTTGAAAATGTACAGTATTTTGTTTTTATATGTTTTACGTTTGGACTATGTAAAGTTCTGAAATACATATGAATTGTCAAGAAGCAACAAATTAAATGGTTCAGCCACATAAGCAGATTACCAACAGACAGTGCACCGCAAGGATCAAGGTTGCTCTGATTCAATTAATACAAAGCAAAAGGCTGGCCACGCAAAAGGTGGACATAGAGATAACAGAGGCGACGAAACACAATATTTATGAAGCGCACACTAGGGCTCATTCTAGAAAACTCTTGTTAACCTGACGCTGTGAGACAAACCAGGATTCGAGAAAAGAAAGCAAGACATGTGGATTTACAGAAGAATTGGACGTCTTTCCCTGGCACACAAAAAAGAAAATACATGAAACTGTTCAGATATTTAAATAAATACTGGAGGAAAGGACTGAAAGTAAGCGGGCAAGAGGAATACAGTGATATATTCGTAAATGAAACATTAAGATATGAACCAGAAAGAACTTGGCAACATGTAATATTTATAACAGTAGTTATATTATAAATTGCTGCAGTCACAAATGTCTTCAGACCTCATATTCTTGTCCACATAGTCTTTATTCTTTTTTATGTGTTCCCTTGTTCATTCCGTCCTTCTGTTCGCACCCCAGCATTTACTCACCAAATACTTACAATAAACGTTGAAGAACATACCGCTCACACGAATACATGTACACGACGGGAGAAAATGCTTCCGTACAAGCGGGGTGAGAACTTAGCGCTATCCTCTCGTAGACGTGCGTACATCTCGTGAGGTTTAGCACTGCTGTCGCTCTTACTCCACAAGTTGCAGGGAGATAATATCATTGACACAATCAGACCTGTCAAAGACTAGATCTTATAGTTCCAGACCGGCATTAAGTCAGTTTTAAGATAAGATACCTGGACTTTAACGCTTTAACAGGTAAGACCTCATTGTCTGTTATAATGTGTATATACATTTATATTTAGATATAGAATCTGTGGAAAAAATGTGAATATATATAGTGTGAACTTTGATCAAATTACAGTAGTAATGTGTATTGTGATGTCTTCATAAGAACAACATATTCGCATATGTGTTGTCAGGGCCCGCATGTGATGTCTTCATAAGAACAACATATTTGCATATGTGTTGTCAGGGCCCGCATGTGATGTCTTCATAAGAACAACATATTCGCATGTGTTTTGCAGGAGCTCGCAAGGGAAACAAAGAATAGTAACAACCTACAAGACATGTCTTAAGAGATAAATACCTATAAGACATGTCTTAAGAGATAAATACCTACAAGATATGTCTTAAGAGATAAATACCTACAAGACATGTCTTAAGAGATAAATACCTACAAGACATGTCTTAAGAGATAAATACCTATAAGACATGTCTTAAGAGATAAATACCTACAAGACATGTCTTAAGAGATAAATAGCTACAAGACATGTCTTAAGAGATAAATAGCTACAAGACATGTCTTAAGAGATAAATAGCTACAAGATATGTCTTAAGAGATAAATAGCTACAAGATATGTCTTAAGAGATAAATACCTACAAGACATGTCTTAAGAGATAAATAGCTACAAGACATGTCTTAAGAGATAAATAGCTACAAAACATGTTTTAAGAGATAAATACCTACAAGACATGTCTTAAGAGATAAATAGCTACAAGACATGTCTTAAGAGATATATACCTACAAGACATGTCTTAAGAGATAAATACCTACAAGACATGTCTTAAGAGATAAATACCTACAAGACATGTCTTAAGAGATATATACCTACAAGACATGTCTTAAGAGATAAATACCTACAAGACATGTCTTAAGAGTTAAATACCTACAAGACATGTCTTAAGAGTCGATTAGGTAGGGTTCCATCCATGTGCTACCGAGTCTCGAAAGGGGAGGAATGAATATGCAGCACTGTGTACGTACCCCCCACGCATGTCGTAAGGATCGAGTAAGGAGGATGAGTATGGGGCTGGCTACGTCACCTCGTAGACAAAAGTTAAGCCAACAAATCTTCAACAAACATGGAAAGCACAATAATAAGAATTAATCCAAGTCAACCATCCGAACAAGTGACAAAGTTCACTAAAATGGTGGCAAATGAAGAAAAATATATTGTTTTTGAAGCATATTGTTCCCGACAATGATAAACATTACATGCAACAAGTCATTATTGTCAGTTGAGATCAGAATGAGATTTATACAGTGCTACATAGAACCAATACTGACATACGGATGCGAGTCATGGACAATAAACAAACAGATGGAAAAGTCTCTGGAGGCCACAGATATATGGTTTTACAGAAGATTGATAAGAATCCCATGGACTGTTAAAATGACAAATGTAGAGGTGTTGAATGAGATCAAGACACAGAGAAAGCTAATTATCAATATAAGAAAGAGGCAGTCATCATTTTTCGGACATGTAATGAGAATGGGAGGTTTAGAACATATTGTGACAATCAGTAAAATTGAGGGTGACGAGACAGAGGAAGACAGAGAGAGAAAATATTTGACAGCCTGACTTCATGGCATGGAAAAGCGTCGACATCTGAGATGAAAGTAAATACCAAGGACAGACAGTTGTAAAGGTCGATGATTGCCTACGCCAGCCGGCACGGCACATGATGATGAACATGTTGTTATTGCTATCGTCAGGCTAGCGGCGTCATCTGTTGATAAAACATCATATTTCACATTGCTACCGTAATGGGATCGTTACTGGTTACTATACCCACGCCATAGCACTACGGGCAGGCCAATAGGTGCTCAGTCTCCACACAAAAATGTCGCAGGTTATTTGTAATGATGGTTCATGTGGCACGCTGGTTACAATTCTCTCTCTGCACCTCAAGCAACCAGCTCTACATGTAAAACGATTTATTCCAAAACTCATTAAATTGCTGGATAGATTCAATATCAATCGTAGTGTCTTTATCTGAAAGGACGCCGCCAAGAGACCACATAAATACCCATTATCCATGCCAAATTCCTTGAAAATCGATGTTGTCGATGAAATCCTTGCCGCTCTCACATTGTCGAGAACACCCGCATGTCCAGGACAATAGACGCAAGAGATAACCTGGAGGTCAGAAACATATATAGACGACATCCATTCATTCCGCAACCTACCATTCGGGATAATTTGATCGAAATATGACATCATATGTTACGTGATGTTATGACGATATACACATACATTATCTGTGAAAATGTGTATACTTATTTGTAACGTTTCGCATATTATTGTACATATGTTCAGTTTACTACGAATGTATGTCTTCAGCATATAACATATTTCATTAATACAACGAAAACTGCGATTAAAACTATTACTACCGCTACTGTAACTGTTACCATGATGATGATGCTGGTCCATCACAGGTGATGATAACCACCAATTATCATTCAAGAGAATGTAGTTGCATTATGTTTGTCTGTGTGTGTGTAGATGACTAGTGAGCGCGATGCGGGCTTGAAATGTTCTTGTACAGTGTGTTGCACTTGTGGGGCAGTTTTACTGTCTTTCTAGTCTAACATTTCTGTTCTATCCGTGTAGTTCTACCTGTCTCGCAGGCCGAAGAACTGTGTCGAAGAAGTGTTCGTTAGGCTGATCTGTCTTGAGCAACATTCTCCAAATTGTCGACATATATGAAAAGGATTTCTTGAGTGTGTCTTTGAATCGCTTTTATTTACCACACTGGGAACGATTACCGCAACGCAGCTCACCACACAAGAAATGTTTGGATATTCTGTAATATCCGGCATTCGAGCCCCATGTCACGCCCATCGTGTCTGGGACTGCATCAAGATTGCGTAGATCCTGAGGAGGGCAGCTCTCTTTAGGACCTCGGTGTCTGGGATCCCTTTACCACAACTGCTCTAACTGCTGCTACAATACTATCACAACAACTACTACTTTTAAAACTACAACTGCTACAGCTGCTACTAACACTACTACACCTACTATAATTACTTCAACTACTAAAACTGCGTCTACAACTACATCATCTTCTACAACTACACCATCTACTACAACTACACCATCTACTACACCTACATCATCTATACAACTACACCATCTACTACAACTACAACATCTACTACAACTACACCATCTACTACAACTACACCATCTTCTACAACTACAACATCTACTACAACTACAACATCTACTACAACTACACCATCTACTACAATTACACCATCTACTACACCTACATCATCTATACAACTACACCATCTACTACAACTACAACATCTACTACAACTACACCATCTACTACAACTACACCATCTTCTACAACTACAACATCTACTACAACTACAACATCTACTACAACTACACCATCTACTACAACTACACCATCTACTACAACTACACCATCTACTACAACTACACCATCTTCTACAACTACAACATCTTCTACAACTACACCATCTACTACAACTACAACATCTTCTACAACTACAATATCTTCTACAACTACAACATCTACTACAACTACAACATCTTCTACAACTACAACATCTACTACAACTACAACATCTTCTACAACTACAACATCTACTACAACTACAACATCTACTACAACTAATGCAAGTATTATAACTACTACAACAACTATTACACTTATTATCACTTGCTACTACCACAACCAATACCGCTACTACTAATACTACCACTACTACTACTACTAGTGCTACTAATAATAATATTACTACTACTAATACTACTACTACTACTACTACTACTACTATTACCACTACTACTACTATTACTACTATTGCTACTACTAGTAATACTACTACTAATACTACTACTACTACTAATACTACTACTACTAATGCTACTACTACTACTACTGTTATATACAGGTTCTTTCTGATGAACTTTACTACTACTACTACTACTACTGTTATATACAGGTTCTTTCTGATGAACTTTACTACTACTACTACTACTACTATTACTGTTATATACATGTTCTTTCTGATGAGCTTTACTACTACTACTACTACTATTACCACTACTACTACTATTACTACTATTGCTACTACTAGTAATACTACTACTACTACTACTACTACTACTACTACTAATACTACTACTACTAATGCTACTACTACTAGTACTGTTATATACAGGTTCTTTCTGATGAACTTTACTACTACTACTACTACTACTACTATTACTGTTATATACATGTTCTTTCTGATGAGCTTTACTACTACTACTACTATTACTACTACTGTTATATACAGTTACTTTCTGATGAGCTTTACTACTACTACTACTACTACTACTACTACTACTAGTACTGTTATATACATGTTCTTTCTGATGAACGTTACTACTAGTTTGGAAAGCTATTGCAAGTTATTTACGTCCGTGTAGTGTTATATATGTCCGTGGATTTGTATGCATATATATATATATATATATTTATCTTTATTGTCTGTGTGTGTGTGCGTGTGTGTGTGTGTGTGTTGTTAGTGTGTGTGCGTACAATCATTAGTTTGTACAAAACTTTCAATCCATATTTTTTCTTTGAAAATTATTGACGTTTATGGAGTCGTCTGGTGGATCTTGAGTTGCGCTTTCTGCACGTTATTACACTTCATTATTCTTCCGAATATGTTCAATTTTTCCCTCATTTATTGCTTATTATATCTTCAACTTTTTAAATTAACAAGTATGTATATACAAAAAAGGATTGCATTCTGAATTGTGTATTTCAGTTGGAATATATATATATATATATATCTATGTTTATTGGTCATATCAAATGTGTGCTACAGTATGACATAATACGGTACCATCTACAACTGGTAAACTCACTGTTTTTATATATATATATATATCTATGTTTATTGGTCAGATCAAATGTGTGCTACAGTATGACATACGGTACCATTCACAACTGGTAAACTCACTGTTTTTATATATATATATATCTATGTTTATTGGTCATATCAAATGTGTGCTACAGTATGACATAATACGGTACCATCTACAACTGGTAAACTCACTGTTTTTATATATATATATATATATCTATGTTTATTGGTCATATCAAATGTGTGCTACAGTATGACATAATACGGTACCATATACAACTGGTAAACTCACTGTTTTTATATATATATATATCTATGTTTATTGGTCATATCAAATGTGTGCTACAGTATGACATAATACGGTACCATCTACAACTGGTAAACTCACTGTTTTTATATATATATATATCTATGTTTATTGGTCATATCAAATGTGTGCTACAGTATGACATAATACGGTACCATATACAACTGGTAAACTCACTGTTTTTATATATATATATATATCTATGTTTATTGGTCATATCAAATGTGTGCTACAGTATGACATAATACGGTACCATATACAACTGGTAAACTCACTGTTTTTATATATATATATATCTATGTTTATTGGTCATATCAAATGTGTGCTACAGTATGACATAATACGGTACCATATACAACTGGTAAACTCACTGTTTTTATATATATATATATCTATGTTTATTGGTCATATCAAATGTGTGCTACAGTATGACATAATACGGTACCATCTACAACTGGTAAACTCACATCTACAACTGGTAAACTCACATCTACAACTGGTAAACTCCATCTACAACTGGTAAACTCACATCTACAACTGGTAAACTCACTGTTTTTATATATATATATATCTATGTTTATTGGTCATATCAAATGTGTGTTACAGTATGACATACGGTACCATCTACAACTGGTAAACTCACTGTTTTTATATATATATATATATATCTATGTTTATTGGTCATATCAAATGTGTGCTACAGTATGACATAATACGGTACCATATACAACTGGTAAACTCACTGTTTATATATATATATATATATCTATGTTTATTGGTCATATCAAATGTGTGCTACAGTATGACATAATCAGTACCATCTACAACTGGTAAACTCACATCTACAACTGGTAAACTCACATCTACAACTGGTAAACTCACATCTACAACTGGTAAACTCACATCTATAACTGGTAAACTCACATCTACAACTGGTAAACTCACATCTACAACTGGTAAACTCACTGTTTTTATATATATATATATCTATGTTTATTGGTCATATCAAATTTGTGCTACAGTATGACATACGGTACCATCTACAACTGGTAAACTCACTGTTTTACATCATGTACCATCTACAACTGGTAAACTCCTGTTTTACATACGGTACCATCTCAACTGGTAAACTCATCTACAACTGGTAATCACACTACAACTGGTAAACTCACATCTACAATGGTAACTCACATCTACAACTGGTAAACTCACATCTACAACTGGTAAACTCACATCTACAACTGGTAAACTCACATCTACAACTGGTAAACTCACATCTACAACTGGTAAACTCACATCTACAACTGGTAAACTCACATCTACAACTGGTAAACTCACATCTACAACTGGTAAACTCACATCTACAACTGGTAAACTCACATCTACAACTGGTAAACTCACATCTACAACTGGTAAACTCACATCTACAACTGGTAAACTCACATCTACAACTGGTAAACTCACATCTACAACTGGTAAACTCACATCTACAACTGGTAAACTCACATCTACAACTGGTAAACTCACATCAACAACTGGTAAACTCACATCTACAACTGGTAAACTCACATCTACAACTGGTAAACTCACATCTACAACTGGTAAACTCACATCCTACAACTGGTAAACTCACATCTACAACTGGTAAACTCACATCTACAACTGGTAAACTCACATCTACAACTGGTAAACTCACATCTACAACTGGTAAACTCACATCTACAACTGGTAACTCCATCTACAACTGGTAAACTCACATCTACAACTGGTAAACTCACATCTACAACTGGTAAACTCACATCTACAACTGGTAAACTCA
>CM036764.1:54969497-55419497 GCA_020796225.1 Arion vulgaris
TAAACATCTGGAATGTTCTCTGAACAAACAGTCAAAATTTTGTAAGCAAGAAAACAAACAAGGAAATATTATGCATCATTTCAGGCCTTCACAAAAATCTTTTACATATTTTACATGTCGCAAAACATAACTAAGAAATACAGCAGTTTTCAAGTTTACCGACAAGAACTTATTCAGTTATTCTTATCTATGAACCTAGCTACAACACAACTGTTGCATCTTGATCCATACAGTTATCTAGTTCACTACTTATAAGTGAACTTATTTAGTTATTCTTATCTATACGAACTCAAGCTACAACAGAACTGTTGCATCTCGATGTTGCCTTTCAAGTTCACCGACAACAACTTATTACAGAATTGTTAAACAAGTTAAAATGTTAGATTAGTGGCTCCTTGCTAACATAAAAAATGGGATCTGTGTTTAAAATATATCAAAATATGACGCAGAATTATGGAAGGCAAATAAAAATACTGGGTTTTTTTTCTTTTAAACCAAAATATGCTAGCAATGTTAAAAACAAACAAAGATATTCCCGCTAGCAATGTTAAAAACCAAAGATATCCCGCTAGCAATGTTAAAAATCAAAGATATCCTACAGTTAAATCAAGATATCCACAATGTTAAAAACCAAAGATATCCTGCTAGCAATGTTAAAAACCAAAGATGAAGGGAATATTTGTGAAGTATAGGTTAGGTGTTCGCCTCTCGTTACAATGGTTCGATCCCTCTGGATATTTTTTCAGCGATCACTAATTTCAGTGTACGTGAGATCAAGTTCCTATTCATATTAGAAATGGATGGTAAATCGGTTGTAGGTCGCATGTTCAAGTTGAGCAGGTAAAAGAACAATTAGCAGTTCAAAATTAAGAAGAGCAGGCTGTAAAGCTACTGCCCTGGGAAATTCATTAGAAAAATTCACAATAAAATATTTTTACCATCTTCTGAATTACACTGCAGACATTCACCACTGCTACTATTCTTTGCATAACCTGCGGGCCCGCACCGCTGGTGTCACGCACTGCCACCGTCCTGTTTAAGAAAGAGATCAAAGCACATATGGTTACTCATTGAAGTGCAATGATGAATGTTCTATCAATCAAGGACGAATGGCGTGAAAAAAACTAAAATGTCATAACTTTGAAGATGACTATAATAAATTACTCATAGGCAAACAAGATTATACACTATGAAATGATGAAACTCATGAGAGACTGACTATTAAGCGTGTATGTTAGACAAATTACACAATATCTAGGCATAAAGAGTCCTGCGAGTGGGAGTTGTAGCTCCAAATAGGCCGGTCCTGGCTGTCGCAGGAGATAGGTTTGCGTACTGGACAGGGCTGCCATTCAGAATGTTTGTATAAAATGGATGGACGGATGCGTTGTAGTTGCCTGAAAATAAAAAAACACATTAAAATGGTGAGTCATACATAGAAACATAACATATACAATACTCTCACTTATTATATACATATATATATACCTGAAATGAAAATTGTGGCATAAACTTTACAGGGCGTCTTCGGCACCCACAGTAAACGAGTTGTTTATTTAGTTAGTTTGTTCCTTTCGTAGCCAAAGGCGGCACATAGGGCAGAGGTTTTAGATCTCCATGTGATATGGTTCTTTGCTAGCAGTTGGAGATCTTGTATGGTTTTATATCCCAATAGTTTACTTTCTTGTTGGATGGTTCTTCAAGAGTGGTCTTTGGTCTTCCACGTTTTCTTTTCCCAACTGGTGACCACATAAGGACATGTCGATTTAGTCTCTTTTCGTCTGATCTAAGAACATGACCTAAATATTTCCACCTTCGTTTCCTTATAATATTTGATACGGGTTGTTGGTGTGTTCTATCTCTCACTGTGTTGTTAGAAACGAAATCACTCCATTTGACTTTTAATAATTTTCTGAGACATTTATTCTCAAAGCTGTCCAGTTTCTTATCAATTTTCTTTGTTGATTTCAACTTTCACAACCGTAGGTCAGTACAGGAATCATACATGACCTAAATAATTTAACTTTTGTGCATATACTAAGGTCTTGAGATTGCCAGATATTCGTTAACTTAGTGAAGGCACTAGCTGCTATAGCAATACGAGTTTATTTCTTTCATCGTGTCTCCGTTGTTTGACACTTTACTACCCAAATATGTAAAATGTTCAACTTTCTCCAGTGCTTGGCCATTGATTACGATGTTGTCAGTCGAGTTTGTAAGGTCCATAATTTTGGTCTTGGCAGAATTAATCTGGAGACCAACCTGTTCTGCAAAAGATTGCTCGTTAGTTTGTGGGTTGCTTGTGTGGTTGAATTCAATATGACCATGTCATCGGCAAAGTCAAGATCAAATAGTCTGCTGTTAATAAGCCATTTGATGCCTAGTTGATCATCTTGGGTGCATTTGCGCATGATCCAGTTTATAGATATCCCAAAAAGCATAGGTGACATAACACAGCCCTGCTTCACACCCGAATTGACTGTGAACCAGTCTAAGTTTCCTGCATCTGTTCTTACACAGCAGGATGCTTCAGAATAGAAGGCTTTTATAATGTTGATGTATTTTTCCTGGAAGTCGTAGGTCTTAAGAATCTCCCAGAGAGTAGAACGATGAAGAGTATCATACGCTTTCTGAAAGTCTATAAAATTTATCACTAGTGGTGACCGGAATTCAATTGATTCTTCTTTTATGGATCTCAGCGTGAAGATATGATCGGTACAAGAACGATGTGACGAAAGCCAGCTTGTTCTTCTCTTAGCCTTGCGCGCGCTTTTTCAGCCTCTCCATCAAAATACTGCAGAATAGCTTGCCAGATGTTGATAGCAGATTTATTCCGCGCCAGTTGTTGCAATTTGACAAATCACCTTTTTGGGAGCTTGAATATCACGCCTTTCCAATCTTTTGGGGGTCTCATTCTGCCAAACATCGCTCATTAAGGACGTAGGAATCCTATTGATTCCTCGTCAGTTGCTTTTAGCATCTCTCCTGAAATATCATCGCTACCGCTGGCTTTGTTGTTTTTCAGTTTCTTGATGGCTTGTTTAATTTCTTCCATTGAGAAGTCATCAATGGGTGCATTTAAAGATGACATTTGTATTTCTGTGGATTAGAGGCAGTCAAAAGAAAGATTGACTTCATAACACTGACTTTACCACATTTGGCTTGGCTCTTTCCCTCCACAGAAATTTCATGCCCCATGCTGAGAGTACTGCACAAACTTTGTAGCTCAGACAACAATCCTTGTGATTTCTGGAAAAGGTTCTCTCCTGAACAGAACGCACTCAAACCCACAACCTTCAGAACACAAGACAACAGCTTAAGCAGAGACCCCTTAGTGAGAGATATCACCCAACATCCCTTTGGTACAAGGAACCCAGTACCACTGAGGTCAACTGTTGTGTTACAGTACATAGCATGTAAACAACTTTTACTGCCAAGCATTGTATGACAGGAACATTTTTCTTCCTTCAAGACCACAATCTATTGTCTATTCCCAGGTGGAAGATGTAGTTTGCTGTCCACTTTGCCTAAGCATAGGAGCTTTAATTTGCATTCTAGGGACAGATGAGTCGTCCTTGTGTTATATCCTGATCTCTTTCTATTGTATGCTGTTATTGGTGGTTGGTTGTATTTCATTCTCATTAAATGTCCAAGCCACTGCATTTGTTGTGCATGAAATTATCCCCACTCTGCTTCTGATGTCCTCATTTCGTAGTCTGTCTTTCCTGGTGACTCCCACTGCCTACCTCAAGCATTTCATAAGTGGTGAGCTTTCTGTGGTGTGTTGCTGTAAGAGACCAAGTTTGGCACTGGTAACAAAGTGTTGGTAGGAAAATACTTTTATCATCTGTCTTTTCACTTCCATCTTGATCTTTGGGTGTTGTAGTAATGGTGCCAGCTGGTAGGTCACTGCATTTGTTTTTTGACATCTTGTCTATATTCCTCTATCGAGTTTTCCATCCTGTGAAATGCTGCCTGAATATTTGAATTCGGAAACTTGCTTTACTCTGGTGTTGTCTATTTGTATGTTTGCTTGGCTTGGTGTTCTACTGATTTTCATGGTCTGTCTTTTGTTTGTTGATTTTTATGTTGTACTTTCTACATGCTATTAGCAATGAATTCATGTGATGTTGTAGCTGATCTTCATCTTCAAAGATTAAACTTTGATCGTCTGCAAAAAGCAATTCGTTGATATGATTGTTTAATTGTCGTGATCACAAATAAATGGTATACATTATATGACAAATTAAAAGGCTTATAAATACATGCTGATCAATGAAGTGCCATGCCTGGCGGCGTAGGCGATCATGTCTCTCCACAACTCTCTTTGCTTGGTGCATCAGTTCTGACGTCGATATTTTGTCGAACCATGTCAGGCCATCCAACATCTTCTCCTGTCTTCCACGATCTCTCCTTCCCTGAATTTTACCTGTAGTCACCAAATGTTCTAAACCTTCTCTTCGCATTAAATGCCCGAAGAACCTTGATTGTCGGATTCTTATTCTTTTGATAAGGTTTCTTTGTGTGCAGACCTGATTTAAAACCTCCATGTTTGTTTTCTTTGCTGTCCATGGAATTTTCAACATTCTTCTGTAAAACCACATCTCTGTGGCTTCCAATGATCGTATTGATTGTTTGTTCATTGTCCATGATTCGCTGCCATACATACGTATTGGTTCAATATAGCATTGGAGTACTTTGCGCAATGTCATTGGTAGTGAGTTCACGCATAGTGTGTTCTTCATTTTCATAAAAGCTGCTCGTTTGTGATACACTTCTTTTAGCCTTTTAAACACGGCTGGGACATAGGCCCTCAACCAACTCATGAAAAATGTGCATATCTGTTGCAGCTCATTCTAGCTCTTCTGTATATCTATGATATCTGATCCATGTATTTCTAGGTTTCCCTTTCCCTACGCATTCCAGAAAAAAATACTTTTCTTGTTATATCCACCTCGAGTTTTCTGAAACTGTCCTATCAATGCCTTTTCTACATCGCTTGGTTAACTAGGATATGGCACAGATACTACAACATGGCAATTGGACTGAGAGGTAAAAGTTCAAGCACAGATGGACCACTGACCAAGCAGCATCTTTCTAAAAACAGTAAAAATTATTTAAGATCAGACTAACTTATGAATTGGAGAAGTTGTCACATCAGGTAAAATTCAGGGAAGGACATATTGTGGAAGACGGAAATGATGATGGATGGTTTGACATCGTGGTTCCACACATGATCAATGACAGAACTGATTAACCGCACCAGGGGGACTGCCTAGAGTAGTTGATAGTAGCTCGGCCTGCTAGCTGTGAGACGCCTCATAGCTCGGGTTCGAACCTACTGTCCGGCATTTGTTCGAGTCCCCTGGTCTTACTCAGGACGATAACATGAGTACCTCTGAAGTCGGAGAAAATCTGCCTGTATGGCGAGGAATACTAATTACGAGTACATTGAGCACACGGCTGCCAGTGTAAAGTAATTTACAATGTGCACGCTGCTGCCATTGTAAGAAATTGGAAAACAGATTTTCACGCAAAAATCAGTTTCAGAGATGAAACTTCGCCTGAGTTGAAAGCGGACGAAAAAAAAAAAAAAAAAAACGCACCAGGAAGAAAGAGTTGCGGAGAGTCGGTAGGCAGAGTACTTGATAGTTACAGTAAATACTTGCCAATTGACCGCCTGTAAAGTCAAAAGAGGCAACATATTCTTGCAAATATCAACATACTCTCAGTACCATTTTAACGTATATCTCTGACATCGTGTAATCGTGTGTAGGTACAACAAAGCTAACTCTCAGTATCATTTTTAACGTATATCTCTGACATTGGTGTAATTGTGCGTAGGTACAACAAAGCTAATGTTAATGACATGCATAACCACATACATATATTACTCCTTTACCCAATTTAAATTTACCAAGGAAGTGAGTGATCAGATGTATATTAGCGACGGTCGCTCAATCATAATGTGACTTTGTATTACGAGCTTGGTATGAGACTCATCTGTCAAGAGAACAAATAAGAATCCCACCATGCACGCTTTGTGGAAAAAGCTTCGAAAATGCGCATATTAAAATTCCCAACATATTTTTTTTAATCCCTCACAGCCTGCCACCAAATCTGAGATATACAATATGTAACAATTGTTTATAGTGTAACTATTAATTATAAAAACTATACCCACAACATAAAATTATGTAATAATGACCAGGGCTTACTGTCAAGTGGCCCGGTTCCTTTGTGATACTCAAACACCCACCCACCCCACAACCAGCTATTGCAGTGTCCCCACCCGTGTCAATCACACAACCAAATGACTCGATTCTCCACCATCCATTCACATGTCTCAGAAATCTGTATCATCCTGGATACTAAATATCAAACAATAAACAAACTTCCCCAATGTGTCTTACTAATGAGAAACCAACTGAAGAGTGCCAGTATTATTTATTTATTACTTCTTTAATTAAATGATATTATCTCTGTTCTGAAAAGCCAGTAGATACTGCATGTATTAGTTCACAGTGAGATCATCATATCTACATTCTATCTGAAAAGTTGAGTTTCTAGGATGTGCTAATTTCTTTTTATTCTGTTTGTTCTCAGTAAGGAATATCATTATAAATTGGTTTTGTTTCTTAGTATAATATAAGCATTAACTTATCAATGCTAGTAAAAAATTAACAAAGTCTTTACAGGGAAGAAGAGGACTGAGAAAATGTGAGGCTGACAATATGAATAGTTTGTCAGGGAATGTCTTCACACTTGTTTGTCAAACAAACTATGGTGGACTTGTCATGCAGTCTCCACTGTGACATCCCCAACATGTTATGGTTATTGATATTATTATTTATAACTGAAACTAACTAACAGAAACAGACCAGTGCACTATGGGAAAATTCATATCATCTTAGCTACAGTACATGATGGTGGTTGGGTATGGATGATGATAGGTTCAATAGGTGGCAGATCTGCCCTGACAATAGTTCTATAGAGACTTGACTACACTGTGTGTACAGTTTCATAAGCTTGAAGATTCTATCATCATCCATGACAACATAATGGATAACAAATGATGCGAGAGAGAAGATCTTAGTATATCACCCATATCTAGAGAAAGTGAGTGTACCTTTTCTAAAAATGTCTTATTCTGACGCTGTGAGGCAAAACTGGATTAGAAGCAAGGAGTAAATAACATTTCAATGTATTAAATTGTATTCAATTCAAATACTGGCACTCTTCTGTAAAACATCTCTATATTGTGACTAAGCATAGGTAAAAAAAAATTATGAAATCTAATTTAACAGCTATAGATGGTATCCTTGCAAACAAAAGCATATAAGCTGTGCTCTAAATAGGAAAACCTACAATCCAAGACAAGAGAGACATTTGACTAGAAAGACCAAAATCTATCAAGAAAAATCTACAAATGTTACATGGGATTTCACTGTTTGACCTGATATACCAAGTTTCACACTAAATCTCATTGATGGCAAAAATATTGCATTTCATTCCTTCTTTTCCCCTATTCATTAGAAATCTCTTATTAATTATTATTAAAGAGAAAGTTAGAAAATTTATATATATTTATCTGCGTCCTTTTTCTCGTCTTCTAGCAAAAATGATTGATACAGATTTCTGAGAGCGGAATAGTGTCACCGAATGAGAGATGGCCAGTTATTCACCTATCTCGGGGCAACTTATGAGGGCTTCATGCTACCTGAGCTGTGTGGCATCTGGGCTGGGTTTGGGGATGATCGAACTGTCAGCGGGGAGTGTGTTGATGGCAGGGAGTAAGAAGATGGTGAATCACAGATGAGATCAATGTCTATATTACTCTCCAAGTCATCATCCCATACAGAACTCTGAGGAAGAGGATAAAAATCAATGCTATAATGGTACATTATGGTGATGCTAACATGGGATGCATTTCAATTAGACTCATTCATTATCAGTAATGTTATGCGATGGACGTCACAGCACATTGGGAATTTCCATATGTGCTCTGTCCTCCGCTGCAACAGACACTTGAGCACTTGCTCACAGTACCCATGAGAAGTTGATTATCTTTTCTCTCTACTATGAAGATGACACTGTTTGGCATGTCCAAATTTAACTCCTAATTATCACACCTGCTCCAGATCACATATATGAGCACGTAAAGCATTGATAACCAGCTCTGTCCTGCTCTTGAGTCGGCACATTGTTTTCCAAAAAATCAGCAGGCTATTTCGGTAATTTAGAAGATGGTGAAAATATCTTGAATCTTTAATCTGTTTTAATGAATTTTTCCGGCAGTGGCTTTCCAGCCTGTTCTTGATTTTCAACTGCTTATGTTCTTTTACATGTTCAACTTGAACAAGAGACCCATCTTTTACCATCTATCTGATAGGACTAGACACTTGATCTCACGTATACTGAGATCAGAAATCTCTGGAAAAATATTCCAATGGTTCCACGAGTGAGCAAACCAAGCATCTTTCAAACGAAAGTTGCAAGCACCTAACCTCTGTCACAGAGACCCCTCTCCAAGGCTATCAAAATGGAATACAACAATTGACAAACTCATGCAGATATCAATGCATTTTGCGTAAGGATAATAACCCAATTGTCGCTGGGTCATTAAAGAAGTGCATGATAGCAGTTGAAGTAGGACATATTGGCTAAAAGAGAAATTTCTCTAGACTGCTACAGCGACAAAGTTCTGCTCAAGAGACAAGCTAGTTGATCGCCTGAGTGGTTTACTCGGGCCCATATTTGGGGTGTAAAGAATAGAACCAATGTTACCTGCCACGCATGACTAAGGAGGTTTGGCTGAAATCGGATGCACATGTCCTAAACATGTAAAAGTTGATGCACTTAGGGGCCTACTAAACCAATGTGCAACGTATACACGTTCTTGGCAAAGATCAAACATATCACAAAGAGTGATTAAAATGGTCGTAAAGAATGAACGCAAAGAAGAAGCTAGTTGATGAGAATATGAAAAAAACTATCAAACGATAAGACTACCACACACTTGACAGACTGTCATCCTCTGACTAAGGACAGGGCATAACAGACTGAACAAACACCTACACAGGCTACGATTGTCTCCTTCCCTTCTGTGTTCCCGCTGATCAAACCACAGAACATATCCTGCAAGACCTTGGAAAAGGATGCAGGTGGTACTACAACACAGCACGGCTGCAGACAACAGTCGACTTCATCATAAGAACATGTCTGACGGTATACTCATCAAAATAACGATAGCGAAGAAGAATACGAAAATATAAACAAGGTTCACAAATTTACCTGTAGAACAAAATCAGTCAGTGCATCACTGGTGAATGTTACTGGTATCTCCAAGAAACTCAAATCTGTAGGGTCCATCTTTGTGTGTGTATGACTTTTTTGGTTAGGGGTTGAATAATTTTGTTTGTGAGCTGGAGAGTAGTCCCTGCTCATTGCTGGAGAATATTCACATTTCCCAGGTGTTCTACAGTCTGTACTCTCCACATGAATGTTCGGATGATAATTTTCTATTCTAATTTGTGAATAATCTGTAGGTTTCTGTACTGGAGAGAATTGTGATTTTGTGGGGGTAGCATCAGCTTTTGTTGGAGTGCAAGGAGCAAACTCTGAGCTTTGTTTATTGCTGTAGTGAAGCCCAGCTTGTCCTTTTTCAATGGCTTCCAAGTTTTCTGAAAAATAAATTAGTTTCTTTATAATAAACATCACAAATAGAATCATATTTATTTTGCAATTTAATTTCTTTACGCAAATTTGTTATTTAGAACTTTGAATCTGACTTGTCAACTGATAAACAATTCAGTTATTATCAATGTTTTCCCCTCTCAGCTGACAAACTACGAAGGCAACTATGATGACAAACTATGAAGGCAGCACAAACTTCAACTACTACCTGATAAACCATATAAGCAGAATCAAGACCTCCGCCCACCCCCTGATAAATCATGGAGGCAGTAGCACTTCTACCTCATTCATCAAATAGTTTATACTGAGCAGAACTTTACCACCGCAACAGTCCTTCAGATTTTCTCTCATAGGCCAAATATAGCTGTCATGCTCAAATGATTAGTTACATTCTGAGTCCATCTTCTACGTGATCTTCCTCTTAACCAGAATTTCTCCTTCCATGATGGTGTTCTCCAACTTTTTGTCTCTCTCTATTTGTCCAACTTACCCCAATTTTCTCATTCTTATTTGTAGCATCAGCATTTTTTTAATTTTCAGTTATTTCTGAATAGATCTGTTTGTTCTCTTCTCTGCCAATAATATACGGAGGACTGTTCTGTAACACTTCTACCTAGTATCTAATAAACCATGAAGGCAGTATCAACTGTACTACCTACTACCTGATGAGTCAAAACACAAGTCTATTTCAAACACATTTTAAAGAATTCTACAATCTGGAAGCCAATAGTAACACAAGACTAATAAAATATAAGCGGGTTAGAACACACCATTCTGCACCTCAGAACAGGACACTATCAACACTGCAGCCACATGTATACAAAATCAAAGATTGACAATGTGTTCAGCCACATCAGACTATAGAGCACATACTTCAAGACTGCCTCGAAAATGATATACTGAGACAAACTCACTGGCCTAACGAAACAACACTGGACAGAACACTACACGGACCTCTGTGTTAGCTACAAAAGAAAGTTTATACAAGAGACAACATTGAATATATAGACAATATTTCAAGCGAATGACAGGGAGGATATAGGGAACACATCACATAGTGTAGACTTAGCATATGAAACCAATCGCAAATAAGAAAACATACAGACCACAAAGAGTAGTTGAAGTATAGGAGGCTGTGTGTTGTTGGGCTCACAAAGGGAGTAAAGAATAGTAACACTGACCTACAAGGCACATCGTAAGAAGAGATTGAGGTAAAAGTCTAGGAAAGCTACCCTAGTAAATAAAAAGTGTCACAGAAATCAAATGTGCATAACGTACAATCGCTCTTAGGCTCAGATCACAAAGAGTGGTTTAACTCTTAGTGGACCAGTGCAAAAGTCATGTCTTTACAAGTCATCTGTTTTTAGAATAAAAAACACTTTAGTGTGGCATTTGGTCCACAAGAAGTTAACAAGTGGAGCGAATAAAGAAGAATTTGTTTGCTCATACCTGGATATGCCATGCTACTGAGTAGCCCTGCAGGATCCTTCTTTCCCCACTTGGAAATTTCATCTTCCATTTTTGTAACTTTGGCAGGATTAAGAGCCCATAAGCAACCTTTCTTGGCTCCTTGGCTGAGTTTAGGATTGTCTACCTTAGCAAAGCATTTATTCAGTGAAAGGTTGTGCCGAACTGAATTCTGTGAACATTTTTAAGAAAACAGATTTGAGTTATTAAAACAAGAGGTTTACTTAAAGCAAGTTATTATTACAAGTCTTCAATTAAACTGAGATCCACTGTAGTAGTGGCTAGTGCACTTGATTCATAGACTGGAAGGTCGGGGTTCAATACCCAATAAGAGTGCAATCTGTACTAACGCAAACAGAACTCCAAAGAAATCTAGCCTTATTTGAGCACCACAGAAACAGTTTGGAGTAAAGATGTTCGGTATCATGTTGACACCATCTCTCATGTGAAATCGCACTAATCAACGAGTTCAGTTTCAATGTATTTAATATTTTCATATCACCTCGGACATGTCCACATGTGCCCCGATCTCAGCAATATCTCCAACAGCATCCAGTGACTAACCGTATCAGTTTGATGTTGATTGATGAGCCTACTCTTATACCTGTTCTGTTCACTCCAATCTTCGAGAGAGTTGAAGGAGAGCTACTCTGGTTTAAGTGGTCTTCTTCTCCTTTGTGTTCGTTCTTTACAAGTAATTTTAATCACTTTTTGTGATATGTTTGATCTTTGTCAACGTGTATACGTTGCACATTGTTTGGTAGGCCCCTAAACACATAGGCTTCTACACGTTTAGGACATGTGCATTCGATTTCAGTTAAACCTTAGTTGCCTCTTTACGACATGTGTGGCAGGTAAAAGTGGTTCTATTCTTTACACCCCAAATTTGAGCCCTGGTAACCACACAGGCGGTTTAAGTAGTGATATAGGCGCGGTTACGTCCTATGAGATCTGCTCGCAACACAGATGAGCAGAATTTCAGAGTGACTGTTGTATCCGCACGCCTCTCTCGGCCAATGGAAACCTGATAAATATGGCGAGCAGGCATCAAAGTAGAGCGAACACGCATACAGACGATACACAGGTGAGCTAACCGGTGGGGCAGACATGCACGATGCTGAAGTTAGAACGACGAAAAGGCGTGACAAACGCAGGAGTGAGCGGGTCGCCTGAATGTGCAGAAAAACTGGAAAGCACAGCAGAGGCTTGAATCCAGTGGAAACGTTCCAACTGCACAGTGAGATAGAAATGGGTTAGGCATCGCCCAGTAGAACAATGTAAGCACAAGTGACAAAGAGAAAAGGGGCGGGCCCAATCGATGGACGAGAGCTCAAGCAGAAATGGGCACCCAAAAGAAATGAGAGGTAGACAAAACGGTGGCGAACCTCGAAGATGGGGTCTCCATCCAGAGAACAATAACCACATTTCCCCCTCGCAGAGAACCACTACGGCCTTGCAGTTTGATTGGGAACAATCAATCAAAGGCTAGCGGAGCAAACCGTACACAAAACTGAACGACAGGCAAACAAAGTAGTCAAAAAGAAGGACTGCTAACCTGGGCAGATGACGCTCAACAATCCGGAGGTAAGGTTGTCCAAGGGCAGCTATAGTAAAAGAAAATAGCAACCTGCTGCCTTGTAGGTTGGCTGGGGACAGCCCAAAGCTAACGAAGAGCGAACCCTGTAAACGCTGGCTAAAACCGAACACATCGCAAAAGGATAAGCACCAGAGCTCCAAATGGCACTGAAGATGTGACAAAACACACCCATGCTAAGGCTGCATTAATCAGATTTCCACATAAATAAGACCAACAAATATTTTTATGGGGAAATCTGGTACATTAGTCGGGTGATTAGCTAGAGAGAAATTCTATATATTTAATGTTGCATCTTGTATTCTTCCTTCCACTTGAAATATTGTCTATATATTCAATGTTGTCTCTTGTATAAACTACTATCTCACATATTTGTGTTTAGTAATTCCATATTGTATAGTACATAAACAACATATTTTCAAGTGTAATGACAAGAGTTTGTAAACTAGTATTCATGCAGTTATTGAGCTCACCTTCCAGCCATCAGGTGCTGTCTTGAAATAAGGAAAGTTCTCACTAGAAGAGAAGATACATCACAACAATGAGTCAAATATATATATATCAAGCAATGGCAAACTACTGAACATGTAAGTGGTGCCTAGAAAATCAACAACTCATGTAAAGGATGACACAATTTTTTTCATAGATAGATATATATCTATGACAAACAAATCGTATATATACACATATATTTCTTTTACATGACCTTGTCAACGAAGCTTACACAGCAAACTATAGGGAACTTCATCCGACATGCAGCTTCATAGAGGCAGTCCATCTCACGGTTTAGACAACCATACAAAACCAATCGCAAAGAAGAAGTATTTGTTACTACAGCAATCAGTTTCCTATGGTTAGAAATCTAAACAATGAGATCAGTTGACACCACGGAGCCAGTTATTGTAACAGATCGCGAGAGATTAACAGATTAATAGTCCCATTAGTAAATTAGGTTTGGACCAAGGTTGTAACAAGTCATCAAATGTAAATAGATTGGACGACCACCACGACTCACTGACTGGGGCATGTTTTAACCACTTTTTTTTAGTTGGAAAGTAGCTGAACGGAACTCTCTAATAGGGATTGCTAGAGACAAGACCTTGGTGATAATGGATTTACGATTGAACAGAAAGAGGACAAATATACAGGGTGTTCAAGATAAAAGTAGCCCCATTGACAAATCAAAAGTTGCCATGTATGCATTGTGTTTTTTCTATTTACACCGGTTCTGACTAGTTCGTCACATTTGTTTATCGCCCTTTCCTGCATCATAATTATACACCATTACAAAAAGACTCATCGCTCACTTGACCTATATTACGTCATGAGTGAACCTTTTCATTTTCATAAACATATGACAGATTGGCTCCCTTGACAAGCTACTTTTATCTTGAACACCCTGAATAAAGATGAAGCGAAATATAAGTGACAATCTATCGTTCGAACAAAAAATACTTGACGGAGACAAAAGGAGAATACAAAGCTCATGACCGGCTCAAATAATGAAAAATCTAACTAAATGCTAGATATAAACTCACCACATAAAATTGTAGATCTCACTAACAGGAAGGCTTCCATTTTTGCTATTTTTCAGTGCAAGTGCTATAAGACAACTGTAGGAGAATACTGGCTTTGGGTATGTTCTCTCTTCTGTGTTTGTTGTTGAACTAACTGTAGCCGAGTCAGATTGTTGTTGTGTGCCTGGAGACAGCATCCCAGATGTTAGATAGCCATGCTGGTACACCTGCTGTGAGATACATAGTAAATATAAGTAAACAAGTCAATAGTATATATTAATAACTATATGATACTCAAGGCACATTTCCCCATATCAGCTGCCCAGGCTAGACACAAATGAAGAGGACACTTTATCCTTGCTTTCAGCTTGGACAATAGACACAAATGAAGAGGACACTTTATCCTTGCTTTCAGCTTGGACAATAGACACAAATGAAGAGGACACTTTATCCTTGCTTTCAGCTTGGACAATAGACACAAATGAAGAGGACACTTTATCCTTGCTTTCAGCTTGGACAATAGAGACAAATGAAGAGGACACTTTATCCTTGCTTTCAGCTTGGACAATAGAGACAAATAAAAAACTTTTAGAAATTGTCACAATGAAAACACTTTCCTTGCCATCTGACAAAGACAAAGAAGAGGACATTTATCCTTGCTAGATCAATTTTCAACTCCAAATGGAGGGACACTTTAACACTTGCTTTCCACCTTGACAATCTGAGCAAATCCTTTAATCTTTCTTTCACTCTGACAATAACAAAGTGAGTAAATTAATCATGTCTTTGGAGACAGAGCAAAATTCCTGCTTTAGCATGGACAATGACAAATAAAGGACACTATAACTGCTTCAAGGAGACAATGGACAAATGAAGAGACATATCCTCTTTTCAATGACAATGAAAGGCCTTCTAGTCCCTTTCCATGTACTAGAAACTGGAAGAGGTTATCCTTTCTCATCATGGAGCAAAGAGACAAATGAAGAGGTACCCTTGCTTTCAGCTTGACATGGAACAAATGGAGGAATTATCTTCTTCAGCTGACAGACTAAATGAGGTGACTTATCAAGTCCCAACAAAACAAATGAAGAAATTTAAACCTGCTTTCAGCTTGATGAAAAGAACAATGGAGGAAAACTTTTTTCTGGCTTTCAGAAATAACACAAATGAAAGAACTTACTACTACAAAGCACAAATGAAGCGTTCACTATCCTTCTTATCAGCTTGGACAAAGAGACAAAGAAAGAAATGCACTTGGAAATAGAGAAAATCAAGAGGGCATTATCTCACTGGACAAAAACCATGAAGAGGACACTTCTATCTCTTGAATTCCCGCTTGAAACCAATGAAGGGACACGGTATATTTAGCTTGACAAAAGAGACAAAAAAGATACATCTACCTGAGCTGTTCAGCTTTGACAATGCACAAATGCAAACACTGTATGCTTCAGCTGGCAATGACAAGAGAACATTCCTTGCTTCAGCTTCAAAGAATGAAGGACACTCTTGTCCTGCCTTTGTAGCTTCTGGACAAGACACAAATGAAGAACCTTTTCCAGTATTGCTTGCAATAGCATAGATGAACTATTTGTTTCAGCCAAAACCAAATGAGAGGACACTTTCCTGAGCAGTGCTGGACAATGAAAAATAAGAGGTTTATGTTGTTCACTTGACAATGGACAGAATCTAGAATTGTCACAGAAACTTGCATTGACCATCTGTAAAGCGTAAAGGTAATATATATGATACTAGATCACTTTTCAACTCCCAATGGAGCACGTCTTCAACAAGCTTCTTCCATCCCTTCCTCTCTCTCGTCATCCCTTTTAATTATTTCTACATCTTGCCAAGAGTGGTTAAATTAATCAAGTCTTTGGAGACAGAGCAAAATTCCTCAGGACATGACGAATGCATAAAAAGTGACACTATAAAAATAAAGGAGACAAGTGGAATTGTTACAGAGACATCTCCCTTTTCAGTGTCACAAGCAAGGTCTTTGCATGAGTCCTTTCCAAATGACTACAGAAACTGGCAGAGTGTATCCTTATCTCATCCATAGAGGTAAGATGCTCACCGCTCGCTCAAAGGGTACTTGGTTCATTCCCCGCGTGGAACAATCAGGATATTTCTCCAGCGACCCCGATCTCAATGTAGGTGAGATCAAGTCCCAACAAAACAAGATGATAAAATGCAAGACTGGTGTTCAAGTTAATGATGTAAAAGAATCCATGGCAGTTAACAATGATAGTGGACCTCAGAGATAACAAGGCGATGAAAAAACTATAAAGGGCACATAAAAGCCTGTTCTAACAATCTCTTCTTATCCTGATGCTGTGAGACAAAACAGGATTAGAGAAAAGAAATGCACTGGAAACTCAGGGAGAATATTTATCAATGAGATCAGATCTCACATGGATCATCCCTGAAGTGCAGTGATAACAGTTCTATCAGTCAAAAATGAATTCCTGTTTGAAACCAGATGAATGTACACAGGTATATTTAGGTTAACATGAAATAGAAAATCCTACCTGAGACTGAATTCCGGTTTGAAGCCGACCAAGCAATACTGGTGATGCTTGCGATGGTGACAGAAGATTGTTGCCAGACTTCAGAAGAACCCGGCCACTCTTGTCTGCTGCCATAGTGTGTACCTTCTGCGGGGACGACAACACAAACTGTGAACCTCCAGTATTGTTATGTATAGATGAACTAGTTGTTATAGCCAAACCAGACGGGCAGCTTCCATGAGCAGTGCTTAAGATGAAAGTATGTGGTTTATGTGGTGAATCTCTTGTAGATGTGATTAGGAAGTTCTGAGTCTTTGCTGGGGAACTGTGAGGACTGTTCTGACTTGCTACAGAAAGTATACAGATAGTTTGATGTTCTTGCCCATGAAAATGTTCATGACTGGAGACTTGAGAGTGCTGCTGTTGCATGGAATGAGCTGCAGACTCTGGGGAGTCTAAAAGGTTGCTACAATTAGCATGAAGACGCATAGCTGCACTATTAGCACTGTCCGATGATAGAAGGCTATTTGTATTTTCATTCTGCATGATTTGAATTGGAAACACAGATTGTGGGTTTACTGAAACCAAATTTGTGCCATCAGATGTGTCAGTCAGCTATCAAGATGAACTAAAGTAGACAGTGAGGAGTTGTGTAACCAATTCATGTCTCCGAGGTGACCACTGCCTTCTAAGGAGTCAAGATCAAGGCTGTTATCCATCTTGACATCTGAAACAGCATTGAGTTCCTCTGACATTTCTGCGCTTGTATTCATCAGAAATGCATCTAAATCACTCTTATCTGTGTTCAGGAACAATAAAGGATCATGCATACGATCTGAATAGGAATCCATGACTGTAGATATTAGTACCTCTCTCACCGGTCTTATTGGTAGCTATTACTTCTCCGACAACTGAAATTATAATACATTACATCACAATAAGATAAATTTATCTAACACAAGTAATTCATATCATGTTAGTCATCAGATCATCCTCATTGTACACAAGAAACAATTCTGTAGGTACTAGTATCTTACCTTCAGTATATCCAACAGCATGCAGCTGCTGACGGTTCGAGCATGTGTTGGATCCAGAAACATCTATTCATCGTAGAATCTAGCAACTACACTTTAGACAAGTTCCCGTGGTCGAGACATGAACGTAAGCAACCACCCAAAAATCCCATGCCTGCTTCAAGGATAGCAAGCATGTCCATTCACTGGTCTACTGCTAGCTACAAATCTTTATTCCCCTCGACTCTGGCATGTCCATATACATAGAAGCACTATATGTTGGTTAATATGGATCGGAGACATCTGCACAAAAATACTAACGACGTTTAAATGTAATTTTGACTTGCAATATTAACTTCAGCTTCTGACATAAACACTGTAAAAAAGCTTATTTATACAACTTTTCAGGATTGTATAAATATGGAAGTAGTTTGAACAGAAACACTTCTTTATACTTTATGTCTTGCAGATGTATATAATATTTTCAAATTGAGCGTTATGTGACAACTTTATTTTCATTTTATTTATGTTATATTTTTTTCCCCCTTGCTAAAAATCATTTTGCATTTCCCTTTCAGAAATATTCTGTATTGAAGTCAATTAACTTGAACCAAGTTATAAGAAATGTTCAACAAAATATTCACTCCTGTAAAAAGATTGGTTACAGAAATGAAAGAAAAAATAAAGGAAGGAAGAATACTGGAAAAATATTGCAAATTAAGAACTTTCAAAGGGAACTTCTTTGAACGCTCCATATTGACCACTTGTCAACCACTCTGTGATTTGTATGTGATCTGAGTCTAAGTGATTGTACGTTGTGCCAGTTATGCGTATGGAATGGGCATGTTTGTAGTATGCCAGGGAATCGGTTAGGACAGCGGATGAGAAAAGAAGGCCTGGAACCACATGAAAAACGACTGTGGAAAGAGTTGAGAGATTGTGGACTGATGTGCCAATTGGTAGAAAGGTAACAGAACAACAGCAACAAAGTGTTACTTAGGAAATCTCTTCTGGAAGTTGTGACACAATGGGACACGGAGGATATAGTTACTAGTTAACAAAATGGATAAACACTTATATTACTTATAATAAAGCTAGTACAGTACAGTACTACATTTTACTTTCTGATACAGCTTCAGGCTTCATCATCAAATTAAATAGCTTGTCCTGAGCAGAACTATACCACCCCAACAGTCCTTTGGAATTTCTCTCTCATTGGCCAGATGTCCCGCCTCTGCAGCCTTCATGTTCAAACCATCAGTTGCTACCTGTCGTCTTCCCCTTTTCTTTGCTGGTATGCCTCCTTCCATGATGGATCTTCTCCAGCCCTTCCTGTCTTTTTATGTCCATGAAAATATCTCAATTATTGACTCTCAGTAATTACTTGAATTGTAATTAATAATAGCTTATTAAATGAGTCTCAGTCTGGTTTAAATTAGTTTAATACTTATTTACTTATGTGTACAGTGTAAGAAGTGAAGTGTACCGATCAATGTTACAGTTAAGTAATTGTTCCACTCAAATTCACTTTCACTGAATTATAATATTACAAACTAAACAATAAACATTCAATGTGAAAGACTTATCAATCTAATTTTAATTCAAACTCGGCGCCATAATAGTTAGGCACATAAAAAGTATGATCCGTGTAGCAGCCCGTACCATTTTATGCATTTTTATTTAATCCAACATTGATAAGTACAAACCGAAACGCAAGTCAACGTCGTGTTGACAAAGAATAAGTAAAGAAGAGTAAGTAAAGCATGTTTTCATAAACTACCACGTCTAAAATAAACTGCAATGTATTGAAAATGGGTGAATTTTAAGGAATCATTACAAACCACTGAATTAAGCACTGTAAATTTATAGAATCATGGCATTCATTACAGTCAAAAACAGGACGAACTAACACCACCGCTCGAATTTGTGCTTGTTTCGATTTGAAAATAAAAACACAACCGTGCCGATAACACGGCATGCCGGTCTTGCATACGGTTTATACAGAACAAATAACACGAATACGACTTAATTGTTAGCAACATATAGTGACTAATTAACTTACCATCACATCCGAAAGAACAAAATGCTAATTAGCTTTACATATACTTTTGTTATTGTTGAATTCAATCTTGTAAACAACGAGCACATGTAGTAGAAGTTAGAAAATCAGACCAGACGTAAAAGTTGTAGAAATTCTGTTGGCCAGTTTACGAAACAAAGAAAGGTGAAATTTTCAAATATGCCCTTCTCTCATTGGTTGTTTCTTCCGTTAAATTTGAAAAGTTGCAAGATGATTGGCTGTCGCGCATAACAACCGATATAACAACAAGTTGGAACAGGTGTGCAGCATGTTGGTTCAAGTGCTGTGTCAGTGTGACTAACTTGAATATCATTCTAAGCATATTTGAATTTATTAAACATTTTCTTTTGTCCCCTTACTATTTATAATATTTTTCAACGATGTTAATATTCTAATGACGTGCATGAACCTGCAATTTTATTTTATTATTCCGATTTTTCTAGGTTTACAATGTGGCCTCATACAAAATGAAGAAGGCAGTAAAACTGGGACACCAGCCAGGCAGTAGATCAGGAAGAGAATAAGGAAGTACATTCAATGACACGAGCAAGCTACTGGCATCTATATAGATAGCAAATAAGCTAAAGATGGGGGCTATCTATTGATATATTCACTCTGTAATTTTTGTATAGTTCGGAAACATGACCAAGCATTTGGACGACAGAATTATTGCATTCGATACACAGAAAAGTATCGTATTTCGTAGTAAGAAAAGCAGACAAACAAATTAGTCCTAGAAAAACTAGTATAAAATCAAATATATACAATATTGTGGACACATAATGAGACTTTTTTCTCCACGCAAAAGCTGAACTACCGAAATAACCCAAGTAGTAGTACCCAAGATGTCCCTTGCGGAACGTAGCTTTCATCACAGCCCGCCTGAAAAATGTCTGTAGTAAGTTCTCCATCATTATATTCAAGGTCTCTTTGATGTCCTGCTGCCACCTACATCTTGATCGTCCCATGCCTCATACTCCAGGAACCATGTCTTCCATTACTTTTCTCTCCAAACCACTGTGACTTTTAATGTGGCCAAAATATTTAATCTTCAGGGACATGATATTTATGAGTCAATGCTCTTACTCTTTGATATGCAGGTCTTGTATAGGTTGTCTCTTCTCTATCCAGGATGTTCTAAGAACTTTTCTGCAACACCTTGTTTCTAAAGCTTCAATTTTGATGTTTGTGTTATGGTCCACGATTCGCATCCATATGTTGCCACAGGAAATATGCATGCTCTCAGAAGTCTTACTTTTGTATCTTTGCTTGTGTCATGCCATAGTTTCTTCATGCTGACCACCCTTTGTAAAGCCATGGCTAGTCTTTTAACTTCTTCCGTACAATCTCGATTATTGTCAATTATAGAAATAACAGGCAGGAAAAAACACTAATTATGAAGTACACACTAAATCCCGTTCCATACATCTTTTCTTATCCTGATGCTGTGAATCAAAACAGGATTAGAGGAAATTTAGGATGAATAAGAGGGATGTTCTGTGATCTCTTGGTTACCTCCTGTTGGATGAGGACATGCTATGTGTTGCTGGGGCTTACAAGAGGAGCAAAGAATAGTAACACTGCAACCTACAAGGTATGTCGTACGAGACGACTGGAGTAGGGTCCATGGGAAGCTTTCCTAGTAAATAAAAAGCATCACAGAAATTGGATGTGCTGGCCCACAATGTACAATCGCCCTTAGGCTCGGATCACAGATAAATCACAGAGAGTGGTTAACAAGTGGTCGATATGGAGCGGTCGAAGCAGAAAGGATGAGGACACTAAAATTGATGTTGAATCTATCCAGCAATTTAATGCATTTAGAATTATACATACAAGTAGAATTGCATGCCTGAGGGACAGAGTGAAGAGTGTATTTAACCAGCAAGCTTCAGGAACAATCAGTATGCATGCCCTTCGATATCAGTTTAGTTTATATGGCCTTTTTTGTCTTTACAGACGGTTAATTGGCAAGTGTTTTACTGTGACAACTTCTGAGTTTACGCTTTTCTCTCTTGTCGTTCAGCTCATACATAAGTCTCTTCTCAAAAGATTCTGCGCCCTTTCGCAAGTTGGCTTTCCACACAACTCTGTCATCAGCTAGTCTTTCCCATGTGCTGGGACCTATAGAAAAGTTTTTCATTGAGGCTTTGCAGACATCTTTATATCTGAGCAGTGGTCTGCCCTGGTGCCTCTTCCCCTCCGAAAGTTCACAGAACAACATCTGTTTTGGTATGCGACAAGTTTCCATTCTTCTCACATGCCCCAACCATCTTAGTCGTCTACTACTGAGCATGCCCATGATGGAAGGCAGGTTTGCACGTTGCAGTACTTCAGAGTTGGTTATCTTGTCGTACCACCTTCTTCTTCTTCTTTGCGTTCGTTCTTTACGACCAATTTTAATCACTCTTTATGATATGTTTGATCTTTGCCAAGAACGTGTATACGTTGCACATTGGTTTGGTAGGCCCCTAAACGCATAGACTTCTACACGTTTAGGACACATGCATCTGATTTCAGCCAAACCTCCTTAGTCGCCTCTTACGACATGCGTGGCAGGTAACAGTGGTTATATTCTTTACACCCCAAATTTGGGCCCCGGTAACCACTCGGGCGATAGTACCACCTGATGTTCATAATCTTGCGGAGACATCGAAGGTGAAAGATGTTAAGTCTCCTCTCGTGTCTTGAGTAGGCTGTCCATGTTTCTGAGCCATATAGTAAAGAACTAATTACACAGGCACGATATATTTGAATCTTCGTTTGCAATGTCAGTTTTGTGTTTAGTAACTTATAACCAAAATAGACTGCCATACTGGAATTTAAAATCTTGAAGAAATTCTTGAAACTGAGGGTCAGCCATGTGGTGCCGATGCCTGCAAGGCAAGAAAAGAATAATATCACTGCAGCCTACAAGGCATATTGAGGTGTATTGAGACGACTGATATAGGACCTAGGGTAGTTACCTTAGTAAATAAAAAACATAGCAGAAATCGGATGTGCTGGCCTACTTGTAGGCGCATAACTGGTACAACGTACAATCGCTCTTAGCCTCAGATCACATACAAATTACACTGAGTGGTTAACAAGTGGTTGATATGAGAAGAAACTGAAGATAATTTTATGAAGATAAAGCAGGGTATCATCATTTCACCGACCTTAAAACACTTTGGTCCAACATATTTTCTTAATGAACAATACAATAAAGGAATGAGACATTGAGATGACATCAGATGGGATTTAACCTCTTCTCCCTTCTGTGCTGATGTACTGGCTCGCACATTTTGTTAAGATGATGCAAAGCCAATATACTGGCTAATATAGTATCATCATCAAGTGCCGGCTGGCATAGGCAATCATAGATCTCCACAAATCTCTGGTGTTTGCTATCATCTCAGATGTTGACGGCAGGAGGGCGATTGCCGCAGACTGATTACGAAATCAGCTATGAGGCTAAAAAAAAACACCAGATGCCGATATAGAGAGAAGTGGCCGCAAGACCACCCTCAACACAGTACCAAAGATGGCTACTATGGTATGTCCCGTAGCAACCAAGTTGTCATTTTCCGCCCCCATAACGACCATAACAGACTCCAGGGACTACATGTACAACAAATTTTTAATTGGCACAACTAACCTGTGCCACTGCGGACATGACGGCAGAGCACCTACTGCAAGACTGCCCACTGCTAGCAGGCCAGAGAAACGAAACCTGACCGGAAAATATCGAACTAAATGAGAAGCTGTACTGAGTGACGGAGTCCTTAAAAACAACAGCAGAATTTATGAAATCTGGTACATCAGTCTAAGCGGTGATCGTGAGAGATGTTGACGCACTACCGTGCCATGAAGTCAGGATACTAAAAATTTTCTCTCTCTGTCTTCCTCTGTCTACTCTTGATTTTACCAGTTGTCACAATGTGCTTTAAACCTCCCTTCCTCATCACATGTCTGAAAAATGATGACTGCCTTTTTCTTATATTGATAAGCTTTCTCTATGTTTTGACCTCATTCAACAACTTCACATTTGTCATTTTAGCAGTCGATTAGAATTCTCATCATTCTTCTGTAAAACCATATCTCTGTGGCCCTCAGAGATTTTTCTATCTGTTTCTTTGTCCATGACTCACATCCGTATGTCAGTATCAAAATATGATAGTGTATGGTTCTATCTGTTTCTTTGTCCATGACTCACATCCGTATGTCAGTATCAAAATATGATAGTGTATGGATTCAAGATTGATTGATAGATAGCAAAATATGATAGTGTATGGATTCAAGATTGATTGATAGATATGACCATCATCATTGCACTTTAGTGAATGATTTGTTCTCTGATCTCCTTCTTACACAGGAAGATCTATGCAACACTGCACAAACTCCTTAGCACCGGCATGGATCCCCAGAGTAATCTTAAAGATGGTAAAAATTGTGTAGAAATTTTATTGAAATATGTTCAATGGATTTTGTCAAGGCAATGACCTAACAGCCTACTCTTATCGATTTTGTAAAACTACTAATGGTTCTTTTAGGCAGTGATGTCCACAATTTTTATATATTGCATGCATCTGGCTGATGGTTGTGGAAGCGAGGACGCCATTTGATAATTGATGGTAAACATGTTGGTGCTTCCTCCGGTAATAAAAAGAAAACAAAAGAGTGGTCTTAGAGGGCAGTAAAATGGTCAGAAAATAAAACAAGAGTGATGAAATTGGAAGATCGTGTTCATGGGACTGCTCTGAAAAAAATAAAAAATAGTATTTTCTTGAAATCTGATAAAAGTAAAATAAATCGCCATGAATGTATGAAACGGACACTGCGGTGGACAGTGCTGTTCTATGGGCTCACATTGAACACAGGACTTATGTTTTATTATTTGTTTCTGATAGGACTTGTATATGATGGACAGAGAAGAGAACAAATAGATCTATACAGAAAGAATTCAAAATCAAAGAAAACTGGCTGATGCTTATTGGTTACTAAACTGACGTCATTGCATTCCGGGCAGACCCATAGGTGCTCAGTCTCCTCCAACAGATATCGAAGAGTATGCATACTGATGGTTCCTGGGCTCGCTGATTAAACACACCTCTCACTCTGCCTCTCAGGCATCCAGTTCGACTTGAACAACGGGTAACTCCAAACTGCTTAAATCGCTTGATCGATTCAACATCGATTTTAGTGTCCTCATCCAACAGAGAGTCATGAAGAGACCGAAGAATATCACCCTTATCTATCTTCAATTCCCAACAATCGATGCTATTGATGCAAGCCTGGTCGCTCTCTCATTACCGTAAACACCTGCATGCCCAGGACAGTATATCCACGTAAGCCGCTGGAGGTTAGAAACTTCTATAGACGACATCCACTCATACCGAAACCTGCCCTTCTGGATCTTGTGAAGCATCGACTGAGTCAGATACAACAACTGCCCCAGTAAATGAAGTCCCAGAAATCCAATGGAGGGCAGCAGTAATGGCCTCAACCTCCATCCTCATTCTAGAAGTAGTTGTCCTGTATGCCCCACTTCGCTCTGCAACAACCCTACCATGCGCATTAGCACAGAAACCCCAGTGGGACTTCTCACCACGTTGAACCGACCATCGGTATATACAACAACATCATCATCCTTTGCATTATCTTCTATCAGCTGCTTAACTGCGAGATCAGCCTTCATGTTGCCCCAATCTCTACATTCTCCTCCAAGAGTAATGATAACGTTGAGATAGTTCATCATGCTACCATCTGTTGGGATCCATTCTTCCCCTTTTGGTAGGGTCACAACCGTAGTCACTTGGCCAATTGTTCTCTCAGCCTGGCTGATGCTACAAATAAGAAAGAGAAAATTGAGGTATTTTGGACACATAAGACACGAAGGGCTGGAGAAGACCGTCATGGAAAGAGGCATACCAGGAAAGAGAAGAGGAAGACAACGGAGAAGATGGATTCACGATGTAACTGATGGTTTGAACATGATGGCTGCAGAGGCCATATCTGGTCTATGAGAGAAATTTCGTAGGACTGTTGGGATGGCAAAGTTCTGCTCAGGATAAGCTATTTGATGATGATAGGAACTTGATCTCACCTACATTAAGGTCAGGGATCTGAAAAATATCCGAATTGCCCCATGTGGGGACAGACCGAGTACCTTTGTAGCAAGATGTGAGCACCTTACCTCCACATTACAGACAAACTAACAAATGAAGAAACTCATTACAACTTTACTGCTGTGTTGGTAGCCTAGTTCTGATTACAACTTCTTCTTTTCCTGCAATCAACTTTTGATATTCGACTACTCCGGTATGTGTCATAAACAGGGCGGTGCGCTTGAGGTCTTCACCGTTCCCCATAGTTTGTCTTGTAGTGTTGTTTCTGTTGGCCAGATCTCCAATCTCTTACTACTCAGACTAGGGCAGGATGTGCTCTGGGGACTGCTTTGGTGCTCCACAGGTGCAGGCTGCCGAGTCCTGAGACCCATTCTGTGGAGGTGTGCTCTGAGACTGCAGTGTCCCGTTCTAAGTCTGAAGATTGTGGTCTATGCTTTTCTGATTACAACATTTCTTAGTCTTTTGTTCATTTGAGGATGATCTTCATCGAACATGTCCATTATTGCTCTGATTTCCTCCCAAGCAAGTATTTCAGTGTGTTTAGACCAGCAATTTCCAAAGTGGGTGATACTGCCTCCCAGTGGGCGCTGAGCGTTCTAGTGGGTGCTAGTGGGTTCCAAAGAATTTGGGGGGTGTTCAGGCGATTAGGGTCGGTGGCTCCTTAAAGAAGAAATTAATAATAAATATTTTAAAATAAATTATTTTCGCGATTTTGCGATTGAATAATCATTTAAAATTTGAATTCTGCATTTAAATTCATCTTATGTCCGTCTTATACGATCCATTTTTTCATCAATTTTCTATTTCAAGCATATAATCATTTGAAAATTGACCATGTATGACAGAAATATATATCAATTTTCTATGTCAAATAGGAAATAGAACATGTATATATGTAGGGGAGTGTTGGCAATCTGTTATAATGTGGAGGGAGGAGGGAGGGGGTGTGTTGGCAATATGTTATAATGTGGAGGGGGGGCGTTACAAAGTTTATGTTGTGCAAAGCTAGACAAGAACTCCTCCCACCACACCCATCTGTTCATAATACCCTTTACACTAGTCTCCCACAATTACAGAACACATGTAGATTCTACAAACTGGCATTGGATGCCCAAGAGTGAAAACTGGCAGCTCTGGTTAGAAGAAGAAGAATGTTGTGCAAAGTGGACGTGGGCCAAAAAGTTTGGGAATCTATGGTTTAGACAAACAACTCCCATTCTGTTTCTGTGTTGATTGATGTATCTACTGGAGATTACAACTCCCATTCTGTTTCTGTGTTGATTGATGTATCTACTGGAGATTACAACTCCCATTCTGTGTTGATTGATGTATCTACTGGAGATTCTCTCATAGTTTTCCCATCTTGCAGCACATATCGGTACGCATAACTTGTGCAACCGAGATAGAGAATACCCTTTATCTTCTTCTTTGAAATTTTCAGATCGTATGTTTTCTCTAGAATGAAAATGCTACAGAAGAGTACTTAGAATATCATGGACAGAGAAAAGAACAAATGCTACAGAAGAGTACTTAGAATATCATGGACAGAGAAAAGAACAAATGCTACAGAAGAGTACTTAGAATATCATGGACAGAGAAAAGAACAAATGCTACAGAAGAGTACTTAGAATATCATGGACAGAGAAAAGAACAAATGCTACAGAAGAGTACTTAGAATATCATGGACAGAGAAAAGAACAAACGCTTCTGTTCTGCAACAGCTTGCTATTAAAGAGCATAAAAACAAGGAAAATTAAATATTTTGGACACATTAAACGACACGAGTGCCTAGAGAAGTTAATTCTGGAGGGAATGGTGTCTGAAGAATGAGAGGAAAACCTAGAAGACGTTGGGTACAAGATGTCATTGACGATCTGAGAATGACTGCTGCTGAGGCCGGGCATCTTGCACAGAGTAGAGTTTTTCAAGACTGCTGTCATGGGAGCCAAGTTCCGGAAGGGACAAGCTACTTGATGATATGTTTTTTCTTAGAGCGTTGATGATGTTGCTTTTGTCCATAGAAAGCCCATTTTTGATAGCAGCAGTGCTTACCAGTGCACCCGCTCTCTCAGTGCTCTTCATCCTAGAATGACCTCCTGAACAGTCACCAACATCGCATACAGAAAGTGAAGAAAGAAAAAATGAAGCAAACATACAAAACATTTTGTCAAATCAAACATGTATTTTTCACAACAATCTTGTTGAAATTTGTTTTTAAAATTACAATGTATTTAACTAATTCATGCATCGTACATTATTTGTTCACCCCCACAGTATCATTCAATCACTCACTTCCACAGTATCATTCCTTGATAAAGTAAAAAAGTAAATGAACCCTTTCTATACCTCGTCGTGGTATATAGGGTAATAGAGTGTTAGGCCAGTATTTTTCAATGACTACCGGCACATGATGCGTGATGTGGTAAACATCATGCCGGACGTCTTTACTTTCCAGTACTTTTCCTGGTACCAAATTGAGGCTAGGTTGACCTGAGGACCATTATGGTTGGAAAAAATTCCACTCCTACTGTGGAATTGAGCCCAGACAACTAGTCTAAGAAGCGAGTTTACTAACAACTACGCTACTACGGCATAATTTATTCACCCATACAGTATCATCCCCCACCCCCACTCACACAGTATCATTTATTCACCCGCACACTATTATTTACTCATCCACACAGTATCATTAAATTACCCACAGAGTATCATTTCTTCACTCAAACAGTATCACCCACCCACTTACACAGCATCATTCACCCACTTGAAATGAAAATTGTGGCATATCCTTTACAGGACTTAGCTATCAACAACAGTAAACGAGTCTGAAACGAGTCGTCGATTTTCTTGGCACCACTTATAATTTAGCAGTAGTTTACCATTGCTTTCTGAACGGTGAGGTATATTTTTATCGTTTAAAATTCCAAGGGAACTAATTTGCTTCCAAACTTGCCCGCTGCGAAGTTTGAATCAGGTATGTTTGAGTTGTGATCGAACTCACTCCCGCTTAAGCTACAGGCACTCACATTACCCCACTTACACAGCATTATTCCCCCACACACCATCATTAATTCCACACTATCTCACAGTTCATCTAATCAACAAAAGATTTCAAATAAAGGATTCCTTTTAAAAAGCTGTCTTAGATTGTTTGCATCTCTATGGAAACTTGGAGAGGGATGTAGAGCTTGTTGGCCTAGGTGGTCTGTAACAACACAAGAAATATGGTAGATAAGGACACATGACAAGCAAGCAAGGTCAATTTTTTTTAAAAACTGTCGTTACTTCCTGTAGTACCGTTTTTTAGTGTGGTGTAGGACAGGTGGGACGAGAGACAGGAATTTAATGGCCATGTGGCTAGTGAAGTCGCAACGAAGCTGTTCAAGTTAATATCTTTCATTTATACCCACAAGGGTACAAAATCCTCTGCCATACCATGAATTGAGCACTGGTTTCCTGCATGGGTGCAGCGCTCGAATCCATTTGTCCAGAAGCTTCTCAGCGAGGTTAATACAGTATATACAGGTCAATACTCATCCACACAATATTATTATATTAACTTACCCACAGAGTATCATTCAATAACACAGTATCATTAACTTACCCACAGAGTAACAAGAATACTTGTGTCTACTTAATACATGATATAGAGCCAGGAATACACAAGTATTCTTGTGTCTATACATGATATAGAGCCAGGAATACACAAGTATTCTTATTGGTATTCATTCTCTTTCCTTCTATTTCTTTATATTTCATCTACCATCAGTATGTATAAGGAAGGTATCCATTTTATACCATGTAGTGCTGGGGTATACAAGGGGAGCAAAGAATAGTAACACTGCAACCAACAAGAAATGTTGTAAAGGCGACTGAGGTAGTGGCCTAGGAAGCTACCTTAGTAAATAAAAGTGTCGCAGAAATCGGATGTGCTGGCCTACTTGTAGGCGCATAACTGTCACAGTGGGTACCAGTTGGTGGTGGATCCACCATAACTGGCATCACTCTTAGGCTCAGATCACATACAAATAACAAGTGGTTGAAATGGAGCATTCGAAGAAGATACCATGTGGTTATGATTGATTGATTGGACCATCATCATTGCACATTAGTGAGTAACCATGTGTGCCCCAATCTCTTTCTTACACAAGAAGATCTCAGCTGCAGTGCACGAATTCTGTAGCACCAGCTAGGGTCACTGAGGTCATTTTGAAGATGGTGAAGATATTTGGTAGGAATTTTATTGTGAATATTTTTCGAATCAATTTTGCCCGGGCAGCGGCTTCCCAGCCTGCTCTTCTCCATTTTAAACTGTTACGGTTCTTTTACACGGTCAAATTGAACACAGGGCCTACATTTTATCATCCGTCTCCAATAGGACTAGAAACTCAATCTCACCTACATTGAGAGCAGGGATCTCTGGAAAATATCCCGATGGCTCCTTGAGGGAGCGAACTGGTTACCTTTAGCATAAGAGGCGAGCACCTAACCGCTTGGCTACAGAGACCCCTTAAAATAAAGACCCCATTATACTATGTGGTACAGTATATACTATGTGGTATATAGGTTGATACAGTGTTTGGCCTATATTTTACATTGACTGCCGGCACACGATGTGTGATGTGGTCAACATCACGACGACTGCCTTTACTTCCCAGTGCTTTTCCTGGTGTCCAAGTCAGGTTGGGTCAACCTGAGAGCCGCTACGGTCTGAAAAATATTCTACATCAACTGTGGAATTGAACCCAGATCACTGGTCTAAGAAGCGAATTCACTAACAACTACGCTACTGTGGCTCTCTGATTCTAGTAAGACAAACAATAAAATCTTGTCATCGAGCTCGATCTGTGACCATCTTTCGCCGGATACTTCAAGTCTGACTCACACTGTTCTTCATTCTAACCTCCACTTTTATTCACCAAGTTGTCATTGGTGGATCCACCAAGTCTGCTTAGACTAATTAGCCGAGAACATGCTATTGGACGATGATGCCCACCACCATAGGTAGAAACCAAATTAACTTACCAGTTGAACCATCACCCCAACCCTCTCCTCTCTTTCTACACATAATACTTTGTCTTCGAACGTTTCCTATCGACCACTTGTTAAACCACTGTGTGATTTGTATGTGATCTGAGCCTAAGAGCGGTTGTGCCAGTTATGCGCCTACAAGTATGCCAGCACATCCGATTTCTGCAATGCTCTTTATTTACCACGGTAGCTTCCTAGGTTGCAGTGGTACTTTTCTTTGCTTCCTTGCGCGCCGGTACCACACAGCGAGGCAAAATATGAGTGGCTACATTTGATAAATGAATGCAAGTGGTTACATATTGTTGCTGATGTAGAAAAAGATGACGGTTATATCGCTGTGACAGTATGAAGATATACGGCATGCAAATGCAACCTCTCGCCCTTGGCTCACATGCGACCTGCTAAATTATTTTTTGTTCAGGCCCTCATCAGATACTGATATATGTTATGTTATTGACTGACATCATGGCACATTAGGCATTGCCATGGTGCTCGTCCTCAGGTGCAGCAGCCATCCCAAAGTCCACTGCTCACGGTACCCATTACAAGTTGATTAGTATACCGTCTCTCTATATCATGAAGACAACACTGTCTGGCATGTCCAAACTTAACTTCTATTCTCACGATCCAGTCTAGTGTCTGAGACTCACCCATATCACATAAATGAGAGTGCACCACAATGATGACATCGGCTCTGTCCATACTTCTGCCAGCTTGATTCGGGGATTGTTTGCACAGGTCAAACTGAACATATAGTTGTTTCTTGTTCAGTTTCTTCTTTGTGTTCATTCTTTACGATCAATTTTAATCACTCTGTGATATGTTTGATCTTTGCCAAGAACGTGTATACGTTGCACATTGGTTTGGTAGGCCCCTAAAGGCATAGACTTCTACACGTTTAGGACATGTGCATCCGATTTCAGCCAAACCTCCTAAGTCTCCTCTTACAACATGCATGGCAGGTAACAGTGGTTCTATTCTTTACACCCCAAATTTGGGCCCCGGTAACCACTCGGGCGTTGTTCAGTTTGATCTGTGACCTTTATTTGAGTCTGACCTGCAACAGCACATAAGCTCAAAAGTAAAAACAATTACTCTGAATATATTGGGAGTGATGTATAAATAATATGGGTGTGAAGCATGGACATTTAACATAGCAGTGAAAAAACATATATGTGCTTTTGAATGTAATTGTTACAGAAAAATCCTCTATATATCATGGACAGAGTAGGGAACAAATAGATTTATCCAGAAAGAACTCAAATTCAAAGAAAATTTGCGCATGCTACAAATAAGAATGATATATTTAAGTATTTTGAATATATAAAGAGACACAAAGAGCTGGAGAAATTCACCATGGAAAGAGGCATCCACATGTGGGTGGATGTGGCAATAAAAGAGCATACAGGCTTGTATCAGCAGCGTTAAACTCTTACAATACGCATACTAAAACCACCTTTTTATCGCACTGTTTTTGAGGACCAAACTTGAAGACGTAGGTGTTCTTACCAAATTTGTTATAACTGTCATGTGTTCAACAGCAGAGGAAAGCTTATCCTGTAATCAACAGCAGAGGAAAGCTTATCTTGTAATCAACAGCAGAGGAAAGCTTATCCTGTGTTCAACAGCAGAGGAAAACTTATCCTGTAATCAACAGCAGAGGAAAGCTTATCTTGTAATCAACAGCAGAGGAAAGCTTATCTTGTAATCAACAGCAGAGGAAAGCTTATCTTGTAATCAACAGCAAAGGAAAGCTTATCCTGTGTTCAACAGCAGAGGAAAACTTATCATATGTTCAACAGCAGAAGAAAGCTTATTAATTTATTTATTAACAACTGATTAGAAAAATAAAGTTTGTGATGGTTTGTCAGGTGGCGTTTAGTATAAGAGGAATTAAAAATATGGTTTGTATCAGGCGGATATTCTTCTGTATCTTGGTGACCGTCCATTTGATGAAGACACCAAAATTGATGTTGAATCTATGCAATGATTTAGCTCTTACTAAAACCACCTTTTTACGCACTGTTTTTGAGGAACAAATTTTAAGGTGAAGATGTCCTTACAAAATTTGTTATAACTTTCTTACATTCAACAGCAGAGACAAACTGCATACACCAAAATGTGCGCAATTGAAAGATCTATTACAAACACCCACTTGCTGTATTTGAATTTTAAAAATACACTTAAAGCATTAAAGTCGTCTACGATATATTAACAACTGGTTAGAACCATATTGTCCGTGAAGTGGCTTGTCGTAAAATGGGAACTAACTTTATGGTCTGTCAGGTGGCGTTTCGTATTCTAAGAGTTAAGGAGTTTGGTATTACACATACAAGTAGAACTGGATGCATGAAATGCAGAGTGAGAAGTGTGTTTAATCAGCAAGCCGCCGGAACCATTAATAAACATACACTTTGATATCTGCTGGAGAAGACTGAGCCCCTATGAGTCTGTTCGAAGTGCAATGACATCGGTTCAGTAACTAATCAGCATTGTTTCATTGAAATTAAAATCGTAGCATACCCTTTACAGGATGTCAACATCAACAACAGTAAATGAGTGTCGATTTTCTATGCACCACTTATACGTTCAGTAGTTTGTCTTTGCTTTCTGAACAGTGAGGTCTATTTTTACCGTTCGTAAAATTCCATGGCACAAAATTTGCTTCCAATTAGCTCACCGCAGTTTGAACTAGATATTCTTGGGTTGTAATTTAGCTCACTAATGCTAAGCCACAGATTCCTACTATGTTAAAATGAAAATCGTGGTATATCCTTTACAGGACCTAGCCATCAACCAAAGTAAACGAGTCGTTGATTTTCTAGGCACCATTTATACGTTCAGTAGTTTGCCATTGCTTTCTGAACAGTGAGGTCTATTTTTATCTTTTGTAAAAATCTCACGGAAATAAATTTGCTTCCAAACTTGCCCACCGTGGGGTTTGAACCAGGTACACTTGAGTTTGTGATCGAACTCACTACCACTTGAGCTACAGACGCTCACATATATGTTGTAGATAGTGGAGTTGATAACATTCTTGGAAATTCTGGGTTTTGAGATCAGCTTGGCCATAAATTCTCTGTGAACACGTAGTTAGACTACAGGAAACCATGATCCATTACTTGGGGATCTTACCTTACAGATACCTTTGAAGTCAGAGTAAGGTTTGCCTGATTGGCAAGGCACACTGGTGATGAGGAAAGCAAACCTTTAAGTACAAACTAGACAGAGGCACCATGTATAGGACTGAATTCAAGCAGCGAACAAACAAAATCTAGTGATTTATAAAATAAAAAGTGTTAATTTTGTATGAAAGTTTAAACGTGATTTATCAAATAAAAAGTGTTATTTTTGTATGAAAGTTTAAACGTGATTTATAAAATAAAAAGTGTTATTTTTGTATGAAAGTTTAAACGTGATTTATAAAATAAAAAGTGTTATTTTTTTATGAAAGTTTAAACGTGATTTATAAAATAAAAAGTGTTATTTTTTTATGAAAGTTTAAACGTGATTTATAAACGAATAAGAATAAACGTGTGATTTGTAAAAGAATAAAAGTCTGAGTTCTCTCTCTCGTGATCCCCGCCTAGACTGATGAACCAGACTCTATCATGAATGCTACCGTGGTTTTAAGTGACTCCGTTCCTCCGTATAGCTTCTGCAAGCTCTGTGTTTATGGGCCAGGTTTCTTTTCTTAGGCCTGAAAATTGGCACTCTTGCAGTATGTGCTCAGCTATCATGTCCGCCTTTTCGCAGGGGCACAGGCTAGTTGTGCCAATTTAAATTTGTTAAACATGTGGGCGCGAAGCTTGTTGTGGCCAGTACGGAGGCGTAATATAGCAACTTGTTCACTACGAGATAGACCATAGTACCCGTCTGCGTTGTAGTACTGTGGATGGTCTTTTGACCATTTGTCTTTATAGTGCCAGCTGATGGGTTGTTCTGGCTTCCTCATAACTGATCTTGAGATCAGTCTGCGGTAGTCACCCGCCTTCTTTAGCTAGCTTGTCGGCTTGTTCATTTCAGCTTATGTTGCAGTGTGATGGTATCCACTGAATGATGGTGCGTTTAAGTGAGTAGACTAGTGCATCGAGGTTCGCTTTCAGCTCCTTGAGCTCTGTTTTGCCTACACTTTTGAGTGCCATGATGCCCAATAGAGCATGGGTGAATATCACGACTCTGTTGCAAGAGGTGTCTCTTCTCTCTAGGATCATTTCAGCCGCTGTTCTTATTGCCTCTGCCCGGAAGTTATTCAAGTACTTACCTGTGGCAATCGCTTTCGTGACCGTCTCTTTCTTTGAGAGTTTAAGCACTATTCCTGCTCCGCCATCGCTGATTGCGTTCCTTGCCGATCCATCGTTATACACGTGTATCCACTCATTTTCAGGGTACTCAGTCGCTATGTATTTTTCTGTGGCCGCTCTTTTTTTGAAGTTTAGTCTGAGTTCTAAAAGAATACACTAAAAGTGTGATTTTTAAAATGAGATTTTAAGTGTGATTTATAAAAGTGTGATTTATAAAAGTGTGATTTATAAAAGAGAAAAAGCGCCCAGTTAACCATAATCTAAGAGATATAATTTCATGCAATCAAGGGTGCAAGCAAGCAAGTAAATAAGACATGAATAGCAACACCTACATGGATGGGCAGAGAGACAACAAAGATTTGATTGAAGAGTTCGCTCAGGATCTACAGCAACCTACTTCTGACTACATAACAGGATCAGGTTCTGGATGGCTATGACAGTGGAGTGGACGTTCTGTCCAGTGATGACATTCCTGTCTATCACAACATGCATCTCATCAGGATCCGTGGCTGAAACAGATAAACATAAAAGCTTAGTTGGATATTTGTCTTCTTATTTTTCTTCAATCTCTCGAAAAAAAAAACTTAAATATGTTTAAAGACACAATTCTTTATCACGTAGCATGTCCCTTGCGGAATGTCGCTTTCATCACAGCCCATCTAAAAACTCTGTCTCCAGCAAGTTCTCCTCCCTCCTCCAGCGTCATGTTCAAGGTCTCTTTGATGTCCTGCTGCCATCTTCGCCTTGGTCATCTCATGCTCCAGGCACCATGCCCTCCATTACCGTTCTCTCCAAATCACTGTGACTTTTAATGTGGTCAAAATATTTCATCTTCCAGGGCATGATGTTATTTATGAGCCAATGCTCATCGATATGCAGGTCTTGTAGGATGTCTATGCGTTTTCTAATGTTTATGTTATGGCCCACGATTCACATCCATATGTTGCCGCAAAGAATATGCGTGTTCTCAGAAGTCTTACCGCTTGTGCAGTGCCGGGGCCTGCAAGGGAATCAAAGAATAGTACCCTGCAACCTACAAATGCATATTGTAGAGGCGACTGATGTAGGCCCTAGGGATGCTACCCTAGTAAATAAAAAGTAGTGCAGAAATTGGATGTGCTGGCCTACTTGTGGGCACATAACTGGCACAACATACAATCGCTCTAAGGCTCATATCACATACAAATCACACAGAGTGGTTGACAAGTGGTCGATGTGGAGCGTTCGAAGAGAAGAAGTCTTACTTTTGTTACTTTGCTTGTGTGGTGCCATAGTTTCTTCATGCTGGCTATCCTCTGGAAAGCTATGGCTAGTCTTCTTCTTCTAAGCTCTTTACATAACTTAAAAGATGCAATTACTTCATCTTCAGTACAACTGAAGAGGGTGTTGTTACTCTTTGTTACATATCAAGCAGGTAAACAAAGGAATGCTGGCTCTACAATACAACACTACATTTAAAACTACATGGCACCAGAGATGAGTTCCAGACAACAGTTGACTTCATCATAAGAACGCATCTAACAGTATAATCATCAAAACAGAGATCGTTCTGAAGCAGAAGAACAAGAAATCTGCAATATAGATGTGACTATTCTGTTGGCACATCTAAGTAAATTATTTATTTCTTAGATCTCTACTTGATTAGACAGACTGTCTTCGGCTCAGATCACATATAAGCTTTAGTGAGTGGCTGAGATGTGATCAATAAAAAGTGATTGATGTTTAGAGTAAGAAAGAACGGAAGATTCCTGGGATTGTTAGATCAGGCAAAACCAAGCAACACTTTTGGGTGAAATTATGATGTGCCTGTCCTACATGATGTAGGGAGGCACACTACTCACATTTTTAGCAGAAACCATATGGATTGCAAAGAGTAGTTAACTTGATAAGAATGAACACAGACCATAATCATCAATTATATAAGGACTATCATCATAGCACTCCGGACATGTCCATAGGTGCTCTGATCTCCGCCTAAACAAATCCGGCAGTGTCCAGCAGCTCAACACGACAGTTCGATGATTAAGCAATCGTTTTGCATATTTGGTATGTTGTTCTTTTCAGTGTACAATATGCACGCCTTCAATCGGGTCAGCGACTGGGTCACAACCCTGAAATTCCTCTCTTCGGAAAGACTCTCTCAATGCATTAAGAATGTCATTTTGGTCAATTGCAGCTCCCTCTGATGTCATAGCCATGCCAGCCAATCTATCAGTTCATTCATTACCCCTGACTCCTGCGTGTGCCCAGGGACAAAAATGAAGGGTATTTTATTGATTCTTGTCTGTGTCAGTACTTTCACCCAGTTTCGTCTCACCATTCCTGTTTCGAATTTACGAATCATATTCATGGAGTCACTTGGTATGAAAACACGAGATTAGTTATGAGATGAGAATGTAATCGTATAACTAGCTATTACAGCCACCACTTTGGGGTCAAGTAAGATCTGGTTTGAGGACTCTGACTTCTGTCATTTACTGCAACTTTAGATCACACATGACTTATGATTATCATATTCTCTATCAAAAGAAATGTCTGCAGTATATTTTAACTCTAATTCATAATAACCCCACTCTTTAGTCATATCAATAACAGAGGTACAGTTACAGCAACACACTAAGAGATTGTAGTAAACTTCAATCATATCAACAACAGAGGTACAGCAACACACTAACAGATTAACAGGCGCACGGCGTACACGGCTAAATACGTCCGCTTGGGACTCAATAATATACGCATTGTCTACTGGAACTGTGCAAGTGCGCATCAACGCGGGCTAATTCTTGAAACCCTTGTGTACAGAGCAGACATCGTAGCTCTTCAAGAAACGTGACTAGGCGATGGTGGTGTACTACGTATGACTGGTTTCAAATGTTACTACAACAGAAGACATATGGGTCTAGCAATTCTAGTCCGTAATAGCATTGATGTGTCGGAAGTAGACATGTCTCGATGGGATGATGACGAATTGCAACTTCAGGCGATTAAAGTCCAGTCTGAAAACCGTTTGTGCTGGTCAACGTGTATGCCTGTAATGCGAAAGTGGACACACAGAAATGGCAGTGTTTGAGTGATATTATAAATCATGAGAGCAATAATGTCATTTTCTGTGGTGATTTCAACGTAAAGGGTAGATCATGGGGCAACATTTCCTCGAATACACAGGGAGAAGATCTCGAACTAGCACTTGAGACCACGGAATTGTTGTGCATCAATACCAGCGGTGTCACTAGAATTGCAAGTCGCCCAGGAGATGAGGATAGTGTTATTGATTTGGCACTTGTATCCCCTACACTCACTGCTGTGTGCAGATGGGGGGATTTTAGGGTACCATGGCAGTGACCACCGTCCGTGCATCATACTGGTGAACAAAGGTAGATCAAGACAACACAGGCCAGTAACGCACTCTTTCCAGTACGACACCACAGGGCAAGATGTTGTCAGATGGCATACGATATGGTGACATTGGCGAGTTGTCTGATGGGGAGTGGGAAGAACTGGCTGGCATCTACAACAAAAGCATTACGACTGCAATAATCAACGAAGAATGGTTGCACAGCTACCTGGTACCTCTGCCGAAGCCTGGCAAAGACCACACAAAAATTCAGAGCTATCGGTAATCACCATGCAGAATACAATAGGCAAGTTGCTGGAGAAAATAATTGCCAGGAAAATATCCTGCCAACTAGAGAGGTTACGTCTCCTTCCACCCACCCTTGGAGGGTACTGTCCATATAGAGAGACATGGCGTAATGCAGCCGTGTTCGCCTACGATGTCTATGAGGGTTTTCACTCGGCATTGAGACATGTGCTGCTGCAATTGACCTTGAAGATGCCTATAATAGAGTGCCGTTGCATTTTTAATGGTGCAGCTGACTGAACTCAATATCAGCCCATTCCTCCTCAATTGGATCTTTGCGGCCCTCTTCCAGCGAAAGATAGTGTTTAAATGTGGCAGTTTGGCGTCATCACCAACAACAATCCACCCTGGCTTACCACAGGGTCACCATTATCTCCGGTGTTGTTCAATGCCTATACTGTGAGCATCACAAAAGAGCAGATCACGGGTAGAGGAAGGACAATGTCATATGCAGATGATGTGTTGGTGTATCGTCAGGGCAAGGATAGAGAACAGCTTGTGGAGGAACGACCGCATAGGTAGATGGTGCGTTGAAGCAGGAGCATTGGTCAACCCTACAAAAGCAGCGGTGACATGGTTCTCTTTAAACAACCACATCGTCAACACTCCAACACTATCTGTGGTTTTGTGTTCAGAGGTGGTGGAGCGGTCTGTCTATGAAATACCTGGGGCTGCGTTTTGATCGTAGTCTAGCTTTACGGAACACATAGCTCATGTGATAATGAAGGCGAGGAAAGGTTTGCTGGCGATGAGGGTAATGGCTGCGGCGGATTGTGAACAGCGCCATCTTTGTCTTTTATACCAGGGTCTGGTCCTTTCTGTGCTTGAGTATGCGCTGGCGATCCTGACTCTCAGTCATAGTCAGATAGAACGACTGGAAAGAATACAGAAGAGGCGATGCGCATTATACTTGGTTGCACTAAAGACACGTCGTGCAGGGCAATTCGCTATCTCCTTGACTATCCTACTATGGAGTATAGAATACTGATGAGCCGTGCCCGAGCATACCTTCGAGTCAATGCTGACACACAACATCCTCTGCACTTGGAAATAAAGAGACAAAAAGGAAATAGGTTAAAAAGAGGAAAATCTTGGATGGGTCAGGCCGAGGACTGTATTGAACAGGTGTGTACACTTGAAGATATTGATCCCGGAGAAGAATGGATACCAGTGCCAACAGGAATCGCTACATCCTTTTCTGTATGCATCGAACTTAATAAAGAATGCAGGCAACACAACCCACTTGTCGTGGAGGCAGAGGTTCAGGCATTGATTTCTGAGAACGCATCTGAGCATGATGTAATCATTTATACGGATGGTTCGGTGATTCGACATGTGCGGAGCTCGTGGGCTTTCACTGCTCAGGTCAGAGGTGCTGTTGTGAAGGAAGACAGTGGTGGTTTTGCCGTGACTACGAGCAGTCTCACTATGGAAATCATGGCGGTTACCAAAGCGATGATTTGGCTAGAATCACAGACTTTTATCCATGCATGTTTTCTCAGTGACTCAATGAGTATGCTCAGGAAGATTGAAACAGGATGGGCTAGGAGACATTGGATAGAATCGCTAGGGAGGTCTCAGCTGACAAAGATCAGTTTTATTTTTGTGCCAGGGCATGCAGGTGTAAGGGGAATGAACGTGCGGATAGGCTTGCAGGTATGGCTGCTGTCCAAAGCGGACGAGCAATGGACCAGGCTGATATTATAAATTCCTTAAGGGAGAGAGGCGTGTACATGATTCACGTAATAGCGGTGAATCCACAACACTAACCAGACTGCAAGAACTCAAAGTTAAGTGTGGTGTGGCTCGACAAGAACGCTATGCTGGCAGACAAAGAAGAATTGTAAACCAACAAAGAACTGGTGTCGTTAGTCGCCACACGCTGATGGACATACTGAGGAGAGATCGGAGCACTTATGGACTAATTTGTTAGACGTGCAGTGATGGTGATCCGACGACTAAACTAAACTAAACTAACAGATTGTAGTGAACTTCAGTCATATCAACAACAGAGGTACAGCAACACACTAACAGATTGTAGTGAACTTCAGTACGCAATGAATACAATATGAGAATAAATTCTTAGCTTAATTGACTGGTCTTGTCAATATGACTGTGACAAACATATCTGTCTTGTGTCCACAGTTCCTGATCCCCTCACAGAGGAATAATACAGAGTGAAAGCACATTGACTAGGGAAGCTCTCTGATGGACAGTGGATGTGAAAAGAAGACCTGGACGGTCAAAAAATATAAAGAAGATTGGCGGAAAGACAATTGAAAGAGTGTGCCCTGAAATGGAAAATGATTGGTAGAAAGGCAACAGATCGTCAAGAGTGTGGAAGCCTGATGTGACAAATGGGCCGCAATGAGGATATAGATATCAATAGAACAACGTTTTGTAAAATGCTGTTACTACCAACATATCATTACTACTAACATATCGTTACTACCAACATATCGCTACTACCAACATAAAGTTACTACCAACATATCGCTACTACCAACATAAAGTTACTACCAACATATCGCTACTACCAACATAAAGTTACTACCAACATATCATTACTACCAACATATCATTACTACCAACATATCAGATTACAATTCATGTTACCTGTGTACTTTCCGCCATAATCTTTAATGAAGTCTTCCAGTATAAGAGGCATTGCTGGGAACTCTGGGAGGTATCCAATTTCAAACAGTGATGGCTGGGTGTTACATGAAGATATAAATGAAGATGAAAGTATATTGCATTACAACGTTTGTTTGTATTTTCTCAAACTATTTTATACATATAAAATAAGTTTATATATTAGAATAGGATACAGAAGCAAGAATCCATATTGTCTTTGTGCCCTGTTTGACAGATAAGGCTTCCATAAGAGATTTCCATTGTTGCTGTTCTGCTGCCTTTCTACCACTTGTTTTCTATGTCAAGTCACAGTTTTTAAACTCTCATTCCACTGTTCTTCTCCATGTTTCATTTCAGCATTAACTAATTACGGAGCACTGGAGTGTAAATATTTCTTATCTGCATGGACCACGCGTCGCTCAAAAGACGACTATTTCTTTAAGTTTTTATTATTTTTCGATCCGATTGAAGATTTATACTAACCGGAAACTACTTAGAAGTGATGTGTAAAAGATAACCAATACATAGCATCGTGGCTTATGCTAGAAGTAGAATTGAAATAGAGTTTACCATCCATTTTAGGATGCCCAGTGACCGTAAAAACTAGCAATTTTTATGAATGGCCATGATGTTAGTTTGTGAACAGTTAATAAACCATACATTCCTTCACTATTTTCTTAATGTTTGTGTATTCATAAATGGATTACTTATATAAAGAAGCAGTTAGACTGATTTATTCAACATATTGTTCATCAAGGCCCCTGATAAGCTGGATTTTTTAAAAAACAATTTCAATTAGTTTTTTTAATTCATGCTAATATTTTTCGTGCATAGTCAACACATTATATTTTCGGATACAATAAATATTTTGTGAAAGTACATTTATTTAACTTTAATTTGATATATAATAAGTTCAACTTTAAATCATAGTTAGAAACAATATTTTAGTTTAGCTAAAGTATGTGTGCAATATCTTTGAAGCTAAAAAATAATTTGGTCCAGAGCGAAAAAACGGTAGTGAATCAGTTAATATCTTCTTTTTACATCCGTTGTCCATCAGACAGTTAATAAAATAACAGCCGATACCCCTAATGACATATGATATACATGCCAATCCACCTCCATCTTCATCTTTTAATAATTGTCTCTAATGATGAACAGTTTGTTCGTTTCAACAGAAAATTTGCAGCATTCTTCTTAAAAGGCAGTCCATCAGCAGTCATCAGCAGAAACTAGTCTATCATCTCTTGAGAAACCAGTCTATCAGCTCTTGAGAAACCAGTCTATCAGCTCTTGAGAAACTAGTTTATCAGCTCTTGAGAAACTAGTCTATCAGCTCTTGAGAAACTAGTCTATCATCCCTTTATAATTATTATTTAGTCTGTCTCATCTCCTTAACTTTCACTAATCAACACAACAAATCCAGTGACTTACTGCAGTTAGACAGAAGTCTTCCAGCCACCAAGATTTGCCATCTTCTTTCCTCGCTGAACACAAGCCTGCAACACCTTGTCCTATTGCACAGATGGGTTCTGGAGAAAATGTGAAATATAATAGACTATATTCCACGAAAATCATGCCACAAATTCTCAAAGCAATAACAGCTTTTAAAAGTTTCAATAAAATATGGAACTGCAAGCTATATAGTTTTAAAATTAAATTACAAATTTTCAATTCCAATATTGTATCAATTCTAACATATGCCAGCGAGTTGGAAAATGACTAAATATTTAGAAAGTAAGTTGAATGCATTTGAAAATCAGCGAGTTGGAAAATGACTAAAGATTTAGAAAGTAAGTTGAATGCATTTGAAAATAGAGGTCTGCGAAAAATAATGAACATAAAATTTGGTGAATTCAGGAGAAGTGATGAAATAGAGAAATGTCTGGTCAACGACTAGTAACAACTGTTTTAGAAAGGACAAAATGGAGATATGTTGCGCTCTAATGCATTTGGCCAGATGCTACTCTGGAAAATCCATAAGCAAGTCTATATTGAGTCTGACAGCAGTCTATTTTATTATTAAATAAACAATCAGGCAACACTTACTTTTTTCTTTAATAAAATGAGCAATAATCTGGCCAAGGTCAGAATTGGAAGCAAGGTCATGTATTGCACCTGGACATGGTGGTATCAGCACAGCAGAATATCGATTGACTGAAATGTAAAGAAATAAACTGAACACTATGGCAGTTATCAGTAAAATAAGGACTATCATCATAGCACTCCGGACATGTCCATAGGTGCTCCAATCTCCACCTCAACAAATTCAGCAGCAATTAGCGCTCTTAAAAGATGAATCAATATTTTTGCATATTTGGTATGTTGTTCTTTTCGGCTAATTAATATATATGTATATATTTATATCCATATGACATTTTAAAAAACTGTAACAGTTAGTATCACCGTCAACAGTATCCAAAGCAATAGGTGTAGAATTCGACTTGGATCTGAACTCATTGAACCATCTTCTGTTTGAATCATCTTGGTTTACATACTCTACTTGTCTGCCCTGAGGATCAGATAAAATAATAATAAGATAATATCTCAGCTGATAGTCTGGTAAGAATCTTTAGTTATAAATCTTGTAGCCATGTGGTACCCACTTTGTCCTGATGTCTTCATTTCTAAATCTGTCTCTTCTTGATATTTCCAGCATTCTGTGTAGTCACTTTATCTCTGTCATGACTAGTTTTCTTCTATCGTTTGATGTCAGCGTCCAGGTTTAACAGTGATAGAATAATGTTGAGAGGAAGATTATGTTGTACAATGTTCTTTTAGTGTTCATGGTGACATGTTTGCATTTCAAAATTTGTGCCAATTGTCCTATTATTTGATTTATTGCATCTATGTTGGATTTCATTAGTTATTCTTCCATGTGTTTGAAAAATGCCCCTTAGGAACGTAAAGTTAAAACTTGCTTTAATTGATGAAGATGTTGGTAGGTTTTCCTCTCTAGCAAATGTCATTAATTCAGTTCTGTAAATGTTTATTCTGATATTGTATACATTGCATGTTAACTGGAGCCTCTTAATGTGTTGCTGTAGCTATTTCTTTGTTGTTGATATGATTGTCTGATCGTCTGCAAAAAGAAATTTGTTTACGTGTCCCTTAAGGCTGGCCTCTTCACTGGTGCTAGTTATTTCACACAATAAACATGATGACATTTACAAATTGAGTACATTTTCTCGATTGAAAATCATGATATATCCTTTACAGGACATTGCCATCAATTACAGTAAATATCGTTGATTTTCTAGACACCACTTATACGTTCAGTAGTTTGTCAGTGCTTTCTGAATGGTGAGGTCTATTTTTACTGTTCGCAAAAATCCACTGGAACAAATTTGCTTTTAATCTGCACGTCGCTGAGTCTGAACCAGGTACTCTTCGGTTCTGATTATGCTAGAATATGTTCCTCATATTTGCTGTACACACATTTACTATATTTGCTGTACACACATTTACTATATTTGCTGTACACACATTTACTTCCCAAACAAAAGCACCATGAAGATAGCAATGCTCTAAAGATTACTTACACTGGGAGATGCTAACTGAATAGCAAAGCTCTGGTTGACTAGAGTGCATGCTTGCATAAATGATGCCGCTGACACACCTGAAGAAACAAACAGAGAATAATCAGAAAACTGTTTCTATTCAGACAAGAGTTCTTATGCATGTCAGCATATAAATATATATATGGCCTTTTTTGTCTTCACAGACGGCCAATTATCAAGTATTTTACTGTGACAACATCTGAGTTTTCGCTTGTCTTTCTTGCCTTTCAGCTCACCCCTAAGCCTTCTTTCAAAAGATTATGCACTTTTGCATAGTTGTTTTCCATATAACTTGATCATCAGCTAGTTTTTCCCAATTGTTGGGACCGATAGAAGAGTTCTTCATTGAGGTCTTGCAGACATCCTAATATCTAAGCAGTGGTCTCGCCTGTGTGGTGCTGGAGTCCGCAAAGGGAAGCAAAGGACAGTACCACTGCGACCTACAAGGCATGTCATAAGAGGCGACTGATGTACAACCTAGGGAAGCTATCTTGGTAAATAAAAGCATCCCAGAAATGGATGTGCTCACCTACTTGTAGGCGCATAACTGGCACAAAGTATAATCACTCTTAGGTTCGGATCACATACAAATCACACAGAGTAGTAAACAAGTGGTCAATATGGAGTGTTCGAAGAAGAAGACAGGACAAGGTCTGTCTTGGTGACTCTTCCCATCGAAAAAGTCCACAGAACAAATCCTGTTGGGGTATACGGCTATTGTCAATTTTTCTCACATGCCCAAGCCACCTTATATATACACTATTTCTTTTCATCAGCATGGGTCAGCGCTGATAACCTTTCGTATGATGATATGAATGGCATGAGTCAGCTCTGATGGTATCCCATTAACCAAACAGATCTGATACCATGTTAAAGTATAGGTTGAGATTTTCTACTTTACAGTGGAGTTTTCTGTTTGTAAAATCTTACATTTATTTATATATATTTATAATAGGTACTTGTCTTATGCTAGTGTAATATGTAATACAGAATTATGAGAATTCCGTTTCAATACCCGGTAAAATATAAGGGGCAACAATTACAAGCTTGACGGACACGTTGCGTTTACCCATTCCTTAATATAACAGAGTTGTCGATGGTATTCTTCTTTGTATAGCAAATACTATATCATAGTGTATGTATCATTTCATTACTATTATTGAATTGTTATCTTCTGTTCTGTTGGTTAGTTAGTTTGTTTAGCAGCTTTTACCACGCCCTCATTTGATGTGAGACAGCGCATTAAATATTTTTTACCTCCCTCATTATAGAATGCTTGAAGATAATCAACAATTTATTTGTTTAAGTAAGAATTAAAACTTTTAATTTGCACGTTTTTATGTAGCAGAAGGACTTGCCTTCAACAGCAGAACTTAATACTATTAGGCAACTCCCTCTTGAAGTCGCCATTTTAAAATATGTGCCGAATAGAGTGCTGTCCCCTGAAGAACAAACATTTCAAATATTGACACATCGCTTAATTGCAAATCTTTTTAAGGGGAACGCTATCTATCTATCTACCAGTGGCGGCTCGTGATCACTTTTGTTGGTGTGGCCAGACATTTTTTTCCGGATAAATCATAGTTATTGGTTGCTATATTTTAATTTATAAAATAATAAATACACGTTAAAGATTATTTTTGGTGGGGCCCGGCCCCACTGGACCTTAATGACGAGTTGCCACTGCTATCTACCTACCTACCCACCTACCTACCTATCTATCTGTCTGTCTACCTATCTGTCTATATATCTATCTATCTACCTATGTATTCTCTAATCCTGTTTTGTCCTTCAGCGTCAGGTCGAATAAAGGTGACACCTGGAGCTAGACTCTCTATATATGCGCTTTGTCTTTCTTACTTTTCTCCAGTCCTGATTTGCCTCACAGCTTCAGGATAGGAAGAGATTTCTATAACCGGACCTTTTGTATGCGCTTCATAAACAGTGTCTTTCATTGCCTCTGTTATCTCTGAGATCAACATTTTGCGTGGCGGCCTTTTGCTTTGTATCCACTGTATCAGAGTAACATTTGAGGTGCAATTCTCTTCTCTTCCACCATTTACTTCTTTATAGAAGTGGGAGTGGGGGTGGGAGAGAAGAAACGTAGTGATCTTGTGTGTGCTTGTTTTAAGACACTTTGTAAGCTGATATTCATTTTCGTACGGCTATTCTTGATGCCGTCGCTCCATCTTTTGCGTGGTCTTCCTCTTACTTTGTACTCGTTATACTTTTTCTGTGTGGCTTTCTGTGGTAGGCGATACCAGGGCATTCTTGTCAGGTTCCATTTAATCTGTTGTTCTTTTATGAATTGCATGACTGGTTTCACATCCAGTCTCCTTCTGATTTCTTCATTTCTCATTTTGTCTCTTATTGTCACACCTGCAGCTCTTCTAAGACACCTCATCTCTGTCGTTATGATTTTCCGCTCATTAGCTTCTGTTATTGGCCATGTTTGACACTGGTAACATAGTATTAGCCAGAAAATCGTTCTTATGAGATTTGCTTTAGTTGTTAGCTCTTTATGTGACAACCGTGGTGTTAACTGTCCCAGTACCTGGTAAGCTTTTGTGCAACGATTGCTGATTTTGCTATCGATACTTCCATCTGCTGTGAAAATTGCTCCTAAGTATTTGGCCTCAATTGTTTGTTTATTTTTACGTTCTGGAGTTTTATTGTAAGGTTTTCTGGTTATCAACTTATTGCCATTGTCTCTGTCTTTATTATATTTATTTTCATGTTGTACTCCTCACCCTTGATGTTAACTAAGCTCAAATGTTGTACTTCTCACCCTTGATGTTAACTAAGCTCAAATGGTTCTGGAGAGATTCTTCGTTTTCTGCAATCAGTACTTGGTCATCTGCAAATAAAAGTTCTGAAATATTATTTCCTTTCTCTATTCCTGCTTCTCTACTTATGTTGTCCATGTATGTTATAAACAGCAGTGGGAAGAGCACACATCCCTGTCTAACTCCTGAGTTTACTGTGAATGTTTTGATGTTCCGGCTTTTGTTCTTATGTAACTTTTATTTGAAATGCATAAACTCTTGCAGACCTTGATGAGATGTTTGCTGATTCCATATTTTCTTAGACAATTCCATAGTTTGTTTCTATCGACTCTGTCGAATGCCTTTTCCTGGACTATGAATGCCACACTACAGGTCTTGTTATGTTCTATTGCGCTTTCCGTCGTTGTCTTAATGTTAATATTGCATCGGTACAGCTTCTATTTCGTCTGAAACCCATCTGTGCTTCTGAGAGTTGTTCTTCAATTGTTGGTCTTAGTCTAGTGAGGTGCACTGCCTGTTGGTAATCTGCTTATGAGGCAGAGCTAGTTAATTTAGGGGTAACCAATCTTTTCAGCAAGCGGGACAAATTTCAGAAATTGTATTTTTTGCCGGGCCACGCACCTAATTTTTCGTTTTGTTAATTAAAGTAAACAAGCAAGCGTGCTACAGATTCGACCACATCGTCGCTTCTTAGAAAGGGAGACCGTGGTCAAACGCTTGCCTGGTTTGTGTAAAAAAAAAAAAAAAAACAAGAAATATGCATATTTATTTTGTTGAAGAAAATAAAACGTAACTGAGAATCAAACATGTTTATTAAACAATTAAAAATTTTTTTAAAGTGAGACATCTGACTTTGTTTTGCAGAACTAAGTGCATCAAAATTGATCTCGACTGATGTTATTGCTACACGCAAACAGTTTTTCTAATGAACATCAGTAATTCGTGTTCTCACTTGTGATTTGATGTGCTTCACGCGACTAAAAAGCTGTTCACACGCATAAGTGTTTGCAAATAGCGAAACCATCGACAGTGCATGTTTCTAAAACGCAAGATATTTATCCTTGTCCAAATACTTTTTATAGAACTCTTCCAAACCAACTTGATGGAATTTCTCCTTGTAGACCAGGAGTCACACTAAGTGTCGTTTTTACTCTAAATGGCTTTTGCCCTGGTCCACTAAGAGCTCACTGTGTATCACAACACATTTCACAATGTTCCATTTGTAATCTTCCTGGTAATAAATTCACGTCTACCGCGAATGACGTTGCAAATGCACAAAAAAGCACATGCTGTTTAAAAAAATGCTGAAATCGGTTTTCAAATTCGAGGTCAGATATCAAAGAAGCGTATTTATCCGCCGTCTCCTGTGTGACGTCTGGTCTCCTGTGACGTCTGCTCCTGTGTGACGTCTGGTCCTCCTGTGTGACGTCTCCTCTGGTCGTCTGGTCCTCCTGTGTGCCGTCTGGTCCTCCTGTGTGACGTCTGGTCCTCCTGTGTGACGTCTGGTCCTCCTGTGTGACGTCTGGTCCTCCTGTGTGACGTCTGGTCCTCCTGTGTGACGTCTGGTCCTCCTGTGTGACGTCTGGTCCTCTGAGTCTGGTCCTCGTGTGACGTCTGGTCCTCCTGTGTGACGTCTGGTCCTCCTGTGTGACGTCTGGTTGCAATGACAATGTAGGAAAGTGAGCAAAGTTTTGTCCTCAACTGTTGTTACCAAAGACCAAGTTTCGTCTGCAATACAGAAATATGATCATACATCAGATTAATTCATTGATCTTTCCCTTGTAGACGAGTATTAACGTCGTTTAGATGGCTAGTTATATCAACCAGAAATGTAAAGTCACAAACGCACTCTTTGTCTTCAAACTCTGGGATACTTATTGACTTGATTGCAAAGAATGATTGTATTTCTTGCCGCAAATCAAACACTCTTTTCAACATTTTGTCACGGGTCAGCCATCTTACTTCTGCATAAAATGTAATGTCATTATAATCTGAGTCCAAAGACTTTAGAAATTCTTGGAACTGACGGTGATCCAACCCGTTCGACTTTATGAAGATCACTATTTTGACGCCCACTTTCATGACATGGTCCATTTTGAGGGACTTCGAACATGGTCTCCTGATGAATAATGCAATGAAAATTTAGCATTGAAGTATAACCGACTTTGGAGGCCTTATTTTCAATTAATTTTTCCAAACATTCGTGTTTCCCAACCATTGCAGGAGCACCATCCGTTGCTAAGCCCGATAAGTTGTTAAGTTGTAACGAAAAGCGATTCAGTGTCGATGTAACTGTCTCTAACAAATCTCATGACTTAGTAGTGTCCTTAAGTGGATACAGTGCCGCTAATTTTTCTGTCTTTTTAAAATGGACATCAACACCCCTGATAAAAATTGTCAGTTGGGAAGCCCATGCCATAACTGTGCTTTCATCCAATGCTAGAGCATTGTCCCGATCCAGAAGCACTTGAGCTGAAAGCTCTTCGGCTCGGTGCCATGGACACCGTAACCCTTCGGTTCGGTGCTACAAACACCGTAAATCTGGGAAATCTGTGGCTTTTCTGCCAGTCCGCGGAATTGAACCCGCACTCACAGAGGACTTGTCACCCGTATTCCAACGCGCTACGAACACGCTGGGCAGACAAAATAATAACTCGGATGCTGGACTTTTCAAATTATCTTCAACATGTTTTCCAATGTCGCCCACACGTACAGTAATAGTCTGACGAGACAAACTTATTTTGGAGAAATCCTTCTTCTTTTCTGGACATAAAATTTCAACCAAGCTCTCCAAATATTCCTTAACCATTTCACCATCTGAATATTGCTTCGAATTTGTTGCTAGTATCATGACCACTGCATAACAAGCTTTTACATAGGAAGTAGACTCTGATCTCATTCTAGTAAATATCTTTTGTTGTGCAGAATATTTTTTTAAAAAGTCGTTTACTTGGTCTTACGGAATGCAAAGTTCCAGGATTCTGCAAAAATAAATGTTACTCGACTTGTCATGTGCCAATGCTGACAGTTTGGAAAGGAAATTCATGATTTATGTGTAATCAATTGACTGACTTTCCGCCATCAACGAATAACTTTGCGCGCACAACTTCGAATAATACAAACTTTAGTAAAATTACTTTCCCTGTTCTTAAAGTGGACTGTTCTGCCCGTATGTTGCCGGGCCCGCACGGGAAGAAAAGAATAGTACCACTGCAACCTACAAGGCATGTCGTGAGAGGCGGATGATGTAGGACCTAGGAAAGCTACCATAATAATTAAAAAGCGTTGCAGATATCGGATGTGCTGGCCTACTTGTAGGTGCATAATTTGCACAACGTACAATCTCTCTTAGGCTCAGATCATATAGAAATCACACAGAATGATTAACTAGTGGAGCGTTCGAAGAAGAAAATGGACTATCCTATAAATAGCTACAACGTATCTAAAAATAGCTGCCTCTTTCTAAATATAGCTATAGCTTTTGATTGGGCACAGCCAACGCTAGATAACTAGGCCAGACAACTGACCGGGGAATCCCTGATCTAGATCAGAGAAGCGGGCTGGAATTTATAGATGTTTGATAGAACACTACAAGTTTTTTTTCAATTTTACTCAATTCTATGAGTCTATGGTTATTTATTGGTGAAACATATTCATAATATTCCTTATTGTTAAACTTAACTTGTTGGATAATGTAACTTCGATTTAGCATTTTTTGGTGATTTTAAAATGAAATCGTCTGTATACACCAATACTGAAATGCGAGATCACGTGGTGTAGTTGTGGTCTGATTTCCCATAATTCTTACCTGAGTCTGAAGGCCTATAAGTTTATAGTTGGCTCTGGTTTGGGGTATGTTTGGGGTGAAATAAAAATTGAGCACCCAAATAATTTATAAAATACTCGTAATTACTGTTGCACAATATGTTTTGGTGGGTCCCGGCCTTACTTAACCTTAACGACTAGCCGCCCTTGATGGTATTAAAAATGAGTTTTACTCTGTTTCGTACACGGGAAAAATGTCTTAACCGTTGATCCCACAAAACAATTAATTTAGCCGCACGACTCGGCCACAAGTTTCCAAATTTCAGAACTCTAGCTCTTACCTAAGTCGAGCTACGGTGGAGGGGACCAACGCTCGTAGAACAGAATAAAATTAGCAAAGTACAGAAATCTCATTTTTACAAAGCTCGGCATACGGCAAACGCACATACACACACCATCCCCGAGCGTATTGTATCTGACTGTATATCGTCTGCATATCCTCGCTTTGAAAATCGAGCGAGCCAGCGAACTTGCAATTCAGTGTCGCCCAACTCCCTGCGCGTGTCTATCCGCTTCTTCACACGAATCATGTATTATTCCCAGCGGTAAGGAACAGGTAGCGATTACGCGGCTGCTATCAGACTCTTGTGTACGTCCGTAGCTTACAGCGCCCGTCTAGTTTTCATATGAGGCAGACAGTCTGACATTTTAAAAGCTCGACAGTGGTCTCGCTAAAAGGTCTGGCTTTCGCAACGAAAATGGCTCTGCAGGTAGAAATATAGTGTCGTTCTGTGTTTGAGGAGGTGCAGTCCACATTCACGATGTCGCCGGGGACTTCGGGACCCGCTCTAAATAGCGCGCTGTCTCGTTAGGGTGACGCTACCCCGAGATATGTCGGTGTAGTCATGTCGACGACAACTATCTGGTTGATCTTGCTAATTATACGCATGTCTCAAATATTAACCCAAGCATGATTCTGTTCACTCTATCACACGGTGAAAACTGCTAATGGCTCATTCAATCGGAAAGGGTTCGAAAAGTGTTTTTTTAAAGTGTTAAAAAACGGTTAGGCTATTTATAAACATAAACTGAAAATTGTCTTTATTTAGAAATGATATAAAATATGATTCAATCTTATATAAAAAGTGTACAGAAGAAGAAAGTTACTCTTGGATTAAAAATGTATTTAGAAATGTTTAATTAGACATTAAAAAAGTGTACAGAAGAAGAATGTTATCAAGAATTGATATGCTGACCATTTTTGTTTTTGTGGCGGTGTTAGTTAAATAGAAAGTCTAGATTTATTTTTCCAATTTCCTGTCCACATTATTGTTGGTTTTACTGCTCTTTTCATTGTTTCTTTACAAATACCCAAGCTGACTTGAAAAGAAAGATGCACAAATAACAAATACAGACAGTCTTTGACCTACACATATTTCAGCTGACTAATTGTTTTCTCAGCCTGGTTATTGGTTACTAAACTGACGTCATTGTACGACGGTTCCTGTGGCTCGCTGATTAAACACACCTCTCACTCTGCCTCTCAGGCATCCAGGCACCTCTCACTCCAAACTGCCTAAATCGCTAGATCGATTCAACATCGATTTTAGTGTCCTCATCCAACAGACAGTCGTGAAGAGACCGAAGAATATCCCCCTTATCCATCCTCACCTCCCCAACAATCGATGCTGTTGATGCAAGCCTGTCCGCTCTCTCATTACCGTAAACACCCGCATGCCCAGGACAGTATATCCACGTAAGCCGCTGGAGGTTAGAAACTTCTATAGAAGACATCCACTCATACCGAAACCTGCCCTTCTGGATCTTGTGAAGCATCGACTGAGAGTCAGATACAACAACTGCCCCAGTAAATGAAGTCCCAGAGATCCAATGGAGGGCAGCAGTAACGGCCTCAACCTCCATCCTCATACTAGAAGTAGTTGTCCTGTATGCCCCACTTCGCTCTGCAACAACCCTACCATGCGCATTAGCCAAGAAACCCCAGCCGGATTTCTCACCACGTTGAACCGACCCATCAGTATATACAACAACATCATCATCCCTTGCATTATCTTCTATCAGCTGCTTAACTGCGAGATCAGCCTTCATGTTGCCCCAATCTCTACATTCTCTTCCAAGAGTAATGATAACGTTGAGACTTTGTTCCAAGACATATTGTCAGTGTTTATCTAATCTCTTCCTCTGCGTTCGCCCGCTGTAAATACAGACGTTAGCCGTGACGCCTGGTTTGGCGGTTCTGATTGGTTTTTGCGTGAAGGTCTGCTTTTACCATTTTCTTCTTCTTCTGCGTTCTCACTAGATTAGGATTTCGGATTCTCTAATAAAGACAGCCGTTTGCCTCAGATTATCAGCTACGCAATACAGTTTGTCTTGGATGCTAGTGTAAGTGGGCCACCTCTTTCTTCTCAAGTCTGCATACCAGGGGCAGTTCTGTAGGATATAATTCCTATGATTTCTGCTTCCCGTTTGTGCCGACCTCTTCCCTCAGTAAGTTTTCACCACCCTCGTGATGGTAGGTCTGACATTCTTACCGCGTGGCTAAATCTCCGAGGCAGATTGGCGACCGTAGAGTCCGTTATCCCATTCCTCATTGTGAGGGTCGTTGCACCATGTTATGCGCCTTACGGCCTGGTGCATCCATTTTCGGCAAGCATTTGTTTCGGGTTAGCATTCCATAGCGGACACATGCATCCGATTTCAGCCAAACCTCCTTAGCCGCCTCCTACGATATGCGTGGCAGGTAACAGTGGTTCTATTCTTCACACCCCAAATTTGGGCCCCGGTAACCACTCGGGCGGCTTCTACCCTTTGACGGGTGTCCCTCGCTATTTCAGAGATGTCTACAAAATGGAGAAGTAGGTTGAATATCGTAATATTTCGGAGATGTCTACAAAATGGAGAAGTAGGTTGAATATCGTAATATTTCGGAGATGTCTACAAAATGGAGAAGTAGGTTGAATATCGTAATATTCACTACAAAACACAAATCAAGAAACTAGACATTTAAATAGTAAATATTAGACAGATTGGGCCGCCGACTGTGTAGTGAATATCGCACTACGCTAGTGCTGAAAATTCTGCGTCTTAAAGCCAGTTTGGCCTCCTTTCTCTTAAGAACAATTTCTCTGTGTGTACACAAGCTAAACGGTTGAACTACAAGATACTATGATCCTTTCAATGGAGAGTTACATTACAAGTACCCCTGAAATCGGAGTCAGACTAGCATGAATGGCCAGAGACACTGGTGATAAGGAAAACAAGCCTTCACGTATAAATCAGACATAGGCGTTATGACTAAACCTAAATTCATAGAGGGCGGACCAAATATTTTATAGATCTCTAGGATTATTGCTGCAGCTAAGGAGCTTGTGCTTCATGCAATACTCTCAGCAGAAGGCCTAGCCATTTCCGCGAAGAGGGATCAAGCGATATGAGGAAATTATGTTCTATAGGGCCAGTCCTTTGTCCGATGATCTTTAGACTTAGCTAACTGACCAGCTTGTCTGGTAACTGACCAGCTTGTCCTGTAATTGTCTTTGTAATACAGAGTCTGACTATGTCAAAGTTTAATGTATGCTATCCAGTTGTGAAGGATCGTCTGACCAAATGAATTAAATCTCGGGCTCCCATTTGGAAGATCAAGGTTTGATTCCCGGTAAAGGCCAATGAGTTATTTTTCTGTCGGGAAGCATAAAGAAAAACAATCCTGACATGAACAGGTTCGAGGAGACTGCACTAGCCATGCAGCCATTACATTTTGCAGGCTCATGTCCCCGGCCCTGTCTTACACCGTCATAACGAGAGGTAACAAAAGCAGTAGAGACAGTTTCTTTATTTTATTTTAAATTAAGCTATTGCGTCTATCTTCTTCTTCTTCTTCTTTTGTCATCACACACTGCTTCCGGGTTGTCATCACACTGATACCGGGTTGTTGCACAGTGTCATGACACTGTTACCGGGTTGTTGCACAGTGTCATGACACTGTTACCGGGTTGTTGCACAGTGTCATGACACTGTTACCGGGTTGTTGCACAGTGTCATCACACTGTTACCGGGTTGTTGCACAGTGTCATCACACTGTTACCGGGTTGTTGCACAGTGTCGCAGTTTTCTGTTTTTGTCTTGCGCTGTTCTGGTGGCTTGGGGGATTGTTATTTTTGCTTTTTGACAGGATTCTGCTATGTCATCTAACCATCTTTTTCGTGGTCTTCCTCTCGTCTTCTTTCCTGATGTTCTGTTGAAGAAGACTGTATACTGTCGCGGCTATGTTAACGTTTAATGTATGCTATGCTGTTGTCTTACATATTTTTTGTGTGTGTTTTCGTACAGAGATCTTCAGGTTCGTTCTGATATTTCTCTTGTGTCGATGTTTGAACGCAATCACTTGGTTTATTTACATGATAGTTGTGTGTCGAGCTACCTTGTTCAAAGTTACTATCCGGCACACGCTGATGGTTGAGAGAATTGAGTTGATGCAGATGCAGTGCTGCTCTTTCTGGGCAATAATCTAATGTCTTCTTGTTGTAATGTTGTAGTTGTTTGTTTGTGTATCGGGAATGACACGTGAGGTCAAGTACATTAGGAGGTGGGTAAATGTGCAGATCTATAGCTTGATTCAATTCAAGTTTGGAATGGGTTTGATTCTGGAATCTGGTATAAGCAGGAAGAGATACATATTTAGAACATGTTTTAGTCGGAGAACCAGATTGTTGTTGGTATGATGTAGAACCAGATTGTTGTTGGTATGAGGGAGAACCAGATTGTTGTTGGTATGATGGAGAACCAGATTGTTGTTGGTATGAGGGAGAATGAAGAGATGTTTGAGAACAGTGCTGAAAGTTGGTGAGCTTGTGGGCTGGTTCAATCTGTTCGGAAGATTTATCAACAGAATAAACATATGTTAGAGAGCAATCCTGAAAGTTGGTGAGCTTGTGGGATGGTTCATGTTGTTCGGGAGGTTCACGAACAGAGTGAATCTGTGTTGTAGGTTGTTCATCTTTAGTTAGTTGTGAAAAGTTAATATTGTGAAAATTTATGCAACTATTAACTATAGACAAATTACTGACAGACTTGTTAGAACTTTTAAGCAAAGATCTGTTGTCCGAGACTACGAATGATGGTTTGGTAAGATGTTCATTCAAAGATCTGTTGTCGGAGACTACGAATGATGGTTTGGAGAGATGTTCTTTAACGTGTTTAGAAGTAGAAGAAGCGTAATCATTTTTGGTGAAAGATAAGTTCTGAAATGTTGAGGTGTGATGGTCTTCTTCCTTCGTGCTAGCTTCCTTAGCACTATCACCATAAGTTGAATGTTGAAACCTTGTTTTCTCAAAGTGACTTGGAGATTCAACCGTTAATTTGTCCGTGATATTTGTCTCACGTGCATGGTTCTGCATTGTCGGATCGTAATGAGGAACTGATTCTCGAAGGTTAGTGTTGGTATTTAAATCTGGAGAGCAGTTCTTAGAGTAGATATTAGAGATGTCTTGACTCTCTAAAGATGTTGGAGATTGGGCAAGCGAGTTGTAACGTTGTTCTGGAATATTCTCAACGCTGATGGATTTATTTGATGACTCTCGTCTTGTACTAATTGATGAAGATGTTGACGACTCTCGTCTTGTACTAATTGATGAAGATGTTGACGACTCTCGTCTTGTACTAATTGATGAAGATGGACGACTTCGTCTTACTGATGAAGTGTTCGACTCTCGTCTTGTACTAATTGATGAAGGCGTTGATGATGTAAGCATGCAGGGTGTAGAGGAGTCTGGCGCAACTGTTTCACATTCCGCTTCTGTCATATTTTTACTTGACTGCCGTTTAGCTCTTCTTTGAGATTTCTTGATTTTAGAAGGCTCTTGTAGAAATCTGTTAAAGTATTAGGCAACATATTGAAGTTACAGCCAACTAACTAATATATGACTAAATGAGTTTTAATGAACACGGACATTAAATGATAGAAGAAAACTAGTCACAACAGAGATGAAGTGTCTACACAGAATGCTGAAGAGACCGGTTTAGAAATGAAGACCTCAGGAAAAAAGTGGGTACAACATCAGTACTGAATTTCCTCAAGAAACAACAAATTAAATGGTTCGGCCACATAAGCAGATTACCAATAGACAGTGCACCTCAAAGAGCTATGTTGCTCCGATACAATGGGTACCAAGCAAAAGATCATTCACGCAAATAGTGGACCCCAGAGATAACAAAATCCCGTTCTAGATATCTCTTCTTACCCTGAAGCTATGAGACAAATCAGGAAGGGAGAAGAGAAAAAGACAACGCGCATAGAAAGGCTCGCTCAGGGTGTCTCTTTTTCGACCTGAAGCTAAAAAGAAAAACAGGATTAGAGAATAGATAAATAAACAGATGGATCTAACATGTATTCTCCTTCAGCCTTCACCCCTAGGGAGATAGATGAACCTTACATGTATTCTCCTTCACCCCTAGGGAGATAGATGGACCTTACATGTATTCTCCTTCACCCCTAGGGAGATAGATGGAGCTTACATGAATTCTGCTTCACCCTAGGGAGATAGATGGAGCTTACATGAATTCTGCTTAGGAGATAGATGGAGCTTACATGAATTCTGCTTGCACAGCCTTCACCCCCTAGGGAGACACGTGTCCGCAATCAAGGTTTTCCAAGTCTTCATATCCAAGATTATCTGTTCCAGAGTTCTCCACTCTCTCCCACCCCGTGCTAGCATTCTGTTTCCAATTCCTGTCTTCATGTGTTCCCGGAGCCTCCCTTATCCCTACTACCCTTGAAGAAAACTGGCTTATGTTATAAATAATAATAATGAGAAAATTAAAGTATTTTGGACATATAAAGAGACACGAAGGGTTGGAAAAGACCATTATAAGAGAATTCATCTCTGCAAAGAGAAGAAGAGGAAGACCACAGATAAGATGGATTCAGGATGTAACTAATAGTTTGTACATGACTGTCACAGATACGGTATATCTGGTTTATGAGAGAGAGAAATTTGACTGTCACAGAAACGGTATATCTGGTTTATGAGAGAGAGAAATTTGACTGCCACAGAAACGGTATCTCTGGTTTATGAGAGAGAGAAATTTGACTGTCACAGAAACGGTATATCTGGTTTATGAGAGAGAGAAATTTGACTGTCACAGAAACGGTGTATCTGGTTTATGAGAGAGAGAAATTTGACTGCCGCAGAAACGGTACATCTGGTTTATGAGAGAGAAATTAATAAGGAATGTTAGGGTGGCAAAGTTCTGCTGAAAACAAGCTATTGGACGATGATACCTACCTACCATAGCCATAGGTAGAAAACAAGCTATTGGACGATGATGTCTACCCACCATTGCCACAGGTAGAAAACAAGCTATTGTACGATGATGCCTACCCACCATAGCCACAGGTAGAAAATAAGCTATTGTACGATGATGCCTACCCACGATTGCCATAGGTAGAAAACAAGCTATTGGACGATGATGTCTACCCACGATTGCCATAGGTAGAAAACAAGCTATTGGTCGATGATGTCTACCCACCATTGCCATAGGTAGAAAACAAGCTATTGTACGATGATGTCCACCCACCATTGCCACAGGTAGAAAACAAGCTATTGGACGATGATGTCTACCCACCATTGCCATAGGTAGAAAACAAGCTATTGTACGATGATGTCTACCCACCATTGCCACAGGTAGAAAACAAGCTATTGTACGATGATGTCTACCCACCATTGCCATAGGTAGAAAACAAGCTATTGTACGATGATGTCTACCCACCATAGCCACAGGTAGAAAACAAGCTATTGGACGATGATGTTCCACACCATTGCCACAGGTAGAAAACAAGCTATTGTACGATGATGTCTACCCACCATTGCCACAGGTAGAAAACAAGCTATTGGACGATGATGTCTACCCACCATTGCCACAGGTAGAAAACAAGCTATTGTACGATGATGTCTACCCACCATTGCCACAGGTAGAAAACAAGCTATTGTACGATGATGCCTACCCACGATTGCCATAGGTAGAAAACAAGCTATTGGACGATGATGTCTACCTACCATAGCCATAGGTAGAAAACAAGCTATTGTACGATGATGTCTACCTACCATAGCCACAGGTAGAAAACAAGCTATTGGACGATGATGCCTACCCACGATTGCCATAGGTAGAAAATAAGCTATTGGACGATGATGTCTACCCACGATTGCCATAGGTAGAAAACAAGCTATTGGACGATGATGTCTACCCACGATTGCCACAGGTAGAAAACAAGCTATTGTACGATGATGTCTACCCACCATTACCAAAGGTAGAAAACAAGCTATTGGACGATGATGTCTACCCACCATTGCCACAGGTAGAAAACAAGCTATTGTACGATGATGTCTACCCACGATTGCCATAGGTATAAAACAAGCTATTGTACGATGATGTCTACCCACCATTGCCACAGGTAGAAAACAAGCTATTGTACGATGATGTCTACCCACCATTGACATAGGTAGAAAACAAGCTATTGTACGATGATGTCTACCCACCATTGCCATAGGTAGAAACCAAATTAACTTATCAGTTGAACTATCACCCCAACCTCTCCTCCTCCTACACATAATACTTCTTCTTCTTCGTCTTCAAACGCTTCATATCGACCACTTGTTAAACCGCTCTTTGTGATTTGTATGTGATCTGAACCTAAGAGCGGTTGTACGTTGCGCCTACAAGATGCTCAAGCACATTCGATTTCTGCGACGACTTTTATTTACTAAGGTAGTTTCCCCTAGACCCTACCTCAGTCGCCTCTTACGACATGCCTTGTAGGTCGCAGTGTTACTATTCTTTGCTTCCCTTCAGGGCCACGGCAACACACGGGCGGTACATGAAATAAACAAATAGAAAAACAGTGAAATATGAGATAATATTCTGTGTGTGTGTGTTTACCTGTATGTTAGTTTATCTGTATGCTAGTTTATCTGTATGTTAGTTTATCTGTATGTTAGTTTATCTGTATGTTAGTTTACCTGTATGTTAGTTTACCTGTATGTTAGTTTACCTGTATGTTAGTTTACCTGTATGTTAGTTTACCTGTATGTTAGTTTATCTGTATGTTAGTTTACCTGTATGTTAGTTTACCTGTATGTTAGTTTACCTGTATGTTAGTTTACCTGTATGTTAGTTTACCTGTATGTTAGTTTACCTGTATGTTAGTTTACCTGTATGTTAGTTTATCTGTATGTTAGTTTATCTGTATGTTAGTTTACCTGTATGTTAGTTTACCTGTATGTTAGTTTACCTGTATGTTAGTTTTCTTCCTGTAACTTTTGTCATGATCTTCCTTTGATAATAATATCTGATAAGAAAATCAAACAAGAAAATTATTACAAGTAAAGTTCCTTCTGATATTTATTACCTTTTTTCGCCCGTTATGAATTAGGCGTAGTTAGGGCGTATAATATGGCGCCCCATACACATTTTTGCTGCGTCAATTCTTGCTTTCTTTGTCACCATTGTCACTCGCTATTGAGACGAATCTAACTCCGACTTAAGGGTCTCAATACTCACTAAATGACATATTTTCTTTAAAATATCGATTTTCCAAATATGTTTTATTCTGTTAGTTTTATATCTCTAGAATCGAAATCAGTTAAAAAAATGAATTTTTTGTTTTTAAATTTGAAAATGAGATTTTAAACAGCCCACCCTCACGGAAATTTAACGGTTTTTTTAAGAGGTAATGTCTAGAAATACCGTTTGGTTGTTACATTGTGATCGGGATCCCTATTCTATAACACATATCGAATTATATATCATTGTAAAGTGCCAGTGTGAAAAAATTGTGAGAGTTCATCCAATTCTATGGAAGCTGAAGCTGCCAAGCTTATTTTTGCCAGGTCAGTGAGAAATAGACAACTTGTTTATTACCAGTTGCTCTGTGATGGAGATTCCAAAGCTTTTGTAGAGACAAATACATCTTTCAACAATGATATTCAAATTGTCAAAGTAGATTTTATCAATCGCATAGCTAAAAATCGTTTCTCATTAGTCTACGTCAATATTTGCCTATATTAAAAAATAGTAGTTCTCCCATGCTCCACATCAAAGAGCATCTCAGAAGGAAGGAGGCACATATAATACAGGTGAATTTAACATATAACCATACAGGACGGATGTTCTGTCAATCATATAAGCGATTTATGTGGAAATTCTTTGGTAAGTTAAAGATCTTTTCAAATTTCACCAAAAATATTTTTAAATTGCAGTTTTCTCACAATTGTGATTTTCACTGATTTAGGAAGTGTTCAGTAGGTTAATCTCAGTAACCATTTAAGATATCAATATAAAATATGGCATACATATAGATCTATCAATACTGAGGGCAGTCAGATATAGAAATACAAGTTTTGAGAAATATATTTTTAAACACACTATTTTCAGTAACCATAGGTTCCTATTTTTTGGTAAAATTGTATATGTCTTATTCGTTTCACTTCTATCTGCTTGTTATCTGTCCCAGAACAATTTAAAGTTGCTAGCTGCCTAGAACTATGGCTTATGTAAGTATTTCAATTTAAAAAAAAGAATAATATGAACTAGTTGTTAGTACTTGCCTACTTTACGGCATTGTTTATAATCCAACATGGCCGCCATTTCCATGGCAACCCGACAAGTAATTAAATTAAAAGTTATATAATATTTAATACCAGACTGTCCCTAGTACTACCTGATAAACAATATCTCATTTGACTGAGAAATAAGGAAGTTAGCAACCGTTTGTCCTGTCTACCCTTAATAGGTATTTGTAAATTACATTCTCAAGTAAAGGATCAGGGTTTTCTGTAGTTCAATCTGCGTACATACCAAGAATGTCGGGACTAATCTGCGTACATACCAAGAATTTTGGAACTAATCTGCGTACATACCAAGAATTTTGGGACTAATCTGCGTACATACCAAGAATTTTGGTACTAATCTGGACTCGAATTCTGGAACTTAGTTCGTGCTGAGAACTATTCTCAGAAGATTTCTCCGATTCCGCTAGGACCAGAGAATATCCAAATACTGAGATCACCCGGCGCACAGGCATCAATAATATCAACAAGGAAATAAAACGTAGGAGATGGAAGTGGTCAGGACATACATTCAGATTGTAGTAGACCAGACACTCATATGTGACTTTGAAATGGAATCTGGAGGCAAGAGAGGTAAGGGGACGACCTAGAGAGACATGGAGATGAACTGTTAGACTTAGACCTCTGAGACTCCATCCCACCTTGAGAGCCAGAGTACAGTTAGACTTAGACCTCTGAGACTTCATCCCACCTTGAGAGCCAGAGTACAGTTAGACTTAGACCTCTGAGACTTCATCCCACCTTGAGAGCCAGAGTACAGTTAGACTTAGAACTCACGAGACTTCGGTCTGCACCACCAGGATGGCTGTCTTGTGTTCTACGTCATAAAGGATACTAATTTTACTCTCGTCCCAGAAAGATTACCCAGACCCCAAACTCTGGTGAATGCAGACCTAGATGCAGAAAGATTAACAGATCCCAACACTGGTGAATGCAGACCTAGATGCAGAATATTTACTTTGTAGACATTTGCAGGATTTTCATGAGTCAAAATTTTGAACAGCACACTTTACTAGATGATGATGATGATAAGAAGGTCATATCCGGTATCGACAAGACGACAGCTGAATTTTGAACCATTGGAATTAATATGTGATATTTCGTCATTATATAAACCAGTGGCGGCTCGTGATCGTTTTTGTTGGTGGGGCCAGACACAAATGTTCGTCAAAATCATGGCTTTGGGTTAGGTTATAATTTAATTTATTAAATAATAAATACTCGTTACACATTATTTTTGGTGGGGCCGACCCCACTGGCCCTTAATGACGAGCCGCCACTGATTTAAACGGTAACCGGACACAATCTAAGCTCAAAGTGTGTTCACATGTTGAAGAGCTGTATGCCTGAGTATCTATTTGGTATTTAATGTTAAACGGGACGTCTGGCGGTGCTACGGAGAAGCGAACACTGGAGCTAGAGCAAGTTATAACAACAACAAAAACGCCCGCGTGCCCAGCGTGTTCGTAGCGCGTTGGACTACGGGTGACTAGTCCTCTGTAAGTGCGGGTTCAACTCCGCGGACTGGCAGAAAAGCTACAGGTTCCCCAGATTTACGGTGTTCGTGGCACCGAGCCGAAGGGTTACGATGTCCATGACACCGAGCCGAAGAGCTTTCAGTTCAAGTGCTTCTGGATCGGAAAAAAAAAAAAAAAAATACCTTCACCGGTACCAACGAATGTGCATACAGCGAAATGTATGGTCGTTTATTTTGTATGTACACATTATGGAGTCGATTGTGGAGTCGATTGTGGAGTCGATTGTGGAGTCGATTGTGGAGTCGATTGTGGAATCGATTGTGGAGCCGATTGTGGAGTCGATTGTGGAGTCGATTGTGAAGTCGATTGTGGAGTCGATTGTGGCACATTTCGAAAAGAACGATATACCGTCTTCTTGTTCGAATGCTCCATATCGACCACTTCTTAAACCACTCTTTGTGATCTGTACATGATCTAAGTCTAAGAGCGATTTTTCATTGTGACAGTTATGCGCCCACAATTAGATCAGCTCATCCGATTTCTGCGACGCTTTTTATTTACTAGGATAGCTTACCTAGGCCCCTACCTCAGTAGCCTGTTACCTAGGTCGCCTTGTAAGTCGCAGTGTTGTTATTATTTGCTCCCCTTGCGAGCGCCGATACCCTATGGTAGAGCGACATACCAAATATGCATAACGTTACCCGATATCAGAGCGCAGAGCACGAGGCAGGCCAAAAACACGATGGATAGATAACATCTCAGAGTCCCTGCTAAAGCATGGACTGACAACGTCAAGCGCAACATATCTGGCACAAGATAGAAACTAAATCTCCCCACGACGCTTCACGGCAAATGTGGTAAAATATAAGATAAAAGATAAAATATAAAGGATAATTATAAGGATTAATAAAAGGATAAATATAAAAGATAAAAATAAAAGATAAAATATAAGATAAAGATAAGATAAGAATCAACATCGAACTGGCATGTTACTGCTGGGAGTTACTGGATATGTTGAGGATGGGATTGTCGCACCAATTGTCGTGACCGGAGTACTATGATGATAGTTCTCATATAATGACCACATATGAACAAATACTTACCTCAGCGCACGTGACAGATTCCCATACGTCATTTTGGGATCGTCTTTTATGTTTTCCCCAGGCATGCGCTAAGACTTTTGGACTGGAGATTCGAAATATCAAATCTGCAGCCGATTCCCAGTAAACCACATGAGACCATGCGGCGTCTTGTAGAAGCTGATAGATGAATACCCACAGAACTGGACTACGCCCTGCAAGAAATGTGTTTGCTCGTCTTAGGACAAGAGAAATGTGTTTGCTCGTCTTAGGACAAGAGAAATGTGTTTGCTCATCTTAGGACAAGAGAAATGTGTTTGCTCATCTTAGGACAAGAGAAATGTGTTTGCTCATCTTAGGACAAGAGAAATGTGTTTGATCATCTTAGGACAAGAGAAATGTGTTTTCTCGTCTTAGGACAAGAGAAATGTGTTTGATCATCTTAGGACAAGAGAAATGTGTTTGCTCATCTTAGGACAAGAGAAATGTGTTTGATCAACTTAGGACAAGAGAAATGTGTTTGCTCGTCTTATGACAAGAGAAATGTGTTTGCTCATCTTAGGACAAGAGAAATCCATAATATTCTTCTTCTTCTCTAGCAACATTTACTTCTGAATAGAATGTAACAAATGGAAGAATAACTAACGAAATCCAACACAGATGCAACAAAGAAAATCAATCACTAGGACAAATGTCACCAATTTTAAAAAGCAAAAATGTCACCATGAACACTACCAGAGCAATGTTCAACACAATATTTCTCCCTACATTAAGCTATCAGTGACAAACCTGGACGCTGACATTAAATGACAGAAGGAAACTAGTCACAACAGAGATGAAGTGTCTTCGAAGAATGCTGGTAGTAACAAGAATAGACTGGTTGAGAAATGAAGACATCAGGGAAAAAATGGGTACAACATCAGTACTGAACTTTATCAAGAAACAACAAATTAAATGGTTCAACCACATAAGCAGATTACCAACAGGTAGTGCACCACAGAGAGCAATGTTGATCCGATACAAAGTGGATACAAAGCAAAAGGCCGGCCACGCAAAAGGTGGACCTCAGAGATAACAGAGGTGACGAAAGACACTATGAAGCACACACACACAAAAGCCCGTGCTAGAAATCTCTTCTTACCCTAAAGCTGTGAAGCAAACCAGGATTGGAGAAGAGAAAGAAAGACAAGGTGCATGGAGAGGCTCACTCCAGGTCTCTCCTTTTTCGACCTGACTCTGAAAGGCAAAACAGGATTAGAGAATAGATAGATAGATAGACAGACAGACAGACAGATAAATAGATAGATAGATAGATATATAGATAGATAGAAGTGTTGGTGGGAGGGGGGAATGTAGTGATCTTGTGTGTGCTTGTTATAATACACTTTGTAAGCTGTTATTCATTTTCTTAAGGCTGTTCTTGATGCCGTCGCTCCATCTTTTGCACGGTCTTCCTCTTGTTTTGTACATGTTATACTTTTTCTGTGTGGCTCTCTGTAGTAAACGACACGAGGGCATTCTTGTCAGATGTCCAAACCATTTAATCTGTTGTTCTTTTATGAATTGCATGATTGATTTCACATCCAGTCTTCTTCTGGTTTTTTCATGTCTAGACATTTTTACTGATAATATTTGAATTTCTTCATGTCTAGACATTATTACTGATAATATTTGAAGAAACTGAATAGTTTACTTTTTGTTAATTTTTGTTTTTTTGCTCGTTCGCTTTTAATTCAGGCGTAGTAATGGCTCATAATATAGCGTCTAATTTTTGTGGGAATGCTTGCTTCCCTTATCACCAGTGTCCCTCGCCATTCAGGCGAACCTTACTCAGACTTGAGAGATATTTGTAATTTAGATCCCTACAAGTGACAGACAACTCAGAATAGAATATTCTGCACGAGTGATGACTTACCTTTACTACAAGTGACAGACAACTCAGAATAGAATATTCTGCACGAGTGATGACTTACCTTTACTACAAGTGACAGACAACTCAGAATAGAATATTCTGCACGAGTGATGACTTACCTTTACTACAAGTGACAGACAACTCAGAATAGAATATTCTGCACGAGTGATGACTTACCTTTACTACAAGTGACAGACAACCCAGAATACAACAATCTATTTAATCGATGCCCTCCCTTAGTTATAAATGATAAACGAGAATGGAAGTCTATTCAAATAGTGGGTTCTCCTTGCTCTGCAAGAAATACGTGGACAAGTTTCCACTAATTGTAAACACCAACTTCTGTGTGTCTCTTAGAGGATCTCTTAGTGTGTCTCTTAGAGCATCTATGTGGCGTAGATGTTAGGTGCTTGACTCTCGTGATATCCCTAATATCAGTGTAAGTGAGATCGAGTTCCTAGTCCTATCGGAGACGGACGATAAAACGTAACTCACGTGTTCGAGTTGAGCATGTAAAAGAACCATTAGCAGTTCGAAATCAAGAAGAACAGGCTGGAGAACCGTTGCCTGGCAAAATTCATGAGAAAAGATTACAAATAAAATTGCTAGAAAATATCTTCACCATTTTCCCCCAATACATTGAGGACCCTCGCCGGTGCTGTGGAGTTTGTGCACTACCACTGAGATTTTCCTGCGTAAGAAAGAGATCGGAGCACATATAGTTACTCACCGAAGTGTAATGATGATGGTTCAATCAATCAATCAAACATATACATGATACAGGTAAAGGATTCACTTAACATACCGGATACAGGTGACGGCGTGGTTGATTCACATGTCGATGACACATTATATGTACACTTGCTGTCGACTGAATTCTCACTGCCACCGCTGCTGACTGTAACATGTGGTTGTGGAAGTATGGGGACAAAAGTGCAACTAGCAAGCGGTGATTGAAGGAGTCCATAAGATATTTCTGAAGATTGTAAAATAGTAACCAAATATAAAGTAGAACTATATAAGAAGAACTATCTAAGCACTTACTTAAATAGCTTCAGCAACATTCAGACAGGACAAGATAAGAACTAACTAAGCACTCACTAAATAGCTTCAGCAACAATCAGACAGGACAAGATAAGAACTAACTAAGCACTCACTAAATAGCTTCAGCAACAATCAGACAGGACAAGATAAGAACTACCTAAGCACTCACTAAATAGCTTCAGCAACAATCAGACAGGACAAGATAAGAAGAACTAACTAAGCACTCACTAAATAGCTTCAGCAACAATCAGACAGGACAAGACAAGAACTACCTAAGCACTCACTAAATAGCTTCAGCAACAATCAGACAGGACAAGATAAGGAGAACTACCTAAGCACTCACTAAATAGCTTCAGCAACAATCAGACAGGACAAGACAAGAACTAGCTAAGCACTCACTAAATAGCTTCAGCAACAATCAGGCAGGACAAGATAAGAAGAATTAGCTAAACACTCACTAAATAGCTACGGTGAAACACGAAAAAACAAAGTAAGTAATATAGTTTTATAAAGTACAGTAACAATATACAGCGACGTTTCGACCAAAAGATCTTTATCAAGCAAAAGATACAGAAGGGAAGAAATTCAGACTCCGTCCGTCACATATATAAGTCAAACAAAAGCTCTTCTCTTCTTCTTGGTTTGTAGTCACATAGTAATAAATCCCCAAACGATCCTAAAATGAAAATATGTGACTAAAAATTTAAAACGAAATAATTGTGCAAAACTAGAAATGGAAAAAAAGACAAAACAATAATGATCAAATATATACGTAGCGTATATAAATGTAACATACACACACGCCGGTGTGCTGCCGTGGCCGCAAGCTAAGCAAAGAATAGTACAATTGCAACCTACAAGGCATGTCGTAAGAGGCGACTGATGTAGGACTTAGGAAGCTACCTTAGTAAAAAAAAAGGATCGCAGAAATCGGATGTGCTGGCCTACTTGTAGGTGAATAACTAGCACAACGTACAATCACTCTTAGGCTCAGATCACATACAAATCCCATAGAACAGTTAACAAGTGGTCGATATGGAGCGTTCGAAGAGGACAAAGAATATATACACATATGCTATGGAACATGAGAAGAGACAGTATTAAGAAGCATAGGAATGTAGTGCGTTCAATCCATGAGGTCGCAAGGTACCATATAAAGACATAAGAAGACGATTTTCTAGAGCAAATAGACTCCTATCATCAGTGATCACTCAATAGCTACTACACTATCGATCCAACCGATCAAACAAACAACCAATCAACTTACTATCTTGGTTCTGTAGATGTTGGAAGGCATTAAAGAGAACGTCCCCTGACTGTGGAACCCGCTCCATGAAATCCATCCTTGTCAATAGAAGCAATGCTTTACCTGACAGAGTAAACTTTTAGTAAGTATATGGAACTGTCTGTCTGTCTGTCGGTCCACATATTTGTCTGTCTGTCTACATATCTGTCTGTCTGTTTTGTTTTTCAGGTTTAGATTGAGAAGAGACACTTGGAGCCCGTCTTTGTGTACGCCTTGCGCAAGATAGTATTTAGTCTCAGATATTAGACCATTCCATTGTTTTAATTCCATTGTTTTAATTCCATTTGTTTACATTCATCTACGATAGTAGAGGGAGCTGCAATGAATCGAAATGAAATTCTTAAAGCATTGAGAGAGTATTTCCAAATAGATAAGTATCAGGGCTGTGAATCACCCTCGCTGACAAGATTGAGAGAGATGGATGTCGATATTGGTACAGCACGAAAAGAACGACAAACGGAATATGTAAAGAGATTGATTAATCAACATCGAACTTGCATGTTGGACTGCTGGGCGCTGCTGGATTTGTTGAGGCAGAGATCGAAGCACGTATGGACATATCAGGAGTGCTATAATGATAGAGAAGATGGATTCAGGATGTGACTGATGATGTGAACATGACAGCTGCAGAGACGAGAGACATCTGACCTAAAAGAAAGATCAATTCAGAAGGATTGTTAGGGTGATCAGGACAAGATATTTGATGATGATCAAAATTTGTTCATTACTCTTACTTGTAATTTTACAAAATTACTTTTATTGTTGAACACTATTTAAAGAAACTTTAACAAATACTCCGATAAGACCCATGCGACTACCACCCAAGTAATTACACAGTGAGCCAGCCCTGCATTCCCTCATGTCGTTGTGAACTAACCATACACATTAAAATAACATAACTAGATCCTGGCACTAGTTCTCACATTGCAACCAGTCGTTATGATTGCTGTCACGTGTAATAATGAAGCATAACTGGGAGCACCCACGTGATCAGTAAGTACTTGTGTACAGTAAGTTCAATGTAGCGGTTCTCAAACCGAATAAAATAAAAGACCGTTTGGTACTAATGTATATTTTTGTCGTTCTTATTATGTCTGCCTGGACTCACAGCCATTCTATGTGTCTGTCTCGACTCACAACCCTTCTATATGTCTACCTCGACTCACAACCCTTCTATATGTCTGTCTCGACTCACAACCCTTCTATATGTCTACCTCGACTCACAACCCTTCTATATGTCTACCTCGACTCACAACCCTTCTATATGTCTGTCTCGACTCACAACCCTTCTATATGTCTACCTCGACTCACAACCCTTCTATATGTCTGTCTCGACTCACAACCCTTCTATATGTCTGTCTCGACTCACAACCCTTCTATATGTCTACCTCGACTCACAACCCTTCTATATGTCTGTCTCGACTCACAACCATTCTATGTGTCTACCTCGACTCACAACCATTCTATGTGTCTGTCTCGACTCACAACCCTTCTATGTGTCTGTCTCGACTCACAATCCTTCTATACGTCTTCCTCGACTCACAATCCTTCTATAAGTCTACCTCGACTCACAACCCTTCTATATGTCTGCCTGGACTCACAATCCTTCTATATGTCTGCCTGGACTCACAATCCTTCTATGTGTCTGTCTCGACTAACAATCCTTCTATATGTCTGCCTGGACTCACAATCCTTCTATATGTCTGCCTGGACTCACAATCCTTCTATGTGTCTGTCTCGACTCACAATCCTTCTATATGTTCTGCCTGGACTCACAATCCTTCTATATGTTCTGCCTGGACTCACAATCCTTCTATATGTCTGCCTGGACTCACAATCCTTCTATATGTTCTACCTGGACTCACAATCCTTCTATATGTTCTGCCTGGACTCACAATCCTTCTATATGTTCTGCCTGGACTCACAATCCTTCTATATGTTCTGGAGTGTTACAAGAACAACTAACATATTCTTTTTTAGTAATATATTGTTACTACTCGTGTGGTGCAGGGGTTCGCAATGATAGCAAAGATTAGTAACACTGCGACCTACATGACATGTCGTAAGATACAACTGAGGTAGGGGCCTAGGGAAGCTACCCTAGTAAATAAAAAGCGACGCATAAATCAGATGCGTTGACCTACTTGTAAGCGCATAACTGGCACAACGTTGAATCTCTCTTAGGCTCAGATCACATACAGATCCCAAAAGTTGGTTTAACAAGTGGAACATTCAACGAAGAAGAAGAAGATTTGAAAACAAATTGTGAGTCATGAATATATTGTTATCTTTCTCTTGAAGTTTCGTCTCCCAGCGTCATTGTGAGTCATGAATATATTGTTATCTTTCTCTTTAAGTTTCCACTCCCAGCGTCATTGTTATCTTTCTCTTTAAGTCTCGTCTCCCAGCGTCATTGTTATCTTCCTCTTTAAGTTTCCACTCCCAGCGTCATTGTTATCTTTCTCTTTAAGTCTCGTCTCCCAGCGTCATTGTTATCTTTCTCTTGAAGTTTCCACTCCCAGCGTCATTGTTATCCTTTCTCTTTAAGTTTCCACTCCCAGCGTCATTGTTATCTTTCTCTTTAAGTCTCGTCTCCCAGCGTCATTGTTATCTTTCTCTTGAAGTTTCCACTCCCAGCGTCATTGTTATCCTTTCTCTTTAAGTTTCCACTCCCAGCGTCATTGTTATCTTTCTCTTTAAGTCTCGTCTCCCAGCGTCATTGTTATCTTTCTCTTAAGTTTCACTCCCAGCGTCATTGTTATCTTTCCCTTAAGTCCGTCTCCCAGCGTCATTGTTATCTTTCTCTTTAAGTTTCCACTCCCAGCGTCATTGTTATCTTTCTCTTTAAGTCTCGTCTCCCAGCGTCATTGTTATCCTTTCTCTTTAAGTCTCGTCTCCCAGCGTCATTGTTATCTTTCTCTTTAAGTCTCGTCTCCCAGCGTCATTGTTATCTTTCTCTTTAAGTTTCCACTCCCAGCGTCATTGTTATCTTTCTCTTTAAGTCTCGTCTCCCAGCGTCATTGTTATCTTTCTCTTTAAGTCTCCGTCTCCAGCGTCATTGTTATCTTTCTCTTTAAGTCTCGTCTCCCAGCGTCATTGTTATCTTTCTCTTTAAGTCTCGTCTCCCAGCGTCATTGTTATCTTTCTCTTTAAGTCTCGTCTCCCAGCGTCATTGTTATCTTTCTCTTTAAGTCTCGTCTCCCAGCGTCATTGTTATCTTTCTCTTTAAGTCTCGTCTCTCAGCGTCATTGTTATCTTTCTCTTTAAGTCGTCTCCCAGCGTCATTGTTATCTTTCTCTTAAGTCTCGTCTCCAGCGTCATTGTTATCTTTCTCTTTAAGTCTGTCTCCAGCGTCATTGTTATCTTTCTCTTTAAGTCTCGTCTCCAGCGCATGTGATGTTCTCTTAAGTCTCGTCTCCCAGCGCTTGATAGCTTTCTCTTAAGTCTCGTCTCCCAGCGCATATGATGTTCTCTTAAGTCTCGTCTCTCAGCGTCATGATCTTCTCTTAAGTCTGTCTCCCAGCGCATGATATTTCTCTTAAGTCTCGTCTCCCAGTGCTATGATAGATATTCTCATTAAGTCTCATCTCCCAGAGCTATGATAGATGTTCCATGTTGTCTCCCACCTATGATACATGTTCTCTTAGTTAAATTCATATGATAATTACTCATTTAAGTCTCGTCAGCTATATGTGTTTCGATAGTCTCTCTTCCCAGTGTATCGTGGATATCTCATTAAGTCCACTCGCAGGACCTATGTAATGTTCAGAAGATGGTATGAAATATTGTCAGAGTATTTTTTTACTGTTTTCTAACTTGTAATTTTGAGAACGGGCTGTGCTTTTCAGCTTGTTTCGTCACACTTAACGGACAATCTTATTTTAGAGTCTAGAAATTTGCACGGACTATTTTATCTTTCTGACATTATTGACGTCTCATCTTACTGCTCTAGTCCTTCGGAATATCTCGATGTTCAGCAAAGTTGAACCAGACACCTTTCATATGACAGATTAGCACTAACCTCTCATACTCCGATCAAGCTCTATTAAATCTGATGTCAACGAGAGTGAACTCGAGACCTTTGATATGAGAGACTAGCATCTAACCTCTACGATACACATACCCCATTAGTTAAATATTCAACGAGAGAGTGAACCGAGTACCTTTGATATGAGAGACTAGCATCTAACCTCTACGATACACATACCCCATTAGTTAAATATTCAACGAGAGAGTGAACCGAGTACCTTTGATATGAGAGACTAGCATCTAACCTCTACGATACACATACCCCATTAGTTAAATATTCAACGAGAGAGTGAACCGAGTACCTTTGATATGAGAGACTAGCATCTAACCTCTACGATACACATACATCACATTTAGTTAAATATTCACGAGTAGAGTAACCTGAGTCACCAATTTGATATGAGAGACTAGCATCTAACCTCTACGATACACTACCACATTAGTTAAATATTCAACGAGAGAGTGAACTGAGCACCTTTGATGAGAGACTAGCATCTAACCTCTACGATACACATACCCATTAGTTAAATATTCAACGAGAGAGTGAACCGAGCACCTTTGATATGAGAGACTAGCATCTAACCTCTACGATACACATACCCCATTAGTTAAATATTCAACGAGAGAGTGAACCGAGCACCTTTGATATGAGAGACTAGCATCTAACCTCTACGATACACATACCCCATTAGTTAAATATTCAACGAGAGAGTGAACCGAGCACCTTTGATATGAGAGACTAGCATCTAACCTCTACGATACACATACCCCATTAGTTAAATATTCAACGAGAGAGTGAACCGAGCACCTTTGATATGATAGACTAGCATCTAACCTCTACGATACACATACCCCATTAGTTAAATATTCAACGAGAGAGTGAACCGAGCACCTTTGATATGAGAGACTAGCATCTAACCTCTACGATACACATACCCATTAGTTAAATATTCAACGAGAGAGTGAACCGAGCACCTTTGATATGAGAGACTAGCATCTAACCTCTACGATACACATACCCATTAGTTAAATATTCAACGAGAGAGTGAACCGAGCACCTTTGATATGAGAGACTAGCATCTAACCTCTACGATACACATACCCCATTAGTTAAATATTCAACGAGAGAGTGAACCGAGCACCTTTGATATGAGAGACTAGCATCTAACCTCTACGATACACATACCCCATTAGTTAAATATTCAACGAGAGAGTGAACCGAGCACCTTTGATATGAGAGACTAGCATCTAACCTCTACGATACACATACCCCATTAGTTAAATATTCAACGAGAGAGTGAACCGAGCACCTTTGATATGAGAGACTAGCATCTAACCTCTACGATACACATACCCCATTAGTTAAATATTCAACTAGAGAGTGAACCGAGCACCTTTGATATGAGAGACTAGCATCTAACCTCTACGATACACATCCCATTAGTTAAATATTCAACGAGAGAGTGAACGAGCACCTTTGATATGAGAGACTAGCATCTAACCTCTACGATACACATACCCATTAGTTAAATATTCAACGAGAGAGTGAACGAGCACCTTTGATATGAGAGACTAGCATCTAACCTCTACGATACACATACCCCATTAGTTAAATATTCAACGAGAGAGTGAACCGAGCACCTTTGATATGAGAGACTAGCATCTAACCTCTACGATACACATACCCCATTAGTTAAATATTCAACGAGAGAGTGAACCGAGCACCTTTGATATGAGAGACTAGCATCTAACCTCTACGATACACATACCCATTAGTTAAATATTCAACGAGAGAGTGAACCGAGCACCTTTGATATGAGAGACTAGCATCTAACCTCTACGATACACATACCACATTAGTTAAATATTCAACGAGAGAGTGAACCGAGCACCTTTGATATGAGAGACTAGCATCTAACCTCTACGATACACATACCCATTAGTTAAATATTCAACGAGAGAGTGAACCGAGCACCTTTGATATGAGAGACTAGCATCTAACCTCTACGCTACACATACCACATTAGTTAAATATTCAACGAGAGTAAACCCGAGCACCTTGATATGAGAGACTAGCATCTAACCTCTACGATACATACCCATTAGTTAAATATTCAACGAGAGAGTGAACCGAGCACCTTTGATATGAGAGACTAGCATCTAACCTCTACGATACACATACCCCATTAGTTAAATATTCAACGAGAGAGTGAACCGAGCACCTTTGATATGAGAGACTAGCATCTAACCTCTACGCTACATACCCATTAGTTAAATATTCAATGAGAGAGTGAACCGAGCACCTTTGATATGAGAGACTAGCATCTAACCTCTACGCTACACATACCCCATTAGTTAAATATTCAACTAGAGAGTGAACCGAGCACCTTTGATATGAGAGACTAGCATCTAACCTCTACGCTACACATACCCATTAGTTAAATATTCAACGAGAGAGTGAACCGAGCACCTTTGATATGAGAGACTAGCATCTAACCTCTACGCTACACATACCCATTAGTTAAATATTCAACGAGAGAGTGAACGAGCACCTTTGATATGAGAGACTAGCATCTAACCTCTACGATACACATACCCCATTAGTTAAATATTCAACGAGAGAGTGAACCGAGCACCTTTGATATGAGAGACTAGCATCTAACCTCTACGATACACATACCCCATTAGTTAAATATTCAACGAGAGAGTGAACCGAGCACCTTTGATATGAGAGACTAGCATCTAACCTCTACGATACACATACCACATTAGTTAAATATTCAACGAGAGAGTGAACCGAGCACCTTTGATATGAGAGACTAGCATCTAACCTCTACGATACACATACCCATTAGTTAAATATTCAACGAGAGAGTGAACCGAGCACCTTTGATATGAGAGACTAGCATCTAACCTCTACGATACACATACCCATTAGTTAAATATTCAACGAGAGAGTGAACCGAGCACCTTTGATATGAGAGACTAGCATCTAACCTCTACGATACACATACCCCATTAGTTAAATATTCAACGAGAGAGTGAACCGAGCACCTTTGATATGAGAGACTAGCATCTAACCTCTACGATACACATACCCCATTAGTTAAATATTCAACGAGAGAGTGAACCGAGCACCTTTGATATGAGAGACTAGCATCTAACCTCTACGATACACATACCCCATTAGTTAAATATTCAACGAGAGAGTGAACCGAGTACCTTTGATATGAGAGACTAGCATCTAACCTCTACGATACACATACCACATTAGTTAAATATTCAACGAGAGAGTGAACCGAGCACCTTTGATATGAGAGACTAGCATCTAACCTCTACGATACACATACCACATTAGTTAAATATTCAACGAGAGAGTGAACCGAGCACCTTTGATATGAGAGACTAGCATCTAACCTCTACGATACACATACCCATTAGTTAAATATTCAACGAGAGAGTGAACCGAGCACCTTTGATATGAGAGACTAGCATCTAACCTCTACGATACACATACCCCATTAGTTAAATATTCAACGAGAGAGTGAACCGAGCACCTTTGATATGAGAGACTAGCATCTAACCTCTACGATACACATACCCCATTAGTTAAATATTCAACGAGAGAGTGAACCGAGCACCTTTGATATGAGAGACTAGCATCTAACCTCTACGATACACATACCCCATTAGTTAAATATTCAACGAGAGAGTGAACCGAGCACCTTTGATATGATAGACTAGCATCTAACCTCTACGATACACATACCCCATTAGTTAAATATTCAACGAGAGAGTGAACCGAGCACCTTTGATATGAGAGACTAGCATCTAACCTCTACGATACACATACCCATTAGTTAAATATTCAACGAGAGAGTGAACTGAGCACCTTGATATGAGAGACTAGCATCTAACCTCTACGATACACATACCCCATTAGTTAAATATTCAACGAGAGAGTGAACCGAGCACCTTTGATATGAGAGACTAGCATCTAACCTCTACGATACACATACCCCATTAGTTAAATATTCAACGAGAGAGTGAACCGAGCACCTTTGATATGAGAGACTAGCATCTAACCTCTACGATACACATACCCCATTAGTTAAATATTCAACGAGAGAGTGAACCGAGCACCTTTGATATGAGAGACTAGCATCTAACCTCTACGATACACATACCCCATTAGTTAAATATTCAACGAGAGAGTGAACCGAGCACCTTTGATATGAGAGACTAGCATCTAACCTCTACGATACACATACCCCATTAGTTAAATATTCAACGAGAGAGTGAACCGAGCACCTTTGATATGAGAGACTAGCATCTAACCTCTACGATACACATACCCCATTAGTTAAATATTCAACGAGAGAGTGAACCGAGCACCTTTGATATGAGAGACTAGCATCTAACCTCTACGATACACATACCCCATTAGTTAAATATTCAACGAGAGAGTGAACCGAGCACCTTTGATATGAGAGACTAGCATCTAACCTCTACGATACACATACCCCATTAGTTAAATATTCAACGAGAGAGTGAACCGAGCACCTTTGATATGAGAGACTAGCATCTAACCTCTACGATACACATACCCCATTAGTTAAATATTCAACGAGAGAGTGAACCGAGCACCTTTGATATGAGAGACTAGCATCTAACCTCTACGATACACATACCCCATTAGTTAAATATTCAACGAGAGAGTGAACCGAGCACCTTTGATATGAGAGACTAGCATCTAACCTCTACGCTACACATACCCATTAGTTAAATATTCAACGAGAGAGTGAACGAGCACCTTTGATATGAGAGACTAGCATCTAACCTCTACGATACACATACCCCATTAGTTAAATATTCAACGAGAGAGTGAACGAGCACCTTTGATATGAGAGACTAGCATCTAACCTCTACGCTACACATACCACATTAGTTAAATATTCAACGAGAGAGTGAACCGAGCACCTTTGATATGAGAGACTAGCATCTAACCTCTACGATACACATACCCCATTAGTTAAATATTCAACGAGAGAGTGAACCGAGCACCTTTGATATGAGAGACTAGCATCTAACCTCTACGATACACATACCCCATTAGTTAAATATTCAACGAGAGAGTGAACCGAGCACCTTTGATATGAGAGACTAGCATCTAACCTCTACGCTACACATACCCCATTAGTTAAATATTCAAAGAGAGAGTGAACCGAGCACCTTTGATATGAGAGACTAGCATCTAACCTCTACGCTACACATACCCCATTAGTTAAATATTCAACGAGAGAGTGAACCGAGCACCTTTGATATGAGAGACTAGCATCTAACCTCTACGCTACACATACCCCATTAGTTAAATATTCAACGAGAGAGTGAACCGAGCGCCTTTGATATGAGAGACTAGCATCTAACCTCTACGCTACACATACCCATTAGTTAAATATTCAACGAGAGAGTGAACCGAGCACCTTTGATATGAGAGACTAGCATCTAACCTCTACGATACACATACCCATTAGTTAAATATTCAACGAGAGAGTGAACCGAGCACCTTTGATATGAGAGACTAGCATCTAACCTCTACGATACACATACCCCATTAGTTAAATATTCAACGAGAGAGTGAACCGAGCACCTTTGATATGAGAGACTAGCATCTAACCTCTACGATACACATACCACATTAGTTAAATATTCAACGAGAGAGTGAACCGAGCACCTTTGATATGAGAGACTAGCATCTAACCTCTACGATACACATACCCATTAGTTAAATATTCAACGAGAGAGTGAACCGAGCACCTTTGATATGAGAGACTAGCATCTAACCTCTACGATACACATACCCCATTAGTTAAATATTCAACGAGAGAGTGAACCGAGCACCTTTGATATGAGAGACTAGCATCTAACCTCTACGCTACACATACCCATTAGTTAAATATTCAACGAGAGAGTGAACCGAGCACCTTTGATATGAGAGACTAGCATCTAACCTCTACGATACACATACCACATTAGTTAAATATTCAACGAGAGAGTGAACCGAGCACCTTTGATATGAGAGACTAGCATCTAACCTCTACGATACACATACCCCATTAGTTAAATATTCAACGAGAGAGTGAACCGAGCACCTTTGATATGAGAGACTAGCATCTAACCTCTACGCTACACATACCACATTAGTTAAATATTCAACGAGAGAGTGAACCGAGCACCTTTGATATGAGAGACTAGCATCTAACCTCTACGCTACACATACCCCATTAGTTAAATATTCAACGAGAGAGTGAACGAGCACCTTGATATGAGAGACTAGCATCTAACCTCTACGCTACACATACCCATTAGTTAAATATTCAACGAGAGAGTGAACCGAGCACCTTTGATATGAGAGACTAGCATCTAACCTCTACGCTACACATACCACATTAGTTAAATATTCAACGAGAGAGTGAACGAGCACCTTTGATATGAGAGACTAGCATCTAACCTCTACGCTACACATACCACCATAGTTAAATATTCAACGAGAGAGTGAACTGAGCACCTTGATATGAGAGACTAGCATCTAACCTCTACGCTACACATACCCCATTAGTTAAATATTCAACGAGAGAGTGAACCGAGCACCTTTGATATGAGAGACTAGCATCTAACCTCTACGCTACACATACCCATTAGTTAAATATTCAACGAGAGAGTGAACCGAGCACCTTTGATATGAGAGACTAGCATCTAACCTCTACGCTACACATACCACATTAGTTAAATATTCAACGAGAGAGTGAACCGAGCACCTTTGATATGAGAGACTAGCATCTAACCTCTACGCTACACATACCACATTAGTTAAATATTCAACGAGAGAGTGAACCGAGCACCTTTGATATGAGAGACTAGCATCTAACCTCTACGATACACATACCACATTAGTTAAATATTCAACGAGAGAGTGAACCGAGCACCTTTGATATGAGAGACTAGCATCTAACCTCTACGATACACATACCCATTAGTTAAATATTCAACGAGAGAGTGAACCGAGCACCTTTGATATGAGAGACTAGCATCTAACCTCTACGCTACACATACCACATTAGTTAAATATTCAACGAGAGAGTGAACGAGCACCTTTGATATGAGAGACTAGCATCTAACCTCTACGATACACATACCACATTAGTTAAATATTCAACGAGAGAGTGAACGAGCACCTTTGATATGAGAGACTAGCATCTAACCTCTACGATACACATACCCATTAGTTAAATATTCAACGAGAGAGTGAACCGAGCACCTTTGATATGAGAGACTAGCATCTAACCTCTACGATACACATACCCATTAGTTAAATATTCAACGAGAGAGTGAACCGAGCACCTTTGATATGAGAGACTAGCATCTAACCTCTACGATACACATACCCCATTAGTTAAATATTCAACGAGAGAGTGAACCGAGCACCTTTGATATGAGAGACTAGCATCTAACCTCTACGATACACATACCCATTAGTTAAATATTCAACGAGAGAGTGAACCGAGCACCTTTGATATGAGAGACTAGCATCTAACCTCTACGATACACATACCACATTAGTTAAATATTCAACGAGAGAGTGAACCGAGCACCTTTGATATGAGAGACTAGCATCTAACCTCTACGATACACATACCACATTAGTTAAATATTCAACGAGAGAGTGAACCGAGCACCTTTGATATGAGAGACTAGCATCTAACCTCTACGATACACATACCACATTAGTTAAATATTCAACGAGAGAGTGAACCGAGCACCTTTGATATGAGAGACTAGCATCTAACCTCTACGATACACATACCACATTAGTTAAATATTCAACGAGAGAGGTAACCGAGCACCTTTGATATGAGAGACTAGCATCTAACCTCTACGATACACATACCACATTAGTTAAATATTCAACGAGAGAGTGAACCGAGCACCTTTGATATGAGAGACTAGCATCTAACCTCTACGATACACATACCACATTAGTTAAATATTCAACGAGAGAGTGAACCGAGCACCTTTGATATGAGAGACTAGCATCTAACCTCTACGATACACATACCACATTAGTTAAATATTCAACGAGAGAGTGAACCGAGCACCTTTGATATGAGAGACTAGCATCTAACCTCTACGATACACATACCACATTAGTTAAATATTCAACGAGAGAGTGAACGAGCACCTTTGATATGAGAGACTAGCATCTAACCTCTACGATACACATACCACATTAGTTAAATATTCAACGAGAGAGTGAACCGAGCACCTTTGATATGAGAGACTAGCATCTAACCTCTACGATACACATACCACATTAGTTAAATATTCAACGAGAGAGTGAACCGAGCACCTTTGATATGAGAGACTAGCATCTAACCTCTACGATACACATACCACATTAGTTAAATATTCAACGAGAGAGTGAACCGAGCACCTTTGATATGAGAGACTAGCATCTAACCTCTACGATACACATACCACATTAGTTAAATATTCAACGAGAGAGTGAACCGAGCACCTTTGATATGAGAGACTAGCATCTAACCTCTACGATACACATACCCCATTAGTTAAATATTCAACGAGAGAGTGAACCGAGCACCTTTGATATGAGAGACTAGCATCTAACCTCTACGATACACATACCCCATTAGTTAAATATTCAACGAGAGAGTGAACCGAGCACCTTTGATATGAGAGACTAGCATCTAACCTCTACGATACACATACCCATTAGTTAAATATTCAACGAGAGAGTGAACGAGCACCTTTGATATGAGAGACTAGCATCTAACCTCTACGCTACACATACCACATTAGTTAAATATTCAACGAGAGAGTGAACCGAGCACCTTTGATATGAGAGACTAGCATCTAACCTCTACGCTACACATACCACATTAGTTAAATATTCAACGAGAGAGTGAACCGAGCACCTTTGATATGAGAGACTAGCATCTAACCTCTACGATACACATACCACATTAGTTAAATATTCAACGAGAGAGTGAACCGAGCACCTTTGATATGAGAGACTAGCATCTAACCTCTACGATACACATACCCCATTAGTTAAATATTCAACGAGAGAGTGAACCGAGCACCTTTGATATGAGAGACTAGCATCTAACCTCTACGATACACATACCCATTAGTTAAATATTCAACGAGAGAGTGAACCGAGCACCTTTGATATGAGAGACTAGCATCTAACCTCTACGCTACACATACCACATTAGTTAAATATTCAACGAGAGAGTGAACCGAGCACCTTTGATATGAGAGACTAGCATCTAACCTCTACGATACACATACCCCATTAGTTAAATATTCAACGAGAGAGTGAACGAGCACCTTTGATATGAGAGACTAGCATCTAACCTCTACGATACACATACCACATTAGTTAAATATTCAACGAGAGAGTGAACCTAGCACCTTTGATATGAGAGACTAGCATCTAACCTCTACGATACACATACCACATTAGTTAAATATTCAACGAGAGAGTGAACCGAGCACCTTTGATATGAGAGACTAGCATCTAACCTCTACGATACACATACCACATTAGTTAAATATTCAACGAGAGAGTGAACCGAGCACCTTTGATATGAGAGACTAGCATCTAACCTCTACGATACACATACCCCATTAGTTAAATATTCAACGAGAGAGTGAACCGAGCACCTTTGATATGAGAGACTAGCATCTAACCTCTACGATACACATACCACATTAGTTAAATATTCAACGAGAGAGTGAACCGAGCACCTTTGATATGAGAGACTAGCATCTAACCTCTACGCTACACATACCACATTAGTTAAATATTCAACGAGAGAGTGAACCGAGCACCTTTGATATGAGAGACTAGCATCTAACCTCTACGATACACATACCACATTAGTTAAATATTCAACGAGAGAGTGAACCGAGCACCTTTGATATGAGAGACTAGCATCTAACCTCTACGATACACATACCCCATTAGTTAAATATTCAACGAGAGAGTGAACGAGCACCTTTGATATGAGAGACTAGCATCTAACCTCTACGATACACATACCACATTAGTTAAATATTGTTACTATCAAATATATATTCTTCTTTAGCCCTTCTTCCTCCCAGTTTATCCTCCCAGTTTATCCCTCCCAGTTTCTCCCTCCAGTTTCTCCTCCCAGTTTCTCCCTCGGATCTGATCCCTTGACGAGGGTTTAAGTTCTTCCTCGGACGAAATATCTCATCAGATTTTAAATGACAAAAAGATACTTTTAAAACTACGAATTGTGGCCAAAATGATGTCCCTCATGAAAACAGTTTGTGAACTACTGCAATAAAACGAATTGTACTTATACGAACGGAAGTACAATACACAAAACAAATATGCGCAACAATCATGCATCGACATCGACAATTCAATCCTGCTAGCTATTTCTGTATTCAGTAGCGAATATGTAGGTCAAGCGAGGATGATGTAAACAAAGTTATTGTGTTCTACTTATTTCTAAGAAAAGACCATGTTCTTGTTGTTTACTACATACTTTCAATAATGATATAGACACAGTTGTTGACTGTAATAAAACTGAAACTTGCGGAGATGCTTAAATGACAAATGAAGCGATGTAATTATGCGCAGAGTTCTATGATGAGAGCGGCGATAACGTAGGGATTGGTGCATACATTTGTTACGCGGTAGTCCGGATTCAATTCCCCAGTTTGTGGAATTTTTACCTAAAATAACGGGTCTAAGTTGACCAACTGTTGTCAAGGCACTAAAAAAGCAAAGTAAATACTTTTCTTTAGCAAAATTATTAATAATAACAATTTTGTTTGAAATTAACTTCATTTTAGAAATTAAGAAATATTAGTTTTAGTCGTCGGATCAGCATCACTGCAAATCGAACCAGTTAGTCCATAAGTGCTCCGATTCTCCCCTAAGTATGTATCTCAGCATGTGACGACTAACGATCCCGGTGCTTTGTTGGTTTACTTTTCTTCTTTGGCTACCAGTATAGTGCTCTTGTCTAGCTACATCACATTTGACTTGGTATTCTTGTAGTCTGGTTGGTATTGTAGATTCACCACTATTACTTGAATCATGTACACGTTCTCTCTCTCCTTGGGGAATTTATAATATCAGCGTGGTCCATTATAAAGAAATATTAAAAATATTTAAGTAAGTTATGTTTCAGGAATGGATGTTAATATGCAGTGGTGAGTTGGCCATGATGTCAGCTTGTCCGCAATAAAAGCACTGGAAAGTAAGAGCAAATGGTGTCATGTTGACTAAGTTACCAATCGTATGCAATACAAAGTACGGCACGAACACTGTATTGTCCAATATGTCTCATGGTATGAAAACGTTGTTTTTAAAAAAGGTTAACAATTGTGTGCAATACAGATAATGTGCAATGTAGATTAATTTTATTATTGTGATATCTGAAACATTCACTATTTTTCCTTCCAACGTTTTCACTGGCAGAACAAGGACTGTTTTAAAATTTCACCCAAAAAACAACAAACAACTAACAAACATATTGTCATACAATTTGGCAACACGTTGTAAAATAGATTGTATTTGATGATAAACAATGTTTAATGTATGCATTGTTATTATTTTTATTTATAAAATAATTAATTTTCTGGAAAATATGTTGTTTAAAAACCCCACTTCATCGTGCAGTGGATTTCAAAAACACAAGACTTGCAAAGAATGTCAAACTTACATATGATGTACATATCACCCATGATTATAGCGTGAACATCCAAAACATGTCTAACTCAATTGGTTTTGTAGATATGATTTTTGCAATGTAACCCTTCCAAATTAAAAAAAATTCAAATTAAAACAGCAATATCTCTGCTTATATACAGTTTAGACAAAAAGTTATATCTCAACGTTATCATTACTCTTGGAAGAGAATGTAGAGATTGGGGCAACATGAAGGCTGATCTCGCAGTTAATTAAACAGCTGATAGAAGATAATGCAAGGGATGATGATGTTGTTGTATATACCGATGGGTCGGTTCAACGTGGTGAGAAATCCGGCTGGGGTTTCTTGGCTAATGCGCATGGTAGGGTTGTTGCAGAGCGAAGTGGGGGCATACAGGACAACTACTTCTAGTATGAGGATGGAGGTTGAGGCCGTTACTGCTGCCCTACATTGGATTTCTGGGACTTCATTTACTGGGGCAGTTGTTGTATCTGACTCTCAGTCGATGCTTCACAAGATCCAGAAGGGCAGGTTTCGGTATGAGTGGATGTCGTCTATAGAAGTTTCTAACCTCCAGCGGCTTACGTGGATATACTGTACTGGGCATGCGGGTGTTTACGGTAATGAGAGAGCGGACAGGCTTGCATCAACAGCATCGATTGTTGGGGAGTTGAAGATGGATAAGGGGATATTCTTCGGTCTCTTCGAGACTCTCTGTTGGATGAGGACACTAAAATCGATGTTGAATCGATCAAGCGATTTAGGCAGTTTGGAGTTACCCGTGGTTCAAGTCGAACTGGATGTTTGAGAGGCAGAGTGAGAGGTGTGTTTAATCAGCGAGCCACAGGAACCATCAGTATACATACTCTTCGATATCTGTTGGGGAGACTGAGCACCTACAGGTCTGCCCGGAGTGCAATGACGTCAGTTTAGTAACCAATAACCAATTCTATACCTAGTGTGCAGAAGTTAGGAGGGCAAAATCCTTTCCTCGTACGTAGGACGTCGAGTGTGGTATTGAACACACAACCGTCTTGAGTTCGAGTCTACACGCTACGTTACGCCCCTTACACAATTCCGTCCCACAACTCTACACGCATTACGTTACTCCGTCCCACAACTCTACACGCATTACGTTACTCCGTCCCACAACTCAACACGCATTACGTTACTCCGTCCCACAACTCTACACGTATTACGTTACTCCGTCCCACAACTCTACACGCATTACGTTACTCCGTCCCATAACTCTACACGCATTACGTTACTCCGTCCCATAACTCTGACAACCCGCATTACGTTAATCCGTCCCACAACTCTACACGCACTTTAATGTTACTCCGTCCCACAACTCACAGCACTTACGTTACTCGTCTTAATTACGCATTTACGTTATCCGTCCCATAACTCTACCGCATTACGTTACTCCGTCCCCTAGACTCTACACGACATTCTTTTTACTGTCCCATAACTCTACACGCATTACGTTACTCCGCCCACAACTCTACACGCATTACGTTATTCCGTCCCATAACTCTACACGCATTACGTTACTCCGTCCCACAACTCTACACGCATTACGTTACTCCGTCCAACAACTCTACACGCATTACGTTACTCCGTCCCACAACTCTACACGCATTACGTTACTCCGTCCCACAACTCAACACGCATTACGTTACTCCGTCCCATAACTCTACACGCATTACGTTACTCCGTCCCACAACTCTACACACATTACGTTACTCCGTCCCATAACTCTACACGCATTACGTTACTCCGTCCCACAACTCAACACGCATTACGTTACTCCGTCCCACAACTCTACACGTATTACGTTACTCCGTCCCACAACTCTACACGCATTACGTTACTCCGTCCCACAACTCTACACGCATTACGTTACTCCGTCCCACAACTCAACACGCATTACGTTAATCCGTCCCACAACTCTACACGCATTACGTTACTCCGTCCCACAACTCTACACGCATTACGTTACTCCGTCCCATAACTCTACACGCATTACGTTAATCCGCCCCACAACTCTACACGCATTACGTTAATCCGTCCCAGAACTCAACACGCACTATTGTAAATGTTAATCCGTCCCACAACTCAACAAGCACTATTGTCAATGTTAATCTGTTCCATAACTCAACAAGCACTATTGTAAACGTTAATTTTTAGTTTAGTTTTAGTTTAGTCGTCGGATCACCATCACTGCACGTCGAACAAATTAGTCCATAAGTGCTCCGATCTCTCCCTCAGTATGTCCATCAGCGTGTGGCGACTAACGACACCGGTTCTTTGTTGGTTTACAATTCTTCTTTGTCTGCCAGCATAGCGTTCTTGTCGAGCTACACCACACTTAACTTTGAGTTCTTGCAGTCTGGTTAGTGTTGTGGATTCACCGCTATTACGTGAATCATGTACACGCCCTCTCTCCTTAAGGAATTTATAATATCAGCCTGGTCCATTGCTCGTCCGCTTTGGACAGCAGCCATACCTGCACGCCTATCCGCACGTTCATTCCCCTTACACCTGCATGCCCTGGCACAAAAATAAAACTGATCTTTGTAAGCTTAGACCTCCCCAGCGATTCTATCCAATGTCTCCTAGCCCATCCTGTTTCAATATTCCTGAGCATACTCATTGAGTCACTGAGAAAACATGCATGGATAAAAGTCTGTGATTCTAGCCAAATCATCGCTTTGGTAACCGCCATGATTTCCATAGTGAGACTGCTTGTAGTCACGGCAAAACCACCACTGTCTTCCTTCACAACATCACCTCCGACCTGAGCAGTGAAAGCCCATGAGCTCCGCACATGTCGAATCACCGAACCATCCGTATAAATGATTACATCATGATCAGATGCGTTCTCAGAAATTAATGCCTGAACCTCTGCCTCCACAACAAGTGGGTTGTGTTGCCTGCATTCTTTATCAAGTTCGATGCATACAGAAAAGGATGTAGCGATTCCTCTTGCCACTGGTATCCATTCTTCACCGGGATCAATGTCTTCAAGTGTACACACCTGTTCAATACAGTCCTCGGCCTGACCCATCCAAGATTTTCCTCTTTTTAACCTATTTCCTTTTTGTCTCCTTATTTCCAAGTGCAGAATAATAAAACAGGGTAAACGTTAATCCGCCCCACAACTCAACAAGCATTATTGTAAATGTTAATCTGTCCCATAACTCAACACGCACTATTGTAAATGTTAATCCGCCACACAACTCAACAAGCACTATTGTAAATGTTAATCTGTCCCATAACTCAACAAGCACTATTGTAAATATCAGGCAAAATTCATTCCAAAAAAAATTTAAATAAAAATTCTTACAAAATATTCTCACCACTTTCTAAATTATATTGGGGACTCTCGCTGGTGCTACGGAGTTCATGCACTGCCGCTGAGAACTTCCTGTGTAAGAAAGAGATCGGGCCACACATGGTTACACACCGAAGTGCAATGATGATGGTCCTATCAATCAAACAATCAATCAATCAATCAAACAATCAATCAATCAATCAAACAATTGTAAATATGACTAGAATGATAAATGACAGAAATATGACTAGAATGACAAATGACAGAAATATGACTAGATTGATAAATGACAGAAATATCGTGTCATATCCTTTACATGATGTCACCATCAGCCACAGTAAACGAGTTGTCGATTTTCTAGGCACCACTTATACGTTCAGTAGTTTGCCATTGCTATCTGAATGGTGGGGTCTATTTTAACGTCCGTAAAAAATCCACGGACAGGAATTTACCTCCGAACTGCCTGACGCGGAGTTTCAACCAGATACGCTTATGCTGCGACCGAGCTCACCTAAGCTCACCTAAGCTACAGACGCCCACTAAACAGATAGACAGATATATAACTAAATTAACCAAGTAAGAAAAAAACATCATAATAATAAAAAAGAGCTTACATAAAACAAAGATGGGACAGATACCATTTCCCATCTATCATGTTATAGATACGGTTTAATTTCTCAGAAATATTGTGACCCACACACTGTAAGAAGACTGCTAAATCTGGATAAAGGAGCGTATTTTCAAAGGAAATTTCAGATTGACGAATTGTTGACGACTGTTCTATAAACAAGGTATTCCCCGCTAAACGAAAGTAGGGCGCTTCTAGGAAACCAGTCATAAACTGAAATTGTGTACAGCGAAGAAACAATTATTGTTAATGTAAATATGAATGCTATCTGAGCGTTATCACATATAAACATAATAGAGAAAATAGCAATTAAAACCGAGGACAATAATATTATAATAATAGATATGATATGATCATTGCTTTCTTATGTTGAATCCCAATCTACTCTATAAATATAGTAGGTCGTGGTTTACAGCACATTGGCGATTGATCGAAGTACAATGATCGAAGTTCAATCAATCAATCAGTCAATCAATCAGTCAATCAATCAATAAATCACAAGGAGACTTAGGTGTAGGTGAGAGAGAATGATTGTCCATCTATTTACAGTTCAATAAACAATAACAGTTTTGTTGGTAGACGTTCGAAGCAGATACGAAACTAAACAATAACAGTTTTGTTGGTAGACGTTCGAAGCAGATACGAAACTAAACAATAACAGTTTTGTTGGTAGACGTTCGCAGCAGATACGAAACTAAACAATAACAGTTTTGTTGGTAGACGTTTGAAGCAGATACGAAACTAAACAATAACAGTTTTGTTGGTAGACGTTCGAAGCAGATACGAAACTAAACAATAACAGTTTTGTTGGTAGACGTTTGAAGCAGATACGAAACTAAACAATTGTAAGTTTAAAACAAGAAGAAGCAGAAAAAGACGAAAAATGAAAAGTATGTTAAAGGTCAATAGGTCATATTAAACACTTACCGTTCATGTCAAAATTCTCCACATTAATTTGTTTAAGATCGAACTCTGCGCTACAGAACTGGAGCCAGGCCTTGACCTCACGAGCAGACCAGAGGGCTGGATGTCGAACTGTTGATATGTAATTCTTTTGGTTAGTTTTAGTTTTAAAACTAATGTTACTTCAACTAAGGCTTCTTGTTTCATGTGGAACACATGGCTGCAGTTATCGTTCTCATACCAACTCTATTCTGTGAGTTACATCTTCCCACTCCTGTCTTCTGTGAGTTACATCTTCCCACTCCTGTCTTCTGTGAGTTTCATCTTCCTACTGATGTCTTCTGTGAATTACATCTCAACACGCCTGTCTTATGTGAATTACATCTCAACACTCCTGTCTTCTGTGAGTTCCAGCTCTACACGCCTGTCTTCTGTGAATTACATCTCAACACTCCTGTCTTATGTGAATTACATCTCAACACTCCTGTCTTCTGTGAGTTTCAGCTCTACACGCCTGTCTTCTGTGAATTACATCTCAACACTCCTGTCTTCTGTGAATTACATCTCAACACTCCTGTCTTCTGTGAATTACATCTCAACACTCCTGTCTTCTGTGAATTACATCTCAACACTCCTGTCTTCTGTGAATTACATCTCAACACTCCTGTCTTCTGTGAATTACATCTCAACACTCCTGTCTTCTGTGAATTACATCTCAACACTCCTGTCTTCTGTGAATTACATCTCAACACTCCTGTCTTCTGTGAATTACATCTCAACACTCCTGTCTTCTGTGAATTACATCTCAACACTTCTGTCTTCTGTGAATTACATCTCAACACTCCTGTCTTATGTGAATTACATCTCAACACTCTTGTCTTCTGTAAATTACATCTCAACACTCCTGTCTTCTGTGAATTACATCTCAACACTCCTGTCTTCTGTGAATTACATCTCAACACTCCTGTCTTCTGTGAATTACATCTCAACACTCCTGTCTTCTGTGAATTACATCTCAACACTCCTGTCTTCTGTGAATTACATCTCAACACGCCTGTTTTCTCTGAGTTCCAGGATAGGACCCTTCTTGTTATATTCCCATCTGATGTTCTCCGCTGTACTAATATGGACACCAAATTCTCTCAATCTGGTCAGCGCCTGGGATTTACAACCCTGAAACTCTTCTGTTCGGAAAGACTCTCTCAATGCATGACAAGTGTGGATTTCAAACTTGATGTTATTTGTCCTATAATTTCTTCTTCTACTTCGAACGTTCCATATCGATCACTTGTTAACCACTCTGTGATTTGTAAGTGATCTGAGCCTAAGATCGATTGTACATTGTACCAATTATGCGCCTACAAGTAGGCCAGCACATTTGATTTCTGCGATGCTTTTATTTACCGGGTAGCTTCCTAGGCCCCTACCTTGGTCGCCTCTTACGACATGCCTTGTAAGTCACAGTGGTACTATTCTATGTGTCCCTTGTGGGTTCCTGTACCACACGATCGGTCCTTTGATTTGATTTACTTTATCTACTTCTACTTTGAATTTCGTGAGTTATTCTTCCAGTAGTCAGCGTCTGTAGCTTAAGCGGTAGTCAGCTCGCTCACAATCCAAGCGTACCTGGTTCAAACTCCGAGGCGGGCAAATTTGGAAGCAAATTAGTTCTCTTGAATTTTTACGAACGATAAAAATAGACGTCACCGTTCAGAAATCAATGACAAACTACTGAACGTATAAGTGGTGCCTAGAAAAAATCGACGACTCGTTTACTGTTGTTGATAGCCAAATCCAGTAAAGGACATGTCACGACTTTAATTCTTTTAATTCATTCTATCTTCTTCCTTGTACAGATATGTTAACATTATACAGAGAAAATTGTCTGTACAGATATGTTAACATTACACACAGAAAATTGTCTGTACAGATATGTTAACATTACACAGAGAAAATTGTCTGTACAGATATGTTAACATTACACATAGAAAATTGTCTGTACAGATATGCTAACATTACACACAGAAAATTGTCTGTACAGATATGTTAACATTACACACAGAAAATTGTCTGTACATATTAACATCACACAGAGAAAATGACCGCCTGTCCAGCGTGTTCATAGCGCGTTGGACGACGGTGTGACCAACCCTCTGTGAGTGCGGGTTCAATTCCGAGGGCTGGCAGAAAAAGCCAAAGGTTCTCCAGAGTTACGGTGTTCGTGGCACTGAGCCGAAGAGCTGAAAGCTCAAGTGCTTCTGGATCGGGGGAAATCACAGAAAATGAAAGAATGAACTTCTCTCAGAGAAATTCAAAGATAATACTTATCAAATAAGAGAATGTAGGTGGTCTCTGTGGCGTAGAGGTCTCTGTGGTGTAGAGGTTAGGTGATCGTCTATCATGCCAAAGGTAACCGGTTCGCTCCCTCGTGGAGCAATCGGAATATTTTTCAAAAGTCCTATCGGATACGAACTATAAAACATAGGTCACGTGTTCAATTTGAACAGGTAAAAGAACCCTTAACAGTACAACATCGAGAAGAGCATAATGGAAGGTCCCTGCCCCCTCAAAATTCATGAGAAAAGCAAGCTGGAGAACCGCTGCATGGCAAAATTCATGAGAAAAGATTAAAAATAAAATTCCTACAAAATATCTTCACCATCCTCAAAATTACAACGGATACCTTCGTCGGTGCTACGGAGTTCGTGAACTGCATGTGAGAGCGTCCTGTGTAAGAAAGAGATCGGGGCATACATGTTTACTCACCGAAGTGCAACGATGATGGTCCTATCAATCAATCAATCAATCTATCAATCAAAATAAGAATGCAATCACATTTTCTATATATAAACCTGTATTTTAAAAAACATAAAAATGAACAAAGAATTGATGGTTTACCTAAATTGTTTGGAGCAAGTGACACGAGTGATGACATCGTTAAGTTTAAAGAGAACAGGTCATACTGTGCCTGGCACCAGTTCTAGAGTTCGTACGATACATTGACCTGTAAACAAACAGAAAACTTGTCGCATACCAAAGCTAACATTGCAGACGAAGATTCAAATATATCGAGACAGTAATTAATTCTTTACTATGTGGCTCAGAACAAGCAGGATTTCGCAGAGGACGGAGCTGTATAGGCCAAATATTTGCTCTTAGAAATATCATAGAGCAGTGCACAGAATGGCAAAGCAAACTCTATATCAACTTTGTAGATTTTGAAAAAGCTTTTGATAGCATACACCGCGAAAGTCTATGGCGTATCTTAAGATGGTATGGAATCCCACTGTGTTTTATAAATATTACTAGCTGTACCCTGCGCGCGTTGCTACGCCTTCAAAAGAAAATGAATTTAAAGGAACCTTGCTATAACAATATGTAGTAATTATTTGTTTTATCATTGTCCTTTTGTTCATTTTCTTGGAGAAAAAAACTTACAATTTAACGTTTCATTTCAAGTCTGTTTATTGAAGTGCTTTTGGATATACAATATTTTTGTTTTTCCATCTGGTGCATACACGAATAAATCAGAATGTTTTCCGACTTGTGAACAGGCCACATATAGCTGTCCATGTGAAAAGCAGGGATTTTCCAAATGTAGTCCACACACTTGTAGTGATTGTCCTTGTGATTTGTTGATGGTCATTGCAAAGGCGAGTCGCACCGGAAACTGCAAGCGTTTGAATTCGAATGGCATGTCTGTTGGAATCATTGGGATGCGTGGCAATAGTATATCTTCTCCTTTAAATTTTCCATTTAAAATTGTACCTTCGATGATATTGTTCATCATATTTTTCACTAAAAGTCTAGTACCGTTGCAAAGTCGTGGTGGATTAATGTTTCTGAGAAGAATGATAGGCACGCCAATTTTCAATGTTAAAATATGTGGTGGCATGCCTGGCAAATCAAGTGAATTCAAGAATTCAGTTGGATAATTGACAACTTCGTCTTGATTCATTACAGTATCGATGGACTTATACGTTGTCACTTCGCCTGGTATTTTGTTTTGAATTCTCAAATTCATGTCATATACATCCTTGTTTTTGCTGCTAATATTGCACGTGCACTGAGCCACTGATGATTTTTGTAATTATGTGCAATGTGATACATCGTGTGGAATCATCGATTGGCATTTTCCCATTCCCAATATCCAACAATTGTTTTGCGAAACGTTCAGAGGTTTCATCATGTTGTAGTTGTATACGCATATTGGTCTTCAAAGTCAATTTCTGTATGTGTCGCCATAAAACTGATGATTTCAGACATGCATTAAGTTCATCAGCGGGTGTTGATCTTGGTATAACTGGTAGAGTTTGCCGGAAATCGCCAGACAATAAAATGAGTGCGCCACCGAAGAGCTGGTCATTTCCTCTCAAATCTTTCAGTGTACGATGAAGCGCTTCTAATGCTTTTTATGCGCCATAGTACATTCATCCCATATAATGAGTTGACATAATTGGAGTACTTTACCCATTGCAGAATTTTTGTTGATATTGCATGTTGGTGTCTCAGTGATTTGCATATTCAATGGCAATTTCAGCGCTGAATGCGCTGTTCGGCCACCATCTAAAAGAGTTGCTGCAATTCCAGAAGATGCGATTGCCAGTGCAATATTATTTCGTGATCGTATGGTTGCCAAAATAAGTGAAATGAGAAAAGTTTTGCCTGTGCCTCCGGGCGCATCTATGAAATACAATCCACCGTTTTGACTTGTAATTGCATGCATAATTCTGTCATATGCTATGCGTTGTTCCGGAATCAATTTTGGAAGATTCGTTTGAACAAATGTACTCAATTCGTTGATATCAAAGTGTGTTTCTCGTTCCAACTCACAATCGAAAAGGTTGTTTGCAGATCGTTCTGGCGCATCCATTCCCAATTGCACCAGTGCTTTATTAGTGATTGCCAAACATATGTCCTCAATCGAAACAATGCCTCATTATATACGTTTGGTGTGAATTGAATGTCAGGATTTTGATTCGTCGCACGCAAGCGATGTAGGATGTCTTCACTCATGTATTTTTCCCAAAGTTCTTTTGGATTGGATGGGAAGCATGTTGTTAATATTACTGCAAATAATGTGCGTATTTGCTGTGGTCGTGCAGTATTGGATGCATCAGCGAGTGAAGTGTCCCAATGTGCATCGTTTTCAAGAAGATTTAATTCTTGGCAAGCTTCACGATAAGTAGCACATACGTGACCGTTAACTGTTCTCAATTCTTGGAAGGATGTTGGTCCACGTTTGTTGATTAACAATAATCGCAAGTAAAAGCATTCTGCATTGTTTGGATGAACAGTGTACAAACGACCTAACGCATTGGTCGAATATAAATTGGAATGTCCTTCAACTACTTTACCTTGTTTGCGACGTTGAAACTTTTTCGCTGCTGCATTCCATGTGGAGTATGTTGGCAGTTCAGAGTAAAGTAGCGTCTTTGCAAATATATCATCTCTACACAATGAGAAAAATGCAGTTAACGTTGTTGGCGATGGTGACAATGCTCGTGCATGTGCATTATCTGTTGAGAAGTACACGCGCTGTCCATTTTCAAGGTGCACTGCCAAATGAACAACTGTTGGATGTCGTTCATGAATTGGAAATGATAAAATGCGCCATACTGCTTCATTGCTACTAATGTAACGTCCCAGTTGATAATGCTCGATTTCATCGATGGATGCAGTTATATTTGCCACTCCAAAAACTGCCATATTGCTTCCTTTGTTGACATATTTGCAAATGTACTTGATCGATTTCACCGAATTGCACAAACAGATGATGAACAACGAATGTCAGGATTTTGATTAAAACTGTAGCAATACATGCATAATCTATCCATTTTTTCCAATAACCACATTTGGATGAAGACTGTAATCATAATTAGTATTGTAATGGAATGCACCTAGATTTAAATCAGCGTGCAGTGTTAGTCTGGATAGAGTAGTGCGTATCCGAACGGTTTGCAGACTTGCTTCCCGTTGCTCGATTGTTTCAGCTGAACGGACTTGAGCAGTGCGTACTCGATTGGTTCCTAGTCTTGCTTCACGTTGCTCGTCTGTTTCAGGACGAACGGGCTTCAGCAGTGCGTACTCGAACAGTTTGCAGTCTTGCTTTCTGTTGCTCATCTGTTTCTGAAGCTAGTAATGCCTTTCTCTTTCGTGCTCTAGGTGTAGATGGGCCAATAGCTTTTCGTTCGGGAGGCATAATTGCAAATGTGTGGAAAATTTGTGAAGAGCGTGTGGAAATAACTGCATCTTGTTCGTCTTCACACATGGAATTAAATATCACTGTTGATGTTTCGCTGGAATAAATAAAAAAATTAGCATTTGATTAAATTCTATTAGGAAATGCATAGAAACTGCGAGTAAAATGTTTTGAAAAATCAGGAAAACTGTATGAATCATTTGTCGAAACTACTCACGCAACCTATTGCGAAATGGTTGTACTAATTTAGAATTGCACACCGCTATAGCGGTCAATGGTATGGATTGATTTACAAAATATTAAATGGTCACCCGTTTCTGTCATGTAATCTAATATTGGGTAATATTCAGGCATAATAATTGCAAATGTGTGGAAAATTCGTGAAGAGCGTGTGGAAATAACTGCAGCTTGTTTGTCTTCACACACGGAATCAAATATCACTGTTGATGTTTCGCTGGAATAAATAAAAAAATTAGCATTTTGATTAAATTCTATTAGGAAATGCATAGAAACTGCGAGTAAAATGTTTTGAAAAATCAGGAAAACTGTATGAATCATTTGTCGAAACTACTCACGCGCCACCTATTGCGAAATGGTTGTACTAATTTAGAATTGCACGCCGCTATAGCGGTCAATGGTATGGATTGATTTACAAAATAATAAATGGTAACCCCGTTTCTGTCGTGTAATCTAATATTGGGTAATATTCATACATATAACGTGTACATTGTACATCAGGTAAACGTTGATGGCAAAATAACCATCTTGCCATTTATAGAAATGCCGGCCAATAGCTTCCCTCAAATGAACGTATTCCTCGGATCGTAGTTTTGTTTGGTTTAATTGAATATAGAGCAATTTTTGCCAACATAGCTAACAAACATTGATGGAATAGATGGAACTTAAAATATGATTTGCAGTATCTATGATCATGATTAGAAACAAACCTTCAGCTTGTAACGGCTTGTTTGAAATATTGACTTTAACGGCTTGTTTGAAATATTGACTTGAATCATACGTCATCGAATCGTGTAGATGCACATACTGTAAACTTCCGGAAGAAACTCTCGATGAAATTTGCGTTTTTCGTCGGAAACGTTAATGGAGATTTCGTTAGAAACTCTCGATGAAATGAGCGTGTTATTATTTTTTTAGATTGTTTCGAAAAGCTTCAGCGCTACCTATTTCAAACTGTGACAGGTAGCATCCCGACATTAAAACAAACATATCCTGTAAATTTCAGCTACATCTGTTCAGTAGTTTCCGAGTCTATAGGTAACAAACATACATACATACATACACTCATTTTTATAATAGGTATAGATATAGATAAAAAGCTGCTACAGCAAATTTGCATGCAGTGTTGAAACTTCAGAACTAAAGTTTGAAGTAAAAACAGGCGTGCGACAAGGATGTGTTATGTCAGCCCTATTATTCAACACTGTCATAGATTGGGTGATGCGTAAAACAACGGAAGATAAGGCAAGAGGTATTAGATGGACGCTCACATCCACTCTGGAAGACCTAGATTTTGCAGATGACATCGCACTCCTATCTCATACACATAGAGATATCCAGGAAAAGACCTGCCGCCTTAACCAATATAGTGAGATGGTTGGGCTGAAAATAAATCAGAAGAAAACTGAAGTAATGACTCTGAACATAGCAACCCCAGCACCAGTCAAACTAGAAGGTAAAACCCTCCGAGATACAACCGCTTTCACATACATTGGAAGTGTTATTAGCAATGAAGGAGGCGCTGGATCTGACATTAAAAACAGACTGAGTAAGGCACGAAGTGCATTCATGACCCTTCAGACCGCCTGGAAATCTGCCCAATACAGCATCAGAACCAAGACTAGTATCTATAACAGCCGTGTGCTGTCAACATTGCTGTACGGATCGGAATGCTGGAGAATGACAGAACAGGATATGTCCAGACTCTCCGCCTTCCATACAACTTGTCTGCGAAAAATCTTACGCGTGTACTGGCCGACTACTATCTCGAATCAAGAATTGCTTGCACGATGCCAACAAGAGAATATGGGCACTATCATCCGAAGACGACGCTGAAGATGGATTGGACATGTGATGCGCATGGAGACTGGCTCCGACACGAAAACTGCACTGAGATGGACTCCAGAGGGTAGGCGAAAGCGTGGAAGACCCAAGACGACCTGGAGGAGAACGATAAAGCAAGAGCTGAAGGAAATCAATCATAGCTGGAACACAATACAGAGGAAGGCCATGAACAGGAAGAATGGTGTACGTTTGTTGCTGCCCTAAACGCCAAGGGCGTAACAGGCTAAAGAGAAGAAGAGAGATGTGGCTCAGAAACATGGACAGCATACTCAAGCAAGACACGAGGGAAGACTAAACATTTTCACCATCGATGTCTCTGCAAGATTATGAACATCAGATGGTAAGACAAGATAACCAACTCTGAAGTACTGCAACGTACAAACCTGTCGTTCATCATGGGCATGCTCAGCTGTAGACGACTAAGATGGTTGGGACATGTGAGAAGAATGGAAACTTGTCGCATACCAAACCAAATGTTGTTCTGTGAACTTTCGGAGGAAGGGCACCAGGGCAGACCACTACTGAGATATAAAGATGTCTGCAAGGCCTCAATGAAAAATTTTTCTATAGGTCCCAGCACATGGGAGGGACTAGCTGATGACAGAGTTGTGTGGTAAGCGATATTGCTCAAGGGCGCAGAGTCTTTTGAGAAGAGACTTATATATGAGCTGAAAGATAAGAGAGAAAAGCGAAAACTCAGAAGTTGTCACAGTAAAACACATAACAAATTGACTGTCTGTAAAGACGATAAAGGCCATATGTACAAATATATATATAAACAAATATGACAATGTGAACATACCTTGTCTGACACCAGTTCTCAAGAGCATCGATATGTTGACAAATATATTTATTGTGTCTCCATGAGGTTGTGGGACGTATTAGTGTAGTGTTAAACTCCGTAGTGTCTCCATGAGGTTGTGAGACGCATTAGTGTAGTGTTAAACTCCGTAGTGTCTCCATGAGGTTGTGAGACGCATTAGTGTAGTGTTAAACTCCGTAGTGTCTCCATGAGGTTGTGAGACGCATTAGTGTAGTGTTAAACTCCGTAGTGTCTCCATGAGGTTGTGAGACGCATTAGTGTAGTGTTAAACTCCGTAGTGTCTCCATGAGGTTGTGAGACGCATTAGTGTAGTGTTAAACTCCGTAGTGTCTCCATGAGGTTGTGAGACGCATTAGTGTAGTGTTAAACTCCGTAGTGTCTCCATGAGGTTGTGAGACGCATTAGTGTAGTGCTAAACTCCGTAGTGTCTCCATGAGGTTGTGAGACGCATTAGTGTAGTGCTAAACTCCGTAGTGTCTCCATGAGGCTGTGAGACGCATTAGTGTAGTGTTAAACTCCGTAGTGTCTCCATGAGGCTGTGGACGTATTAGTGTAGTGCTAAACTCCGTAGTGTCTCCATGAGGTTGTGGGACGTATTAGTGTAGTGCTAAACTCCGTAGTGTCTCCATGAGGTTGTGAGACGTATTAGTGTAGTGCTAAACTCCGTAGTGTCTCCATGAGGTTGTGAGACGTATTAGTGTAGTGTTAAACTCCGTAGTGTCTCCATGAGGTTGTGAGACGTATTAGTGTAGTGTTAAACTCCGTAGTGTCTCCATGAGGTTGTGAGACGCATTAGTGTAGTGCTAAAGTACTGTAAAGACAATGCGTAAAAGTTCACATATCGACACGAATTCAAGAAGATTGTGTGTTCAATCCAACACTTGACGCTCCACAAGTGAGGAAACGAATTGACCCTCCTACCTCTTGCACACTAGGCTATAGAAATATGAAGTGACATGTACTTCATACACTAAGTTCTAAAAGGGCATTTTTTTTATTAAACTCATGAGCTTAAACTCTATACGGCAGCTCTGTCCATCTTATACTCATGAGCTTAAACTGTATACGGCAGCTCTGTCCATCTTATACTCATGAGCTTAAACTGTATATGGCAGCTCTGTCCATCTTATACTCATGAGCTTAAACTGTATACGGCAGCTCTGTCCATCTTATACTCATGAGCTTAAACTGTATACGGCAGCTCTGTCCATCTTATACTCATGAGCTTAAACTGTACACGGCAGCTCAGTCCATCTTATACTCATGAGCTTAAACTGTACACGGCAGCTCTGTCCATCTTATACTCATGAGCTTAAACTGTACACGTCAGCTCTGTCCATCTTATACTCATGAGCTTAAACTGTATACGGCAGCTCTGTCCATCTTATACTCATGAGCTTAAACTGTACACGGCAGCTCAGTCCATCTGATACTCATGAGCTTAAACTGTACACGGCAGCTCTGTCCATCTTATACTCATGAGTTTAAACTGTACACGTCAGCTCTGTCCATCTTATACTCATGAGCTTAAACTGTATATGGCAGCTCTGTCCATCTTATACTCATGAGCTTAAACTGTACACGGCAGCTCAGTCCATCTTATACTCATGAGCTTAAACTGTACACGGCAGCTCTGTCCATCTTATACTCATGAGCTTAAACTGTACACGTCAGCTCTGTCCATCTTATACTCATGAGCTTAAACTGTACACGGCAGCTCTGTTCATCGCGGCGCCCATGTTTTGCATTTCTATCGCCCTTTACTCGACCAGCTTCAACTTAAATCAGAATTTCAGGAAAATAATATATTTCTATGTATCTGCCAGTTTTTGTCGAAGTATTTCCCCAAAAACACGGGTATTTTCACTTTTGCAATCTTATTTTTGACAAGGGACAAAATTAGAAATGAAGAAATTAGAAGAAGACTGGATATGAAACCAGTCATGCAATTCATAAAAGAACAACATATTAAATGGTTTGGACACCTGACAAGAATGCACTGTTATAGCCTACCACAGAGAGCCACACAGAAAAATATAATGAGTACAAAGCAAGAGGAAAACCACGCAGAAGATGGAGCGACGACGTCAATGAAAATGAATATCAGCTTACAAAGTGCCTTAAAACAAGCAACAACAGTATCACTACGTTTCACCCACATCTTATAAAGAAGTAATTGGTGGAAGAGAAGAAGGAGAAGACAATCGTATTTTCTTATGTAACCATTCTTCTGCTAGCTTTATAAAACCACCTTTGGTTTTTTCAAGCGATTTTTATCTTTTTTCGAAATTGCTTCTATAACATTGTTAACTACGCAAGGTCTGTTACAATTATTAATTAATTACTTCAATTAGTTCATAGTTCATAAGTACGGTTCCAACTTCACTGCAACGGGTCACTCCATAATTGCTCCGTTCCTGTGTCAATGAAAATCACATGAAATGCTAACAACTGTGAAATGTTTCCTGTGTGAACTAATTCCAGAATGAAACAGCCTCGTACCGCCACAAAAAGTAACCTGCACCGCATAAAATGCATATGGCCATCGCTAATGTAGCAACACAAAACTGTTCATCACTTGAATTGCAATTCATCACGAAGGAAACATCAATCACGACAAAATCCAGCTTTCTGCACTCGCAATATAACTGCATACAGCAGATTGAGTTTGTTCGTCATAACCGCTGTCCGCCATTTTCTAAATGCACACAACAAATGCACGGTTGACACAGCAAAAAGCATTCCATGTATCATTCATAGCTCACAGCGTTGCTCAAGCACTAACTTAGTAGCTCGGCAAACGAAACCGAAAAATACCTGACCAAACATGGCAGAAATGCGCTAGCAAAGTCGTGTTCAGAATCAAACAGTCCGGACTCTGAATGGCCCTCCCGCATTCCGCCACTGCTGGCCAGATTTTTTTCACTTCAATAACATTGTTAACTATGCAAGGTCTGTTACAATTATTAATTAGTGTTATATGCCATCTAAAAACATGTCTAATTGGCAACGAAACAACACATTTTATTCTGTGTGTGGGGATCTCTATTGCTTTATTGAATACAAAGACAAATCTGTGAGTGTTTATATTGCTTAATGGTAATACGCTGCCCGCATTAGTCAACGCAGAAGTCGAAGCAGTAATAAATGATTACACATCGGAGGAAGATGCTGTTGTCTTCACTGATGGTTCTGTTATTCGGCACAGTCGGAGTGCTAGGGTCTTTACAGCTAGAGCTAAAGGAAAAGTCATCAAAGAAGCAAGTGACGCATATACAACAACAAACAGTAGCATGACTATGGAGGTTATGGCAGTGACAAAATCCCTGGAGTGGCTACAGACGCATACATTCACTCATGCATGCATGCTCAGCGACTCTATGAGCATGATACAGAAGATCAAGACCGGTTATGTACGAAGGCAATGGATGCAATTAATACAAAACTCGACAATCCAGACACTTACCTTCATCTTTGTCCCTGGTCACGCTGGGGTGAAGGGCAATGAAAGAGCAGACGCACTGGCGGACAATGCTACGATTGAGAATGGGTCTTCTATGGACAGAAGCAACATCATCAACGCTCTAAGAAAAAAACATACGCTATGAAGATTTCAACGATGAAGATAAAGGGTATTCTCTATCTTGGTTGCGCAAGTTGTGCATACCAATAGGTTCGGCAAGACGGGAAACCACGAGAGAAAACCTAGTAGATACATCACTCAACACAGAACGGGAGTTGTTAGCCTAAACACACTGAGATACATGCTTGGGAGGAGATGGGAGCAATTATGGACATGTCCGATGTGCGATGAAGATGTGAGATGAAGATGTGAGATGAAGATGTGAGATGAAGATGTGAGATGAAGATGTGAGATGAAGATGTGCGTTGAAGTGAGATGAAGATGTGCGTTGAAGATGTGAGATGAAGATGTGAGATGAAGATGTGCGTTGAATATGTGAGATGAAGATGTGAGATGAAGATGTGAGATGAAGATGATCATCAAATGAACAATTTTAATGGTAGTTATCTAGAAGTCAACAACAACAACAACAACACAAGAATAATGTACAGGAAATATCTTCACTAATCATTGCTTGACTAATTGATTGACTAATTGATTGACTAATTGATTGACTAATTGATTGATTAATTGATTGACTAATTGATTGACTAATTGATTGATTAATTGATTGACTAATTGCTTGACTAATTGCTTGACTAATTGATTAACTAATTGATTGACTAATTGCTTGACTAATTGATTGACTAATTGATTGATTAATTGATTGACTAATTGCTTGACTAATTGCTTGACTAATTGATTAACTAATTGATTGATTAATTGATTGACTAATTGCTTGACTAATTGCTTGACTAATTGATTAACTAATTGATTGATTAATTGATTGACTAATTGATTAACTAATTGATTAACTAATTGATTGACTAATTGATTGACTAATTGATTAACTAATTGATTAACTAATTGATTGACTAATTGCTTGACTAATTGCTTGACTAATTGCTTGACTAATTGCTTGACTAATTGCTTGACTAATTGCTTGACTAATTGATTGACTAATTGATTGACTAATTGATTGACTAATTGATTAACTAATTGCTTGACTAATTGCTTGACTAATTGATTGACTAATTGATTGACTAATTGATTGACTAATTGCTTGACTAATTGCTTGACTAATTGCTTGACTAATTGATTGACTAATTGATTGACTAATTGATTGACTAATTGAGTGACTAATTGATTAACTAATTGATTGACTAATTGATTGACTAATTGATTAACTAATTGATTAACTAATTGACTGACTAATTGATTGACTAATTGATTGACTAATTGCCTGACTAATTGATTAACTAATTGATTAACTAATTGATTGATTAATTGATTGACTAATTGATTGGACCATCATTACTGCACTTCGGTGACTAACCACATGTATTCCCATCTCTTTCTTACACAGGAAGATCTCAGCGGCAGTTCGCCAACTATGTAGTACCGACAGGAAGATCTCAGCGGCAGTTCGCCAACTATGTAGTACCGACAGGAAGATCTCAGCGGCAGTTCGCCAACTATGTAGTACCGACAGGAAGATCTCAGCGGCAGTTCGCCAACTATGTAGTACCGACAGGAAGATCTCAGCGGCAGTTCGCCAACTATGTAGTACCGACAGGAAGATCTCAGCGGCAGTTCGCCAACTATGTAGTACCGACAGGAAGATCTCAGCGGCAGTTCGCGAACTATGTAGTACCGGCAAGGGCTCCTCCCCGCGATATATTTCAGAAAATGGTGAAACTATTTTGTAGGAATTATTTCTTGCAAATATTTCTAATGAATTCTGCACGGGCAGCAGCTTTCCAGTCTGTTATTATTGATTTTGAAGTGCTAAGAGTTTTTTAGGTGCTCAACTTGAACACGTGACCTAAGTTTTATCGTCCGTCTCGGATAGGACTATGACCATCGATCTCATCTACACTGAGATTAGGGATCTCTGGGGGAAATATCTCGATGTCTCCACGAGGAAGCGAACCGAGTATCTTTGAGACGAGAGACGAGAACTTAACCTCTACGCCAGAGAGACTATTGTTGGATAGTCATCATCATGAAATGTCGTCATCACACCTTAAGTTGGCTGTAATAGACATACAACATCTCCCGTCTCTTGTCTTGATGTCGCACTTCCACATAAATAATTTGTACATATCTTGATGTTCCCATCTCACTTGTATTTCGATTTGTCTCTTTCTTGTCGTTCATCAATGTTAGTCTCCAATAATGTATTGATCAATGTACCAGGTCAATTTCTCTTCCTTCATCAATGTTAGTCTCCAATAATGTATTGATCAATGTACCAGGTCAATTTCTCTTCCTTCATCAATGTTAGTCTCCAATAATGTATTGATCAATGTACCAGGTCAATTTCTCTTCCTTCATCAATGTTAGTCTCCAATAATGTATTGATCAATGTACCATGTCAATTTTTATGCCCCAAATATTTGTTATTTTTCATGCTGAAATTCTGTACTTCATTCCTACTTTTTTCTTCAAAAACTCCTTATTTCAACATATTTCCTTCCAATGAATACGACTTTCTTTCAGTCTGTACATTCAAGTTTCATCATCATCATCAAATAGCTTGTCCTGAGCAGAACTTTGCCACCCCAACAGTTCTCCGGAATGTCTAACTCTCTCATAGGCCAGATGTCCTGCCTTTGCAGCCATAAGTTAATCCTGAATCCATCTTCTCCGTGGTCTTCCTCTTCTTCTCGTTCCCGGTATGCCTCCTTCCATGATGGTCCTCTCCAGCCATTCATGTCTTTTTATATGTCCAAAATACTTCAGTTTTCTCATTCTTATTTGTAGCATCAGCCAGTTACCTTTGATTTTGAGTTATTTCTGGATAGCTCTATTTGTTCTCTTCTCTGTCCATGGTATACGGAGGACTCTTCTGCAACACTTATATTCAAAAATACATATATGTTTTTCTACTGTCTTATTAATCCCCACATCAAAGTCATTAATTCTGTCTTCTAAATGCCTGTTCATTGTCCATGTTTGTGAACTATAAACACAAATATTAAATATATCTCTGGATAATTTCCATCTCCAGATTTTTGTGTGATTTTTATTTGTTAGTAACTTGCTCATATCATACAATTTTTTTTGGGAAATCTATATTCTCTTTCTATCTACTTATTTTCCCCATCTGCTATCTTGTGTAATCATGTTGCTACATAGTTTGACTGCATTCTTCTGCCCTTATATTGATGTGCTAGATAGAAGATATTGTTTACTTGCTTCAGTTGTTCTACGTGTATTTCTGTTATATTTTTTGTTGTGTGCTGCTCCCATTCCTTCTATTTACAAAAGTATTAGTTTTCTGCTTGTTAATGTCTAATCAATGTTTATTACTAATTTTATCTTGTAGTTCTTGCAGTTTTTGTGCTGAATCTCGTCTACCTGTACTGTGACGTCGCATTTTTTTGGGGATTGATCTTGAGTTCAGGCTGTCCATCAAGCTGTTGACATATTTACTCTGGGCATATGTTAAATAGACTTAGTGACATGATGCATTCCTGTCTCATTTTTCTTTTGATGTCAACGTATTGAGTGTTGCTATTTTTATATTTTAATTCTGCTGTTTGTTTCCAGTACATTTTTCTGATTAGCCTGATGACATTTCAATCCAAGTCTGTTTCTTGCTGGATTATCTGTTTCTTGCTGGACTATCTGTTTCTTGCTGGATTATCTGTTTCTTGCTGGATTACCTTTTTATGTTAGACGTTTGTCCCAAAGTTTAGCTGTAGTCAGTGAGATACAAGTAGTTACTTATCCAGACATTGATATGACACAAGTAGTTACTTATCCAGACATTGATATGACACAAGTGGTTACTTATCCAGTCATTGATATGACACCAGTAGTTACTTATCCAGACATTGATATGACACAAGTAGTTACTTATCCAGACATTGATATGACACAAGTAGTTACTTATCCAGACATTGATATGACACAAGTAGTTACTTATCCAGACATTGATATGACACAAATAGTTACTTATCCAGACATTGATATGACACAAGTAGTTACTTATCCAGACATTGATATGACACAAGTAGTTACTTATCCAGACATTGATATGACACAAGTAGTTACTTATCCAGACATTGATATATTAATCAAACACTATTCTAATAAGCTGAAGAAGAAATCATCCACAGAATATCAAAGCAGGCATTGAAATGGGATGCAATAAGTTCGAGAAAGAGAGGACGTCCTAGGTAGACCCTGAAACGAACTTTGCTGAGAGAGGCAAGAAATATCGGTCTAAATTCAAGATGAAGAGATTGAGCGAGCTGGCAAGGATAGAGCGGTATTGAGAAATTATTTGCAGGCTTCGTATAACGGTACGAAGAGACAATGCTTATGTTATCATGGTACTTGGATGAATAAACATGTGTGCTTTCATCTTGTCGAAGAGACAATGCTTATGTTATCATGGTACTTGGATGAATAAACATGTGTGCTTTCATCTTGTTTTTATACAGAGAAATCTATGCAGTAAAGCACGAACTCCGTAACACCGGCTAGCGTCCCAGAAATAATCTTGAAGATAGTGAAAATTTATGTCGAAATTTTTATTTTAATCCTTTTTAATGAATTTTACACGGATAGTAGTTTTACGGTTTACTCGTAACGATTTTTACACGGACAGTGGTTTTACGGTTTACACGTAACGATTTTACACGGACAGTAGTTTTACGGTTTACGCGTAACGATTTTACACGGACAGTGTCTTTACGGTTTACTCGTAACAATTTTACACGGACAGTGTCTTTACGGTTTACACGTAACGATTTTTAACTCCCAATAGTTTTTTAAAATCATGTTCATCTTAAATACGGGACCTACGTTTTATTGTTTATCTTCGTATATCATGAACAGAGAAGAGAACAAATAGATATATCCAGAAAGAACTCACAAATCAAAGAAAACTGGTTGATGTTACAAAGAAAACTGGTTGATGTTACAAAGAAAACTGGTTGATGTTACAAAGAAAACTGGTTGATGTTACAAAGAAAACTGGTTGATGTTACAAAGAAAACTGGTTGATGTTACAAAGAAAACTGGTTGATGTTACAAAGAAAACTGGTTGATGTTACAAAGAAAACTGGTTGATGTTACAAAGAAAACTGGTTGATGTTACAAAGAAAACTGGTTGATGTTACAAAGAAAACTGGTTGATGTTACAAAGAAAACTGGTTGATGTTACAAAGAAAACTGGTTGATGTTACAAAGAAAACTGGTTGATGTTACAAATAAGAAAGAGAAAATTGAAGTATTTTCATCATCATCATCAAGTAGCTTGTCCCTTCTGGAACTTGGCTCCAATGACAGCCGTCCTGAAAAATTATCTGTTCTGTGCAAGGCGATCAGCGTCAGCAGCAGTCATTCTCAGATCGTCAGTGACATCTTGCATCCATCATCTTCTAGGTCTTTCTCTCATTCTTCTTCCAGGCATCATTTCCTCCAAAATTATCTTCTCTAGGCACTCATGTCGTTTGATGTGTCGGAAATATTAAATTTTCCTTGATTTTATGCTCTTTAATAGTCAATTTTCTCTAATATCAAGCTGTTGCAGAACAGAAGCATTTGTTCTTTTCTCTGTCCATGATATTCTAAATATTCTTCTGTAACATTTGCATTCAATGGAATTAATTATTCTTTCCGTCGCCATGTCAATGGTCCATGTCTTACATATGTTACCAAGGAAAAAACCCAGGATCTTAAACAGGCTCTTAAACGCAGGCTCTTTTTGTTCTTATGTCAGTTTCCATCCATAGGTTTGCAGTTTCCATCCATAGGTTTGCAGTTTCCATCCATAGGTTTGCAGTTTCCATCCATAGGTTTGTTACATCTTTCAGTTTTTGCAATGCAATGCTCACCCTTCTTTAAATACTTTGATAGCATTCCAGTAATTTGTCAGCAATGCCTCCCAAGATATTCAAGGTTGTCGTCTCTTTCTGTTTTGTGGCCGTTGACACACACATATTAACCATCAATTCTGTTTTATCAGTTGACGTGAAGTATTTTGCTGGCTGTTGAAATCACCGACCACCATGCATGCTGTTTCATTGATAATCATTGCCTCGAGTGACAGCAAGATGTCACTTGGGCAGTATAAGTTATATAGAAGAATCTGTCTTTCGTCACATGTAGTGAGGACGTCTACGATCTCTGCTGCGCCGGCGCATCATGTGGTTACTTTCATTTCCTTTCCTGGAATGCCGTTTCGTACTAGGGTGAGGACTCCACCTGTGTGTCCCTCTCGGTCTAATCTGAAGGTTTGGTAACATCTGATCCCGAATCTATGTTGGGCTATCAGATGTATCTCTTGTATGCGCGCAACATCAATCTCGTCTTCAGCAAGTCTTATTGCGAGTGCTTGCTTTTTGTGATGTAGACCTTCGGCATTCCATTGCACAATGTTTAATCGTCTCTGGCCAGTACTCGACCGTATCGGACCAGTAGCTTTTTCCCGTGGGCCTCGCTCGCTGCTTTGCCCAGTTGGAGGGCGGGGACCGTCGGTAGTAAAATACGGGTCCCTTCGATGCATGAGGCCCGGTACTCGTCCTGCCCGACGGATCTCAACAGGTGTAGCACCATATCGAAATTCTATATTAAAAATATTCATGATAAAATTTGATCTATGCAGCCTTAGCATAGGTATTCTACGTCACAACTTTCAGTACACATTGGAGCTCAGTTGCTTATATTTCGGCCGTGTGTCCGATTTCAACCAGCGTTTACTGGGTTCGCTCTCCGTTAGCCTTTTGTTGTCCCCAGCCAAAACCCACAAGGCAGCAGGTTGCTATTTTCTTTCAGGGCAGCCACCCGTAGACGACCTGCCCTCCAGGGCTTATGAGCGTCATCTGCCCAGCTATACCTGCTTTGTTCATGGACTGCTTGGTTTGCCTACCGTCCAGTTTTGTGTAGGTTTGCTCCGCTAGCCTTTGATTGTCCCCAACCATAAACTACAAGGCAGCAGTGGTTCCTGCGAGGAGAACAGCGTTTTGTTTCATTGACGCTTTATGGACGCTCGTGTCGGCACTAGGCAATTTGCATTTGCTCAGTAATTTCCTTTGATCCGGGAAACCCTGGGCTGGGGCCCCGCACATCGTAATAAATGGGTCGTTTCATTCAGCGCTATCAGCGCAACTTAGCTTTTGCACTCGCTGGTCATCACCCGCCCTGATTTTTCCGGGGATGTTAATTGCGTGAACAATCGTACCCTGCCCGGCTGTCTCAGGGAGGGCTTTTTCGTAAGACGCTAGAAGGTAACTTTGGGGTTTACGCTCGGCCAACTTACCCTTATCTTACTCCGCGCTTGGTCTCATATACGGAGTTTTATCGCAATTTTCCCCTTGTACCGCCACCCCTTGATGTACCACATTTACCGTGCATCCGGAGTGCGCCGACAAGCTGCTCAACTCGCGCTCATGGCTCCGAGTTTCGCTCCGTTCTGGATGCATCTCTCATCCCTTCGCATGCAGCCTTTCCCATCTGCCGGGAAGCTGATACGACCAACATGTTCACACATCTCCCGTTTTATGTACCATGCCTCGGGACTGCTCCGACACTCAGCTTGTCTCGTGCACATGGCACCGAGTTTCGCTTCATGTCTTGGCTTTGGGATGCACCTCTCTTCCCTTGAAATCGGTCATTTACTCCGGCGGGAGTTATTGTTTTGTTCTCGGACGCTCGTACTCTGCTGTTTCGTACTCGGCATATTTTAGCGGACTTCGGTAAGAAAATGTGTGCGTTGTTCAGGGATTTCCGGCCTATGCATTGTTTTTTTCCGTGTTTGCACTACCACCACTGTTTTGTTCGCGGACGTTCGTAAGCTGCTGTTTCGTACTTTTGAACTTGGGCATATTTTAGCGGACATCGGCCAGGAGATGCGTGCTTTGTTCAGGAATTTTCAGAGACCGGAACCACAGTCTGTTTCCAGGGTCACCACTTTGAGGTGGGGAGCAGGGTCTTGATTAGCGCCACCCCTTCGCTAACCCTGGCTCATGTAGCCTCCATGCTCCTTTGACCCCGTATGATGATTTGAACATAACGACAGCATAGACGAGAAGACATATATGAAATCTGAGAGATAGAGAGAAATTCCGAAGGACTATAAGGATAGCACAGTTCTGCTCAGTACAAGCTAAGGATGGCACAGTTCTGCTCAGTACAAGCTAAGGATGGCACAGTTCTGCTCAGGACAAGCTATTCTATGATAACTGATGAAGACATTAAAGAAAGAGATCGATTCAAATAAGAAAACAAATATCAACAAAATAAAAAGGACAGTTGTTCTAGCGTAAGGAAAATTAGCAAAATAACTAAACGTAACGAAATCTGAAATGTTTACCGAATAGAATTGTTAACACTCCGAGTAAAGTTAACATTATTTTGTTGATAAAATAAGTATTTTTACTTGTTTAAAAACTACATTAACAATAGAAATAATGTTAACAAAATATAATGTTAATATTAACAGTTTTAATAATAAAATAAATGTTTTTGCAATAAACAATTGTGAATACAAATTTAGTCATACTAACAACTAGTACATTTTCAAGTCAATATTAAGTAGTAAATTTACTCATTGATATCAAAAATGTGTTCATTATTTTAGTAAATCTTTTATTTTCTATTTTATCTTCTATTTTATCTTCTATTTTATCTTCTATTTTATCTTCTATTTTAATCATCTATTTTATTTTATCTTCTATTTTATTAAATATTTTATTTGTTATTTTAACAAATATCAGTTATATTAGCTAAAATTGTATAATTTATGATAGTATTATCGATACATAAGGGAAAACTGCAGTAAAATTATGTAGCAATGACAAAACACGTAAACACAAAGAACTGTAGTTTTACAAAGTACAAAAACAATATACATCAACGTTTCAACCAAAAGACCGTTATCAAGCAAATAATACAACAGAAGCGAACAATTTTAGACTTTCATATACGCACCCATAACAAATAACGTCAAACAATAAATTAATTTTTTTAAATAAAAATAAAAATGGAAAAAAATTAAATATTTTATTTGAAGTTTAAATTTCTTCACTTCTTGTGTATCCGTTGCTCGATAATGACTTTTTAATCAAAACGTCGATGTATATTGTTTTTGTAATTTGTAAAACTAGAGTATTTAATTGATTTTAGTCAATATTTGTCAGCTTTTATAGCAAAATTGTATCAATTATTTTAGCAACATTATTCATCAGATATTTTGTCAATTATTTTAGCAAATTATTCATCAGATATTTTGTCAATTATTTTAGCAACATTATTCATCAGATATTTTGTCCAATATTATCGCAAAGAAAAATGTAGTTTGACTATTTATTCTAACAAATATAATTTTAATATAAATCACCAATAACAGCAAAATAAGGTTAATATAAATAATTTCATTATATCTGACGATATAGATTAAAATAAACATAAATAAATTTTTGCAAGTTGATGTTTTCTAAACTTTTTTAAACATGATTTTGGCATCTTATGTTTGCAACATTTATAGCCAATGTTTTTTTATTTTGTTTATATACCGTTGTACAAGCGACATGAGTTGTGAATGGCGATATTGTTTCTTATATCTGTTATTAGTAGATATCGGAACAATAACAATGTTGTTATAAGCATTACATTAGCATAGTATGTTCATATTTATGCTAAGCAACAAGTGGCTGTGGTAATATTAAAACAAGATTGCTTACATGTGTTAACCTACAGAAGGTTGTCCATCTCTGAGGGTCACGAATTTAGTACAAATAAAAGTAGTGCAAGATAGGAAGGGGGTGTACATCCCTCCTAAACACTGAAACACATACATAGAAACAGTTAAGTTACCAATATCTATAATATCAAGTCTTTTAATGAATGATTCTCCCAAATAAATGACTTCAAATATCGAATCAGTTGTTAAATGAATAATTGTGAAGTATATATTAAATATTGTCGCCATATTAATCCGCAGTTTAGAACTGAGAGCAGACGATTAGTTAGTAGTAGTAGTAGTACATTCTGTGTAGCTTCCGTTTTCGAGAAGGAAAAATCATCGCGTGACTGATTTCATCATGGCGGATAGAGAATTTCTTGGAATAAGCGATTGCTTACCTAGAAGATAAACAAGAAATAGTTGTGTTATTTTGGGCAGACAATAATAGTAAACAATATTTACACGTATCATACTGCGACGGTTGCTGTGTTCTCTGCCCATGTGGTGCCGGGGCCCGCAAGGAAGTAAAGAATAGTAACACTGCGACCTACAAGGCATGCCGTAAGAGGTGACTGAGGTGGGGATCTAGGGAAGCTATCCTAGTAAATAAAATCATCGCGAAAATCAGATGTGCTGGCCTACTTGTAGGCTCATAACTGGCACAACGTATAATCGCTCTTAGGTTTAGATCACATACAAATCACAAAGAGTAGTTAACAAGTGATCGATATACAGGGTTTGAAGAAGAAGAATAAGCTGTGTTCTCAGGTCAATCTCAGTTCATTCCCTTTAATATGTACATTTATCAAGGTTGAAGTGTACATTTATCAAGGTTAGAGTGTACATTTATCAAGGTTAGAGTGTACATTTATCAAGGTTAGAGTGTACATGTATCAAGGTTGGAGTGTACATTTATCAAGGTTAGAGTGTACATTTATCAAGGTTAGAGTGTACATTTATCAAGGTTAGAGTGTACATTTATCAAGGTTAGAGTGTACATTTATCAAGGTTGGATGTCATTTATCAAGGTTGGAGTGTACATTTATCAAGGTTGGAGTGTACATTCAACAATATGCGTACTCAACACGGACATCAGTGTTAAATGGTTAGAGTGGCCAGATGTCCCGGTATTAATGGAAAAAATGTAGTTTCCCGAAAAATGACTGCGGGACGTTGATTTGTCCAGGTTTTTGTCCCGTCAAACTGTCAAATGAAAGTTGCAAATAAATCATACTTTTTGGTTTCGATTTTCAGGTTTAAGAACTATTTAATTTGAAAACTTAGATTGTCCACCTCCAAACATACAATCACAGTAGTTAGATTGTCCACGTCCAAACATACAATCACAGTAGTTAGATTGTCCACGTCCAAACATACAATCACAGTAGAGTTTTGTTTTCATTAATACTGTAATTGTTATTGGTTACTAAATTGACGTCATTGCACTCCGGGCAGACCCATAGGTGCTCACTCTCCCCAACAGATATTGAAGAGTATGCATACTGATGGTTCCTGTGGCTCGCTGAATAAACATACTCCTCACTCTGCCCCCTCCCCAGGCATCCAGTTCTACTTGTACAACGGGTAACTCTAAATTGCTTAAATCGCTGGATCGATTCAACATCTACTTTGGTGTCCTCATCCAACAGACAGTCGCGAAGAGACCGAAGAACATCACCTTTATCCATCTTCAACTCCCCAACAATCGATGCTGTTGATGCAAGCCTGTCTGCTCTCTCATTACCGCAAACACCAGCATTATCGCTGTGATTAGTACGAAACTGAAATTGGAAAAGTCCACGTAGAAGCAGCAGTTTTTGTTTCTTTACCAACGTGGTCAGTTTCTGTTTACTCTAGTTTGGGCATCACTCATAACTAGTTGCAAACCATGGCCCATAAGTACACTGTTACGGAAAACCAGGACGGGAGGCAAGAAATGTTCCGAAGAAACAGTCGTGGGGCAAGAAATGTTCTGAAGAAACGGTCATGTGACAAGAAATGTTCCGGTTTCGTGGTTGCGACATCTGACAACACTATATATAGTGTTAAATATAGGCTAAAACCCTGGCGCTGGATAGGACACACTTGCGAAAACCTGAGGGGAATATAACAAGAAGGGTCCTTTCCTGGAACCCGCAGGGACAGCGAAAGAAGGGGAGGTCGAGAAATACATGGAGACAAGATTTGGAAGAAGAGATGAACAATATAAAGAAGAACTGGAGGGAGCTACAGAAGATAGCTAGAGATAGGAAGACTTGGCATGAGTTAGTTGATGGCCCATGCTGGAGGGAGCTACAGAAGATAGCTAGAGATAGGAAGACTTGTCATGAGTTGGTTGATGGCCCATGCTGGAGGGAGCTACAGAAGATAGCTAGAGATAGGAAGACTTGTCATGAGTTGGTTGATGGCCCATGCTGAGAGCTACAGAAGATAGCTAGAATAGGAAGATGTCATAGTTAGTTGATGGCCCATGCTGGAGGGCAGCAAGAAGATGGCTAGAGATAGGAAAACTTGGCATGAGTTAGTTGATGGCCATTGGAGGGAGCTACAGAAGATAGCTAGAGATAGGAAGACTTGTCATGAGTTGGTTGATGGCCCATGCTGGAGGGAGCTACAGAAGATAGCTAGAGATAGGAAGACTTGTCATGAGTTAGTTGATGGCCCATGCTGGAGGGAGCTACAGAAGATAGCTAGAGATAGGAAGACTTGTCATGAGTTAGTTGATGGCCCATGCTGGAGGGAGCTACAGAAGATAGCTAGAGATAGGAAGACTTGGCATGAGTTAGTTGATGGCCCATGCTGGAGGGAGCTACAGAAGATAGCTAGAGATAGGAAGACTTGGCATGAGTTAGTTGATGGCCCATGCTGGAGGGAGCTACAGAAGATAGCTAGAGATAGGAAGACTTGTCATGAGTTAGTTGATGGCCCATGCTGGAGGGAGCTACAGAAGATAGCTAGAGATAGGAAGACTTGGCATGAGTTAGTTGATGGCCCATGCTGGAGGGAGCTACAGAAGATAGCTAGAGATAGGAAGACTTGTCATGAGTTGGTTGATGGCCCATGCTGGAGGGAGCTACAGAAGATAGCTAGAGATAGGAAGACTTGTCATGAGTTAGTTGATGGCCCATGCTGGAGGGAGCTACAGAAGATAGCTAGAGATAGGAAGACTTGTCATGAGTTAGTTGATGGCCCATGCTGGAGGGAGCTACAGAAGATAGCTAGAGATAGGAAGACTTGGCATGAGTTAGTTGATGGCCCATGCTGGAGGGAGCTACAGAAGATAGCTAGAGATAGGAAGACTTGTCATGAGTTAGTTGATGGCCCATGCTGGAGGGAGCTACAGAAGATAGCTAGAGATAGGAAGACTTGGCATGAGTTAGTTGATGGCCCATGCTGGAGGGAGCTACAGAAGATAGCTAGAGATAGGAAGACTTGTCATGAGTTAGTTGATGGCCCATGCCCCAATCTGGGTTAAAAGACAAAGAGAGAAGAGAAGAGAGACTGAAATAATGCGGTCATAGCACAGAAGAATGTGTAGAGAAAGAATTAGATATCATTTTTGTAAATTGCGAGACGATGGAATGCAAAGATGGAATGCAAAGATAGAATGCAAAGATGGAATGCAAAGATAGAATGCAAAGATAGAATGCAAAGATGGAATGCAAAGATAGAAAGCAAAGATAGAATGCAAAGATGGAATGCAAAGATAGAATGCAAAGATAGAATGCAAAGATAGAATGCAAAGATGGAATGCAAAGATGGAATGCAAAGATAGAATGCAAAGATGGAATGCAAAGATAGAATGCAAAGATAGAATGCAAAGATAGAATGCAAAGATGGAATGCAAAGATGGAATGCAAAGATAGAATGCAAAGATAGAATGCAAAGATGGAATGCAAAGATAGAATGCAAAGATGGAATGCAAAGATAGAATGCAAAGATGGAATGCAAAGATGGAATGCAAAGATGGAATGCAAAGATAGAATGCAAAGATGGAATGCAAAGATGGAATGCAAAGATAGAATGCAAAGATGTAATGCAAAGATATAATGCAAAGATGGAATGCAAAGATATAATGCAAAGATAGAATGCAAAGATAGAATGCAAAGATGGAATGCAAAGATAGAATGCAAAGATAGAATGCAAAGATAGAATGCAAAGATGGAATGCAAAGATAGAATGCAAAGATAGAATGCAAAGATAGAATGTAATTAAAGAATGTAATAATAGAATGCAAAGATAGAATGCAAAGATGGAATGCAAAGATGGAATGTAATGAAAGAATGTAATAATAGAATGCAAAGATAGAATGCAAAGATAGAATGCAAAGATAGAATGTAATGAAAGAATGTAATAATAGAATGCAAAGATGGAATGCAAAGATAGAATGCAAAGATAGAATGTAATGAAAAATGTAATAATAGAATGCAAAGATAGAAATGAAGATTATAACACAGAGTAACATCCTGAAATATAATTTGGGAATGAGACTGAAGATTCTGGACAGTTTAACTCCATGGCCGGGAATAATTTCAAGAATGGAGCTGGTAGTAGTACTCGGGCAGACGTTTGTGGAGAGCCATGATTGTCATGCCAGTCGCCATTTCACATTATGATGCTGAAAGAAAGGGGAAACAGATCCATTGATCCACAGAGCCACCCATCCATTCAAACAAACGTTAGTAGGTGTCTTTAATATTGTGAAATCAGTAAGTTACATCTAGTAAAGATAGACAGCAAGATACTACTAACAAACAAAAACAGAATCTGTGAAATCAGTAAGTAACAACTAGTAAAGATAGACAGCAAGATACTACTAACAAACAAAAGCAGAATCTGTGAAATCAGTAAGTTACAACTAGTAAAGATAGACAGTAAGTTACAACTAGTAAAGATAGACAGTAAGTTACAACTAGTAAAGATAGACAGCAAGATACTACTAACAAACAAAAGCAGAATCTGTGAAATCAGTAAGTTACAACTAGTAAAGATAGACAGCAAGATACTACTAACAAACAAAAGCAGAATCTGTGAAATCAGTAAGTTACAACTAGTAAAGATAGACAGTAAGTTACAACTAGTAAAGATAGACAGTAAGTTACAACTAGTAAAGATAGACAGTAAGTTACAACTAGTAAAGATAGACAGTAAGTTACAACTAGTAAAGATAGACAGTAAGTTACAACTAGTAAAGATAGACAGTAAGTTACAACTAGTAAAGATAGACAGTAAGTTACAACTAGTAAAGATAGACAGTAAGATACTACTAGTAAAGATAGACAGTAAGATACTACTAACAAACAAAAGCAGAATAAATTATTCAATCTATTTAATTTGTAGTTGTTGAATGTCAGGGTGTCTCTGTAGCGTAGAGGCTAGGTGCTCGCCTCGCGCGATAAAGGTACTCGGTTCACTACCTGGTGAAGCTATCAGGATATTTTTCCAGTGATCCCTGATCTCAGTGCAGGTGAGATCGAGTTCCTAGTCCTATAGGAGACGGATGATAAAACATAGGTCGAGTGTTCAAGTTGAGCACTAAAAGAATCCTTAGTAGTTAGAAATCGAGAAGATCAGGCTGGAAAGCCGCTGTCTATGCAAAATTCATTAGAAAAGATTTTATTTTTTTTTATTTTCAACAAAATATTTTCAAAATCTTCTAAATTGCATCGGGGACCCTCGCCGGTGCTACAAAATTCGTGGACTGCAGCTGAGATCTTTCTGTGTATGAATGAGATCGGAGCACACATGGTTACTCCTGGAAGTGCAATGATGTTGGTACTATCAATCAATATAGAAAAATATAGGATACATTTGAAAATGAAAATCGTGGCATATTCTTTACATGACGTAGCCATAAACCACAGTAAACGAGTCGTTGATTTTCTAGGCACCACTTATACGTTCTACGGAACACGAGGCGAGATCTTAACCACTTAGCTACATAATAAGTAAGGTTGTGCTTCTTCTTCTTCTTCTTCTTGCGTTCGTCTGCTATGAAATCAGGCGTAGTCAAGGCGTTTGGTACTTCTGACTGTTTTTTGCGTGAAGGCATGCTTTCCTTATTATAAGTGTCCCCTGCCATATAGGCGTGCCTTCTCCTACTTCAGAGGTAGATTGTGGTTCAAATCCTGTGTTTGGTAAAAAAAAACAAATTCCGTGGCCCTTAATATTTGTTTAATGTCTGTTTATTGAACGTATTCATTGGCTCCCATACTTCCTCTTGGGATTCTTAGAACTTGCTAGTCATTTCTGTAATATTTCAGGAAGTACGTCGCGTTAAGACAGTCATTTCCTCAGAAACCAACGTTCTAGAAACACTCCTATTATCCTTGATACATAAACATGACCTATATAGTCGTAAATGCCTGGTCTGTGGTTAAAAGTAGTAAGCCAGACTCAAGTTTTCCCCAAAGACATGATAATAGAAGAAATGAACAGATTACAAATTGAAGTGAAATAAAAATCGGGTCATAACCTTTACAGAACTTCGCCATAAACCACAGTAAACTAGTCGTCCATCTTCTAGGCATCAATTATACGTACATTGCTTTCTGAACGGTGAGGTTTATTACCGTTCGTAAAAAACCACGCCAAACAAATTAGCTTCCAAATTACCTACCGTGGAGTTTGAACCAGGTATGCTTGGGTTGTGATGGAGCTGACTAGAGCTACAGACGCCCAAATATTGTAGTAGAGATATAAATGATGTATATTGTAGTAGAGATATAAATGATGTATATTGTAGTAGAGATATAAATGATGTTAGTAATTGTACACTTGTCATCATTATCATAAAAACAATTGAAATATTTTGAACATATAAAAAAGACACGAAGGGTTGGGTCAGACCGTTATGGAAGGAGGTATTCCGGTAAAGAAGAGAAGAGGAAGACCAAGGAGACGATGGATTCAGGATGTAACTGATGATGTGGTGGAGCGTTTGGCAGAATGGATTAGAGTACGGCTCCCATGCGGGAGACCACGGTTCCATCCACGGTAAGGACAATGAGTTGTTTCTGTCGGGGGCATAACGAAAAATGCTAACATGAACAATTTTGCGGCGACTGCACTAGCGATGTGGTTATTAAATTCTACAGCCACATGCACCCCCAATCCTACACCGCCCAAAAAGTCGGTAATACTGACAATATAACGATTGATGGTTTGAACATGACGGCTGCAGAGGCAGGACATCCGGCCTATGAGAGAGAGAGAAAGAGAAAGAGAGAGAGAGATGCCGAAGAACTGTTAGGATGGCAACGTTCTGATCAGGGCAAGATGTTTAATGATGACGGTCATAACTGTTATCATCATCTAGAGCTAGTATCTCTCGGAAGTTGTCTTCCAATACATCAGATTTAAATGTCTCCCAGTTCTGTGTGAGGTGTCCGGCGTCTACCACAATCATATGCCATCTTACGTCCATCTTTTCATTGCTCTTCCTCTCCTTCGTCTGCCAGCCAGTATCATGACCTCGTCTGCCCGCCGGTACCCTGCCCTCGTCTGCCCACCGGTACACTGTGCTCGTCTGCCCGCCGGTATTATGCCCTCGTCTGCCCGCCGGTATCCTACCCTCCAGATTGATCTTCTCCAGAGAATCATGTCGTTTTCTATGTCCAAAATATTTAAATTTTCTCATTTTTAAAAATTTTCATTATCATCCACATGGGCGTCCATACGTTACGGCAAGGGAGAGGGAGAAGAGAGAGAGAGAGAGAGAGAGAGAGAACGGGAAGGATAAAGAGAGAGAAAAGAAAGAAAGAAAGACAGAGAAAGACAGATAGAGTTCAAATTATTATTATGATTGCTAACTATACTATCAAACTTTGCATGTCGTTTACGTAGACTTGTTCTCCAATCATAAAGACTCTCAGGTCGACACAGCTTCATTTGGGAACCAGAGAAACACTGACAAGTAAAGGTGGTCGGAGTAATGTTGCGGCACGTAACAAAAACAAGTCTTACACCGCACTCACCAGTACACCTCAGATTATAAAAACGGTTTACTTTTCTTTTTTTTAAATTTTACACACTGGCGTTACTGTCGTTTCTGTTTGTATTACCGCATTTTAGGTAGGTGTAGGACAGGGGCGTGTGGGGAGGGGGACTGCAAGCTCAGACGCTCCTCCTTACAAATTGTATAGTACATTAACTGTTGCTGGAAAAAATCCAAAAGATATTGAGGTTTGCGTGGAATTAAAAGCGGACACTAAATGTATCTCCTGCTTTAATGAGCAAAGAAATTTTGATCCGAATTTTAATTGATATTTCTCGTTTCCAAATAGTGCAACTACATTTTTGTCCAGATTTAATGATGCGCATGCGCAATCTTCTTCATCTTTTCTCTAATGATGTTTTATCTGACAGCATTAGGATAAGAAGAGATTTCTAGAACAGGCTGTTGTGTCCGCTTCATCAACAGTGCATGCTCAATGACCTATTGTAATGGCAGGCTGTACACGCTATGAAATTTATACATGTTTTAACCTACTTAACTAGCTCATAACTCGGCAAAGAAAGCACGTAAAGAATTCTTCTTCGAATGCTCATATCGACCACTTGTTAAACCACGCTTTGTAATTGTATGTGATCTGAGTTTAAGAGCGATTGTATGGTGTGCCAGTTATGCGCCTGCAAGTAGGCCAGCGCATGCGATTTCTACGACACTTTTTATTAACTACTGTAGCTTCCCTAGGTTCCTACCTTGCTGCCTTTTACGACATGCCTTGAAGGTCACGGTGTTATTATTCTTTTTCCCTTTGTGAGCTCCGGCAGCGCAAAGAGTTGAAAATGGTCGCGTTGACCTACAAATTTCTGATTTTGGAGTTTAAGGTTTTTAAAATGTGTTCCTGTGACACGCAAACAGACAATTAGGATTATAATTAAGATTATTATTATTATACGAATAAAAACAAGTGACGCGAGCAATTATTAAACACCTAACAAATACTAGCAGAAATGTAGGTTCTATTGTAAATTTGAGAAATTTGAGATATAGTAATGACGAGAGAGATTAAAGCGAAGTAAATTACATTAGAAATCTTGCTTTTTTGAAAATTATGACAGTTGTCTCCCATATTGAAATTACCTCCCATTGAAATCGATAAGAAAAAAACATGCTAAAATACTCATTGTTTAATGACAATCTTTGTTACCGTGTGATTGTTATCTTCATATTTGTTTCTTTCTGAAACTCGAGTATTTAATATCGCTGACTAATTTGAGCATTCCGTGTCTTTACTCATATCTCTCATTTGTGTACATTCATCTTTCGTGTCTGCTATTTCTCATCAACATTCAATTGTTTTTTTCATTACACTCAAAGAGCAATGTACAACACAATCTTTCTCTCTACATTATGCTATTAGTGGTACACCTGAACCCTGACATTAAATGACAGAAGAAAACTAGTCACGGAAGAGAGGAAGTTTCTACGCAGAATGCTGGGAGTAACAAGAAGAGACCGGCTTAGAAATGAAGACATCAGGAAAAAAGTGTGTACAACATCAGTACTAGACTTCATCAAGAAATAACAAATTAAATGGTTCGGCTACATAAGCAGATTACCAACAGACAGTGCACCTCAAAGAGCAATGTTACTCCGATTCAATGGATACAAAATAAGGCCGTCCACGCAAAAGGTGGACCTCAGAGATAGCAGAGACAACGAAAAAAACACTGTTTAGGAAGTACACAAAACAACCAGTTCTAGAAATCTCTTCTTATCCTGACACTGTGAGACAAGAGTAGAGCACACAAAAGCCCGTTCTATAATTATTTTCTTATCATGACGTTGTGAGACAAAACAGGATTAGAGAGGCGCACACAAAAGCCCGTTCTAGAAATCTCTTCTTATCCTGACGTTGTGAGACAAAACAGGATTAGAGAGGCGCACATAAAAGCCCGTTCTAGAAATCTCTTCTTATCCTGACACTGTGAGACAACACATGATTAGAGAGGCGCACACAAAAGCCCGTTCTAGAAATCTTTTCTTATCCTGACACTGTGAGACAACACATGATTAGAGAAGACATGAAGAAGATATAGTTCTTGATTGTATGAAAACATTTACTCAAATAATCCAGAATTTATTTTAATTTTTTTATTTGATGAAAATGTTTGCTTTAATGTTCTGAAACTTCTTTATCAATATGTAGCGCATGTAGCTCAGGCGGTGAGCTCGATCGCAAACCCGAGCGTACCTGGTTCAAACCCCACGGGGGGCAAGTTTGGAAGCAAATTCATTTCCGTGGGATTGTTACAAAAATATAAAAATAGACCTGACCGTTCAGAAACCAATGGCAAACTACTAAATGTATAAGTGGTGACTGGAAAATCAACTACTGTGATTGATGGCTTCGTCCTGTAAAGGATATGCCACGATTTAAATTTCAGCTATACACATTTTAACTCTTTCCATACCATAAATGTTATTGTGTTCTCACGGAACCGATTTGATAGCACCATCATTTTGTATCAGAAAAAAAGTTTTCTGTTTGACGTTGTTGGCAGTGAGCCTATAATAATGGATACCCTCCATTGAGTACGTTCAGGACGATTATGACAGAATGGATTCAGAGACAATGTGTGTAGTCATTAAAGAGATCTAGGCTGAAGGAAATTAGTTTTATTTTTGTGCTAGGATATGCAGGTCTAAGGGGAGATGAATGCGCAGATAACCTCACATGTATGGCTGCTGTACAAAGATAACCTCACATGTATGGCTGTTGTACAAAGATAACCTCACATGTATGGCTGCTGTACAAAGATAACCTCACATGTATGGCTGCTGTACAAAGATAACCTCACATGTATGGCTGTTGTACAAAGATAACCTCACATGTATGGCTGCTGTACAAAGATAACCTCACATGTATGGCTGCTGTACAAAGATAACCTTACATGTATGGCTGCTGTACAAAGATAACCTCACATGTATGGCTGCTGTACAAAGATAACCTCACATGTATGGCTGCTGTACAAAGATAACCTCACATGTATGGCTGCTGTACAAAGATAACCTCACATGTATGGCTGCTGTACAAAGATAACCTCACATGTATGGCTGCTGTACAAAGATAACCTCACATGTATGGCTGTTGTACAAAGATAACCTCACATGTATGGCTGCTGTACAAAGATAACCTCACATGTATGGCTGCTGTACAAAGATAACCTCACATGTATGGCTGCTGTACAAAGATACCCTCACATGTATGGCTGCTGTACAAAGATAACCTCACATGTATGGCTGCTGTACAAAGATAACCGTTAATGTATGGCTGCTGTACAAAGATAACCTCACATGTATGGCTGCTGTACAAAGATAACCTTACATGTATGGCTGCTGTACAAAGATAACCTCACATGTATGGCTGCTGTACAAAGATAACCTCACATGTATGGCTGTTGTACAAAGATAACCTCACATGTATGGCTGTTGTACAAAGATAACCTCACATGTATGGCTGCTGTACAAAGATAACCTCACATGTATGGCTGCTGTACAAAGATAACCTCACATGTATGGCTGCTGTACAAAGATAACCGTACATGTATGGCTGCTGTACAAAGATAACCTCACATGTATGGCTGCTGTACAAAGATAACTGATCATGTATGGCTGCTGTACAAAGATAACCTCACATGTATGGCTGTTGTACAAAGATAACCTCACATGTATGGCTGTTGTACAAAGATAACCTCACATGTATGGCTGCTGTACAAGATAACCTCACATGTATGGCTGCTGTACAAAGATAACCTCACATGTATGGCTGTTGTACAAAGATAACCGTACATGTATGGCTGTTGTACAAAGATAACCTCACATGTATGGCTGCTGTACAAAGATAACCTCACATGTATGGCTGTTGTACAAAGATAACCTCACATGTATGGCTGTTGTACAAAGATAACCTCACATGTATGGCTGCTGTACAAAGATAACCTCACATGTATGGCTGCTGTACAAAGATAACCTCACATGTATGACTGCTGTACAAAGATAACCTCACATGTATGGCTGTTGTACAAAGATAACCGTACATGTATGGCTGCTGTACAAAGATAACCTCACATGTATGGCTGCTGTACAAAGATAACCGTACATGTATGGCTGCTGTACAAAGATAACCGTACATGTATGGCTGCTGTACAAAGATAACCTCACATGTATGGCTGCTGTACAAAGATAACCTCACATGTATGGCTGTTGTACAAAGATAACCGTACATGTATGGCTGTTGTACAAGATAACCTCACATGTATGGCTGCTGTACAAAGATAACCTTACATGTATGGGTGCTGTACAAAGATAACCTCACATGTATGGCTGCTGTACAAATATAACCTCACATGTATGGCTGCTGTACAAGATAACCTCACATGTATGGCTGCTGTACAAAGATAACCTCACATGTATGGCTGCTGTACAAAGATAACCTCACATGTATGGCTGCTGTACAAAGATAACCTCACATGTATGGCTGCTGTACAAAGATAACCTTACATGTATGGCTGCTGTACAAAGATAACCTTACATGTATGGCTGCTGTACAAAGATAACCTTACATGTATGGCTGTTGTACAAAGATAACCTCACATGTATGGCTGTTGTACAAAGATAACCTCACATGTATGGCTGTTGTACAAAGATAACCTTACATGTATGGCTGTTGTACAAAGATAACCTCACATGTATGGCTGTTGTACAAAGATAACCTCACATGTATGGCTGTTGTACAAAGATAACCTTACATGTATGGCTGTTGTACAAAGATAACCGTACATGTATGGCTGCTGTACAAAGATAACCTCACATGTATGGCTGCTGTACAAAGATAACCTCACATGTATGGATGTTGTACAAAGATAACCGTACATGTATGGCTGCTGTACAAAGATAACCTCACATGTATGGCTGCTGTACAAAGATAACCGTACATGTATGGCTGCTGTACAAAGATAACCGTACATGTATGGCTGCTGTACAAAGATAACCTCACATGTATGGCTGCTGTACAAAGATAACCTCACATGTATGGCTGTTGTACAAAGATAACCGTACATGTATGGCTGTTGTACAAAGATAACCTCACATGTATGGCTGCTGTACAAAGATAACCTTACATGTATGGGTGCTGTACAAAGATAACCTCACATGTATGGCTGCTGTACAAGATAACCTCACATGTATGGCTGCTGTACAAAGATAACCTCACATTATATGGCTGCTGTACAAAGATAACCTTACATGTATGGCTGCTGTACAAAGATAACCTCACATGTATGGCTGTTGTACAAAGATAACCTCACATGTATGGCTGCTGTACAAAGATAACCTCACATGTATGGCTGCTGTACAAAGATAACCTCACATGTATGGCTGCTGTACAAAGATAACCTCACATGTATGGCTGTTGTACAAAGATAACCGTACATGTATGGCTGTTGTACAAAGATAACCTCACATGTATGGCTGCTGTACAAAGATAACCTTACATGTATGGGTGCTGTACAAAGATAACCTCACATGTATGGCTGCTGTACAAAGATAACCTCACATGTATGGCTGCTGTACAAAGATAACCTCACATTATATGGCTGCTGTACAAGATAACCTTACATGTATGGCTGCTGTACAAAGATAACCTCACATGTATGGCTGTTGTACAAAGATAACCTCACATGTATGGCTGCTGTACAAAGATAACCTCACATGTATGGCTGCTGTACAAAGATAACCTCACATGTATGGCTGCTGTAAAAAGATAACCTTACATGTATGGCTGCTGTACAAAGATAACCTTACATGTATGGCTGCTGTACAAAGATAACCTTACATGTATGGCTGTTGTACAAAGATAACCTTACATGTATGGCTGTTGTACAAAGATAACCTCACATGTATGGCTGTTGTACAAAGATAACCTTACATGTATGGCTGTTGTACAAAGATAACCTCACATGTATGGCTGTTGTACAAAGATAACCTCACATGTATGGCTGTTGTACAAAGATAACCTTACATGTATGGCTGTTGTACAAAGATAACCGTACATGTATGGCTGCTGTACAAAGATAACCTCACATGTATGGCTGCTGTACAAAGATAACCTTACATGTATGGCTGTTGTACAAAGATAACCGTACATGTATGGCTGCTGTACAAAGATAACCTTACATGTATGGCTGTTGTACAAAGATAACCTCACATGTATGGCTGTTGTACAAAGATAACCTCACATGTATGGCTGTTGTACAAAGATAACCTCACATGTATGGCTGTTGTACAAAAATAACCTCACATGTATGGCTGCTGTACAAAGATAACCTTACATGTATGGCTGTTGTACAAAGATAACCTCACATGTATGGCTGTTGTACAAAGATAACCTCACATGTATGGCTGTTGTACAAAGATAACCTTACATGTATGGCTGCTGTACAAAGATAACCTTACATGTATGGCTGTTGTACAAAGATAACCTCACATGTATGGCTGTTGTACAAAGATAACCTTACATGTATGGCTGTTGTACAAAGATAACCTCACATGTATGGCTGTTGTACAAAGATAACCTCACATGTATGGCTGCTGTACAAAGATAACCTTACATGTATGGCTGTTGTACAAAGATAACCTCCATGTATGGCTGCTGTACAAAGATAACCTTACATGTATGGCTGTTGTACAAAGATAACCTCACATGTATGGCTGCTGTACAAAGATAACCTCACATGTATGGCTGCTGTACAAAGATAACCTACATGTATGGCTGCTGTACAAAGATAACCTCACATGTATGGCTGCTGTACAAAGATAACCTTACATGTATGGCTGCTGTACAAAGATAACCTTACATGTATGGCTGTTGTACAAAGATAACCTCACATGTATGGCTGCTGTACAAAGATAACCTCACATGTATGGCTGCTGTACAAAGATAACCTTACATGTATGGCTGCTGTACAAAGATAACCTTACATGTATGGCTGTTGTCAAAGATAACCTCACATGTATGGCTGCTGTACAAAGATAACCTCACATGTATGGCTGTTGTACAAAGATAACCTCACATGTATGGCTGTTGTAAAAAGATAACCTTACATGTATGGCTGCTGTACAAAGATAACCTCACATGTATGGCTGCTGTACAAAGATAACCTTACATGTATGGCTGTTGTACAAAGATAACCTCACATGTATGGCTGTTGTACAAAGATAACCTTACATGTATGGCTGCTGTACAAAGATAACCTCACATGTATGGCTGCTGTACAAAGATAACCTCACATGTATGGCTGTTGTACAAAGATAACCTCACATGTATGGCTGCTGTACAAAGATAACCTCACATGTATGGCTGTTGTACAAAGATAACCTCACATGTATGGCTGCTGTACAAAGATAACCTCACATGTATGGCTGCTGTACAAAGATAACCTCACATGTATGGCTGTTGTAAAAAGATAACCTTACATGTATGGCTGCTGTACAAAGATAACCTCACATGTATGGCTGCTGTACAAAGATAACCTCACATGTATGGCTGCTGTAAAAGTGGACAAGCAATAGACCAGGTTGATATTATAAATTCCCTAAAGGAGAGAGGTTGTGTACATAATTCAAGTAATGGTGGTGAATCTACAACACTAACCAGCCTGCAAGAACTCCAAGTCAAGTGTGGTGTAGCTAGACAAGAACACTATGCTGGTAGCCAAAGAAAAATAGTAAACCAACAAAGAACCGGGTTCGTTAGTCGCCCCACGCTGAGAGACATACTGGGGAGGAGATCGGAACACTTATGGACTAATTGGTTCGATGTGCAGTGTTGATAAACCGACCACTAAACTAAACTGAGAGACATACTGAGGAGGAGATCGGAGCACTTATGGACTAATTAGTTCGATGTGCAGTGTTGATAAACCGACCACTAAACTAAACTAATATACCATGCAATATACTTTTTATTTAAATATATATTTTAGTAATTTTAGCTAATTTAAAAACGTGTATGATTTAGTGCAAAGTAAAAGAGAGTACTCTACGTGAAAACACACAATATCGGCTAATGGGATAACTGTCACAGATTTCTAGTGGTTAATGTTATAGATTGAGTTAATTAATATTCTATAATTTATTTATTCAGTTTTTCTATTTCTAAGAAATGCCCACCCAAGTGTCTGCTACAAAAAACGGCATTTGCGAGATCTTAATGATTCATCATGACATACATGAGCACTCCAGGAAGACGAGAGAAAATATACAAATCTAACAACAAAATGGTGATATTTTTGTAGTATACCCAGTAACCACACTAATGTGATAGAACAGCGCTTCCCAAACTTTGTATTACCTCGGATCCTCTTTTAAATACATTTTGTTGCCACCGACCCTCAAACGTTTCTATATATGAAAATCTTCTAGCGATGGAGTTATTAGTATACCACACCAACAGTCAAGCTGGCTCCAATTTCTTAGATTGCGTGGAACTTCAAATGATCTTTCATTTGATCATGTCAGACATTTAGACTCCGGTCTGATCCGGGTCCTTTGTTTTCACAGCGGAACTAGTTTATCACTGGTTTTATAACATGTTTTTACAATTTATTTTTCTGTTTGTAATGTCAAAGATCATAATATTTCTTCAAGCGCTTGAGGACCTACTGTGAGTACCTCGCGGAACACCGGGAGTCCGCAGACCCCAGTTTGGGAAACGCTGAGATAGAACTAAGAATGTTTTGTATCTGTTTCTTTCTCTAAAATTGCATGAATATATCTCATATAGATTAAATATGTGTTGGTAGTATGTGACAATCGATCACTCCAGGAACGAATGGTATAATTGTTTGAAAAAGTGCAGAAATATCGAAGGAGATGATATGAATAGAATATAATCTTGAAGTGTGGTTGGCAATGAATGGAGAATGTTTGATAAAATTGGATTTGATTAGTTTCGAAAATATTGCCAAGTAGCTGTTAAAACACTTTGTATATTTGTTTGTTGATATCTTTCTCATGATCATCCTCGTTCACTCATTCCCTCCATCGCTAAACTAGTCACGACACAGGTGAAGTGTCTATGCATAATGATGGGAGTATCAAGAAGAGATCGGGTTAGAAACGAAGACACCAGGAAACAAGTGGGTACATCGGTACTGAACTTTATCAAGATACAACAAATAAAATGGTTCGGCCACTGTCGTCGTTCATCATCATCATCAAATAGCTTGTCCTTCAGCAGAACTTTGCCACCCCAAAAGTCCTTCGAAGTTTATCTCGTAGGCCAGATTTTCCGTCTCAGCAGCCATCACGCTCAAACCTTCAGTTACATCCTGAATCCGTCTTCTCCGTGATCTTCCTTCTCTTCTTTTTACTGGGACTCCCCCTTCCATGATGGTCTGTAGTCGTTGCTTGTCAGACCACTTTTTGGGCAGTGTAAAACAGGGAGGAGGGTGGTGTCTGTGGCTTATGGGATAATGACTCGACCTATTAATCCCGACGTTCTGAGTTCCAAGCACGCTGCGGAGTTTGGTTGCAAATTGTTTCGCGTGTATTTTTACAAAAGGACGATGACACCACCCGTTCAGAAAGCAATGGCAAACTACTGAACGTTATAATGGCTAGAACAATCACAAACAGCTTTAAAAAGCGTTGGGATTGATTGGCAAAGTCCTGTATATGATATGCAATGAACTTTAGAACGGGGGACATGGGTCTGTGAAATTTAAAGGCTGCATGGCTAGTGCAGCAGCAAGCGAAACTGTTCAGATTCATATTTTTGGTTATACTCTCAACAGAAAATATCTCCATGGCCGTACCGTGGATTGAACCCGGGTTTCTCCTGGAGCCCCGCACTAATCCTTCTTCTTCTTCTTCTTCGAAAACTCCATATCAACCACTTGTCAACCACTCTCTGCCCAACACATGATCACATGATCTCTGTATCAAGCACACACACACACTATTGTCTATTGTTAATTCCCAGGTGGAAGATGTAATCGGCCGTCCACTCTTACCGTTGGGATGGGATGGGAGCTTTACTTTGCATTCTAGTGCTAGATGAGTCGCCCTTGTTGTGTTGTATCCGTGTTTATGTAGTGTGGTCTTGATATTGTCTATCCATCTTTTTCTTTTCTCTTCCCTTAGCTCTAGTACCCGATCTCTTTTTATTGTATGCTGTTATTGGTGGTTGGTTGTATTCCATTCTCATTAAATGTCCAAACCACTGCATTTGTTGTCTTTCGATGTATTCGGTGCATAAAGTTAAGCCCACTTTGCTTTTGATGTCCTCATTTCGTAGTGTTTCTTTCCTGGTGACCACCACTGCATTCTTCAAGCATTTCATTTCACATGTGGTGAGCTTTCTGTGATGTGTTGCTGTAAGAGACCAAGTTTGGCACTTGTAACAAAGTGTTGGTAGGAAAATAATTTTTATCATCTGTCTTTTCACTTTCATCTTGATCTTTGGGTGTTGTAGTAATGGTGCCAGTTGGTAGGTCACTGCATTTGCTTTTTGGCACCTTGTCTCTATTTCTCTATCTAGTTTTCCGTCCTGTGAAATGCTACCTAAATATTTGAATTCAGAAACTTGCTTTACTCTGGTGTTATCTATCTGTATGTTTGCTTCGCTTGGTGTTCTGCTGATTTTCATGGTCGCGATCTTTTGTTTGTTGATTTTCATGTTGTACTTCCTACATGCTATTAGCAATGAATTCATGTGATGTTGTAGCTGATCTTCATCTTCATAGATTTAACTTTAGTCGCCCGCCGCAAAAAGCAATTAGTTGATTTGGTTGTTTAATTGGTCGTCGTGATCATTGTCTATGTCAATAAGGTCTTTTCCGCACTGTGCCTCTTTCACTATTCTGTCTAGATATATGTTGAAGAGAAGAGAGCATACAACCTTGTCTTACTCCTGATTTTGTTTTGAATGAGTCTGTCATTTCGTCTGTTGTTCTTACCACACTGTGGCTATTTGTATATATTGCTCTGATATTGTCTTGTAGTTGTCCTTGATCCCATAGTTTTCTAGTGTTTCCCATAGAATACTTCTATCTATTCTTTCGAATGCCTTTTCTTGATCGATGAATAATAAGTGTAGCTCTTTGTTATATTCTATTGCTTTTTCCCTCAGTTGTCTCAGAGTGAATAGAGCGTCTGTGTATCCCACTCCTCTTCTAAATTCAAACTGTGAGTGGCTTATATGTGGGTCAGCGAGGTATCGTATGCACTGTTCTAATATTTTAGCGTATATTTTACCAGTGTGACTTAATAGTGAAATGTCTCTGTATGTTTCGCATTCTCTTTTATTGCCTTTATTTTTCCATAATGGGACTATTACTGATTTTTGCCAGTCATCTGGAACTTTTCTTTCTGTCCAAGCGGCTGTGAATATTCTATTTAACCATTTTACCCCTATTTCTTTGCATGCTTTAAATGCTTCGTTGGGTATGCCATCTGAACCTGGTGATTTGTTGTTCGGACTGTTCTTTATTGCTGTTTCAATTTCTTGAATCAATATATATGGTTCTGTTTCTTCACTTTCCTTTGTCGTGTATATATATATATTCAGTAATTTAGTAGGGTTGTAAAGTTCTTGAAAATATTTCTTCCATCTGGTCATTCTATCATGTCTGTTGAGTAATGGTGTTCCTTCCTTACTGTTTATGATAGTGGTAGGGTTGTAGCTATCGTCTCTCACTCTCATTGCCTTGACACTCTTAAAAAATACTCTCGGTTTTGTCCTACATAAGTCTGTTAGATGTTCTCCATATTTGCACCAAGAGTTTTCTTTCTTGACTATTCTTTTCACCTCTCTCCTGGCTAGACGGTATTGTACATAGTCATTATGGTTTTTAGATTTCAACAATGTTTGGAAACAATTTTTCTTTATGTGTATGGCTGCTTGTATCTCTTCACTCCACCATGCTGTTTTTGATGAGCTTTGGCTGGTCCTCTTGTGCCGCATACTTTTAGTAAATTGTTTGATATGGAGGTTTTAAATACTTCCCATTCCTTCTCGATGTTATCAATTCTCTTGGGTAAGGTGTTGTAGATCTGGATCATTTCTTGATATAACTCGCCTCTGCTTGTTTCTTCCTACAACTTTTTAAAGTTTATAACAGGTTCTTTCCAATGTTTTGTTTCAGTTTTGTCTTTCGGTCTCAGCGATTGTCTTCTTTCAGTTACTACGACAGGTCGATGGTCGGTATCTATCCCTTCTGTCTGTATCTTTCAGTTACTACGACAGGTCGATGGTCGGTATGTATGTTAATGTTTGGTATAACTCTGGCGTCTGTCATATATCCCTTCTGTCTGTATCTTACAGTTACTACGACAGGTCGATGGTCGGTATGTATGTTAATGTTTGGTATAACTCTGGCGTCTGTCATATATCCCTTCTGTCTGTATCTTACAGTTACTACGACAGGTCGATGGTCGGTATGTATGTTAATGTTTGGTATAACTCTGGCGTCTGTGATATATCCCTTCTGCCTGTATCTTACAAGTATGTAATCAATCTGTGACGCTTGAAGTAAATAGTCCCATCTGTACCAAGTTTTTATGTGGCTCTGTCTATGTTGATAAAATGTGTTGGTTTTTGCTAGCACACACACACATGATGTTTGATGGGACTTACACCAGCGTTTTTCCTATCAACAGCGGCGTCAAGCAGGGGTGCATACTTGCACCCACACTCTTTGGGATATTTTTTCTCCCTACTTCTCTCCCATGCTTTTGAATCCGCCGAAGAATGAATATTTCTCCACACAAGATCAAATGGAAAATTGTTCAACATGACGCCAATCAAAGAAAAGACCAAAGTCCAAAGAGTCACCATCAGGGAACTTCTGCTTGCCGATGATACAGCATTAACATCACACACAGAGGAAGGGCTACAACACCTCATGGACAGATTTGCTGCTGCACCAAATGAATTCGGCTTGACCATTAGCCTGAAGAAAACAAATATAATGTTCCAGGATATTAGCAGAGCCCCATCTATCAACATTGGTAGCCATACGTTTGAAGTAGTCAACACCTTTACATACCTTGGCTCTGTCATCAGCAGCAACCTCCTCCTCGATGATGAAATTAGTGGTCGCATTGGGAAGGCCTCCACTGCTATGTTTATATTAGCAAAGCGTGTATGGGAAAACAGGACACTCACAAGAAACACCAAGACACAAGTATATAAAGCTTGTGTTCTCAGCACTCTTCTGTATGGTAGTGAGACATGGACCACATATGCTAGACAAGAACATCGCCTCAACACCTTCCACATGCGCTGTCTCAGGCGAATATACAACATTCGATGGCAAGACCACATCTTCAATATAGGTCCTGGCATTCCAAGCCTGTACACCTTGCTGAGTCAGCGACATCTGAGATGGCTAGGACATGTGTGCCGTATGAGCGATGATATAATCCCAAAGAACATTCTATATAGTCAACTCGCAACTAGTGCTAGACAGCATGGACGCCCATTATTACGCTTCATTGACACCTGCAAGCGTGATCTAAATTCATGCGGCATAGACAAAGAACATTGGGAGCGACTGACCAAAGACAGGCAAGCAAGGCGAGCGGCAGTGAGGGGCGGCTCAAAAAGAAAAGAAGAAAAACAACATCACATGGAAAGGCAAAAGAGAGCGCAGAGAGCAGAGAGAACATCCTATTTATCAGCTCCAGTCTCCAGTTTTACCTGCAGCAACTGTGGCAAGGATTGCGACTCCAGAATAGGCCATTACAGCCACAAGAAACGTGTTTCAGCGCAGAACATACTACGTGACACAATACATATTGTCTCCTGAGACAGCGCAGAACATACTACGTGACGCAAGACCTACTGTCTCCTGAGACAGCGCAGAACATACTACGTGACGCAAGACCTATTGTCTCCTGAGACAGCGCAGAACATACTACGTGACGCAAGACCTACTGTCTCCTGAGACAGCGCAGAACATACTACGTGACGCAAGACCTACTGTCTCCTGAGACAGCGCAGAACATACTACGTGACGCAAGACCTATTGTCTCCTGAGACAGCGCAGAACATACTACGTGACGCAAGACATATTGTCTCCTGAGACAGCGCAGAACATACTACGTGACGCAAGACATATTGTCTCCTGAGACAAAGAGGCCAATGATGAATGACACACACACACACACACTATATGTAATCATTCTCCCTCTTGTATTTCTCTCTCTCCAAACTTAATTGCACTGGGATTTAACCTTGTGGGTCAGTCCCTCTCTACAATAATGGTACGCCATCTGATGAGAGTATTGCACAAAGCACAAACTCCACAGTTTCGGAAACAATTCTTGGTGTCTTTTGAAAAACATGACATGGTCTGGATTCGAACCCCCGACCTTCTGAACACAAGGCAAGTTCTCTTTGACGTCCGTCTGGTAGTATTAATACTACACAAATAACAAAGATCATTGTTTTAAAACCTCATTCTACTGGATTCTCCGAAAGGAGTTAATTCTTATTTTTCATGTTTGTTGGCCTACACGCTCTGATATAACCAATAAAGGTTCGCCTTAGGTTGAAAGGGCGTGCCTCGGCTTAAAGAGGCTTTAATCCCCTACTAAACAAACAAAAAACAAGATCATTGTCCCATCCCACTGGATGAACATTGTGTAGCAATTTTAATTGTTATAAGCTTTGGTGCAGCGACTTGCTAGTCTTATCGATTCACAACTTTCACAACTTTCACAACTTTCACAACTGCCAAGGAATAATTTACGAGTACAACTTGTTTGTTTGTTTAGTAGGGATTAAAGCCTCTTTAAGCCGAGGCACGCCCCTTTCAACCTAAGGCGAACCTTTTATTGGTTATATCAGAGCGTGTAGGCCAACAAACATGAAAAATAAGAATTAACTCCTTTCGGAGAATCCAAGAATTACAACTTGAACAGGAGACCTACGTTTTATAGTCCGTCTCCGACTGAACCAGAGCTCAATTTCATATACAATAAGATCAGGGCGTTTTCCTGGCCAGGGACCTTTCGTGATTAAGATTAGGGAAATATCCCGATTTCTCTACACAGTGAACGAACCGTGTGCATGTAGAGCAAGAAGCAAACATGCTACCTCCCAGCCTTAGAATTCCCTATCATGAGTATGATACACAATAAATATGCTAAAATGAGAATGATACACAATCAACTTTCTACAATCACAATGACACACAAAGATTTTAATGTCTGTTCAATTTAAATATTTATTGTTTAGTTTCAGCCACCAAAAAAAAACCACATTTCAAAAACAAGAACAGATGTGATTACTTTTAAGTTAAAATAAAAACTGGCAGATTTCGTGTACCATAGTTTTCTATACAAGATAGGACTAACCTTTGAACCCTAAAGTTTACAAGTGTAATTGTTATATTACTCAAAACACACACCCACATCCCGGTCGACCCCTCCGGTTACTGTTATATTTTAGCCAAGCTATCACAGTTATCTCGAACTGGGAGTGCTTAAATGTGACGCAGGGCTATGTCATCCTTTTGATCTTATAGATTTGTCGACTGCAGAAACATGGACGTTAACCTCAGATTCTCTATATCAATGACTCCGTCTGACATATCCCACTTGTCTGCACATAATGAACTGCATGGAGATCACAATATCAATGACTCCGACTGACATATCCCACTTGTCTGCACATAATGAACTGCATGGAGATCACAATATCAATGACTCCGTCTGACATATCCCACTTGTCTGCACATAATGAACTGCATGGAGATCACAATATCAATGACTCTGTCTGACATCCCACTTGTCTGCACATAATGAACTGCATGGAGATCACAATATCAATGACTCCGTCTGACATATCCCACTTGTCTGCACATAATGAAATGCACGTAGATCACAATCTATTGTGCTAGTTTACTTCTTGTAATTTATCGTAACTATGCGACGTAATACTGAACACAAACGAAAGGTCGTATTAAATTTTTAGAGCCCTTAAATGGCTAGATACAAACAAACTGCATGAAACACACCCCAAATGGAAATAAGTGAACTTGTGAACCGTATACTGCAGACTTGAATGGTTACGTATTATGGCAAGATTTGTTAATTGTGTTCGTCGTTGCAGAACTTGACAACCTAAACCAATAGAATCATCAACGTTTATTATCTATCTATCTATGAGAAATGTCCATTCTCTAAATGATATCGTATTTCTTGAAGAGAATAATTCTATCTCTAAATCTTGTTCTTATTCTAACGTCTTCAGACATCGATTTGTGTACTTTTAAAGTAGTTAGTGGTCAACCGGAGTCTATGTACATCTCCGTATAGCGTATCTTGGACTGACATCAATTTGTATACTTCTAAAGTAGTTAGTGGTCAACCGGAGTCTATGTACATTTCCGTATAGCGTATCTTGGACTGACATCGATTTGTTTACTTTTAAAGTAGTTAGTGGTCAACCGGAGTCTATGTACATCTCTGTATAGCTTGTCTTGGACTGACATCGATTTGTATACTTCTAAAGTAGTTAGTGGTCAACCGGAATCCATGTACATTTCCGTATAGCTTGTCTTGGATTGATATGGGGATTGGCCATGTGTTTTCTCTCTGTTCCGTGTATATTGGACATTCTTGCTGTATGTGTGTCTCTGTCATCTTGCTGGTGCCACATGTACATATGTCAGATGGGCCTATTTTATACTTGTTAAACAGATGGTACCTCAGCCTATTGTGCCCTGTTCGTAGACGGAAAATGACAACCTGTTCCTCTCTACTTAGTTGGTGGTATGCATCATCCTTTTCATGCCCTGTGTGATCTCTCAACCATTTGTTCTTGTCGGCCATTTTTACCCGTACATTTGCTTCCTCGTATGTCATACTGGTGACTGTCTGTGGTAGCCTGCTTCCTGCTTTTGCCAATATGTCCACAGTCTCATTGCCAGGTATTCCGCAGTGAGATGGTATCCACTGTATTACCACTCTAGAGAAGATGTTGCATACTTGGTGTAGTGATGCGTGTAGTTCCTTGCACACTTGGTGTAGTGATGCTTATAGTTCCTTGCATACTTGGTGTAGTGATGCTTATAGTTCCATGCATACTTGGTGTAGTGATGTTTGTAGTTCCTTGCATACTTGGTGTAGTGATGTGTGTAGTTCCTTGTACACTTGGTGTAGTGATGTTTGTAGTTCCTTGTACACTTGGTGTAGTGATGCTTATAGTTCGTTGCATGCTTGGTGTAGTGATGCTTATAATTCCTTGCATACTTGGTGTAGTGATGCTTATAGTTCCTTGCATACTTGGTGTAGTGATGCTTATAATTCCTTGTACACTTGGTGTAGTGATGCTTATAGTTCCTTGCATACTTGGTGTAGTGATGCTTATAATTCCTTGCATACTTGGTGTAGTGATGCTTATAATTCCTTGCATACTTGGTGTACTGATGCTTATAATTCCTTGCATACTTAGTGTAGTGATGCTTATAATTCCTTGCATACTTAGTGTAGTGATGCTTATAATTCCTTGCATACTTGGTGTAGTGATGCTTATAATTCCTTGCATACTTGGTGTAGTGATGCTTATAATTCCTTGCATACTTGGTGTAGTGATGCTTATAATTCCTTGCATACTTAGTGTAGTGATGCTTATAATTCCTTGCATACTTAGTGTAGTGATGCTTATAATTCCTTGCATACTTGGTGTAGTGATGCTACTATAGTTCGTTCCAAAATTCGCGATCATCGTTACCGACCGATATAAAATCATCCACTTTGACATAAATTCTTGATTTTTACATTTTTATATAGGTAACAGTGACGACCTTCCAAAAGTATTTTTGCCCATCCAAACCTTTAGTCCTGTTAGATTTTTATTATATATTATTACTATAATTCCAGCGATGTTGATATGGTAAACTTGTCGAAATTTTACAGTACGATTGTCAAGTTTGTCTATAACTAAGAATTTCCGTGTTCTACCTGCAATTCAGTGCTAGTCAAAATCGGGAATTCCGTGGAATTAATCTGTTCACAATGTTTCCTACCGACTGTCATTGGCGTATGTACGCAACATTTACTTTCATTTATAGAAGTGGAAGGTATCATTTGTTCACTATGTGACCTTTCTTTTTATAATATGTAATAGAGATACGCGTTTGCAAACATTCGCCACCATTTTGTGTATTAATGTAAATTCTAAACTTTGATTATCATTTTGTTGTGCTTATGCAAAATTATATAACAAAAAACGTTTTTAGTTAAACATGTATTCGTAAGGTCGTGAGATATATAAGACTGCTTGCAAAAATCACTGGTATGCATCAGGTAGATTTCGTACAAATTAAACCTTAGTGTGATCATGAATTTTGGAACGAACATTTTTTTAATAGTTTCTTGCATACTTGGTGTAGTGATGCTTGCAGTTCTTTTAAGTTGTTATCTTCTTGATGTTTAGAGCAGTAATTACTGACAGGGTATTAGTAAGAAATACTAGATTTTCTTTTACAAGCTTCTATCTCTAAATAATATCATATTTCTTACTGAGATATCATAGAAGTCTGATATCATATTTCTTTGTTCTACTGTTCTCCATACCACTCTACCCTGGCCAACTCGCTCAATATCTTCCATGGAAGTGACTCCGATATTTCTTGCCTCTCTCAGGAAAGTTTGTTTCATTGTTTCACTAAGTCGTGTTCTATTTCTTGAACCTTTTACCTCCCCTTTCAATGTGTGCTTTGGTATTCTTTACCTCCCCTTTCAATGTTTGCTTTGGTATTCTTTTCAAGGTATGTCCAACATATTTGTCTTCAAGGTATGTCCAACATATTTGTCTTCAAGGTATGTCCAACATATTTGTCCAATGTTGTGTCAATACCAACATATGCAAGCGAGAGTCGCCCTGGTGTTTACCAGGGCACAAATTTGGGCTGTAAAGAATAAAACCACTGTTACCTGCCACGCATGTCGTAAGAGGTGAATAAGGAGGTTTGGATGAAATCGGATGCACGTGTCCTAAACGTGAAAAAGTATGCGTTTAGGGGCCTACCAAACCAATGTGCAACGTATACACGTTCTTGGCAAAGGCCAAACATATCACAAAGAGTGTTTAAAATTGGTCGTAAAGAACGAACGCAAAGAAGAAGAAGAAGAGGAACAAGCAAGTGTTGAAAAATGACTAAAGATGTAGAAAATAGGTTAAAGGCATTTGAAAATAGATGTCTGCGAAAAATAATGAACATAAAATGGGACAAATTCAGGATAAGTGATGAAATCAGAGAAGTGTCTAGTCAACCACTAGTAACAATTGTTATAAGAAAGAGAAGATGAAGATATGCTGAACATACATTGAGAAGAAATGATCAAAGCAAGCATTGAAGTGGGAGGAAAAGGATTCAAGACAGGAAGAACGCCATAAGAAAACTCTGAAACGAAATTTGCTGAGAGCAGCAAGAAATGCAGGACTAAATTGCATGGAAGAGAGTGAACAAGTTGCCCAGGATAGAGCGGTATAGAAAAGATTCTTGCGGGTATTATATAACTTGTAACGGTAGGAGAAAAATACAAAACAATGTATATACATTTCAATCTTCGGTGTTAATTAATAGCTTTAGCTTTTTACAGTTTATCATGTTCGACAACTTTCTATAATGTTCAGTCCAACACTGCTTGTTTAGATTATGTTCAGTATAAATGTATAAACTTTACATTATACATTAATATATATATGTGTGTTAAGGGCGAGACAGAGGAAGATAAAGAGAGACAATTTTGGATAGCCTGACTTCATGGCACGAAATGGCGTCAACATATGAGATGATACCAAACAAAAGAGACAGATTTGTGGAGATCGATGATCGCCTACGCTAGCCGGCACGTCACCTGATGATGATGTTAATCTACGTATGTATAGTTTCACGTTATGTATACTTTTGATTTCCTTATCTGTGGTTGGAAAATCATCTATTGTCTATTTCCAAGTGGAAGATGTAGTTGGCTGTCCACTCTTGCCGCGTAGGGATGGGAGCTTTAATTTACGTTCTAGGGGTAGATGAGTCGCCCTTGTTGTGTTGTATCTGTGTTTATGTAGTGTGGTCTTGATATTGTCTATCCATCTTTTTCTTGGTCTTTCCTTAGCTCTAGTACCCGATCTCTTTTTATTGTATGCTGTTATTGGTGGTTGGTTGTATTTCATTCTCATTAAATGTCCAACAGTATCACCCTTATACCTGATCTTAGTGTACACAAAAGTTATGTAGCTTAGCTAAATACACGAAGATTCTATATGTGAAACTATATGCACGATTATTGTTCATGCAAGGCAACTGAAGAGAGGTGATGTTATCCGTGTCGCTCCATCAACTGACGTATGTTCATGTTAGATTCGACTTGGAGCCATATTGTCTTGCTGCCGAAGTCCAGTACACGATGTATGACATCAAGTTATCAGTCCTGCAAAACCTGGGGAAATCAAAATGAGTGTGAGTGAGATAGAGAAATGATATAGAAGGATACTTACTTACTTTGAGACAACATCGAGCATGACTATAGAGATCACCGCTACCTCCAGGGATCTCATGGTTGCTGAGGAGCAAGCTACGCTCTTCGAGACAACATCGAGCATGATTAGCAAATCATCGCTACCTCCATCTCTCTGCGGTGTGAGTATCACCCGTCTGTTGCCGGGGCCCTAAAGGGAGAGCAAGAATAGTAACACTGCGACCTACAACATGTCGTTAGAAGCGACTGAGGTAGGAGTCTAGGAAGCTATCCTAGTAAATAAAGGTCATGAGAAATCGGATGTGCTGGCCTACTTGTAGGCCATAACTCTCATAACGTACAATCGCTCTTAGGCTCAGATCACATACAAATCACAAAGATGGTTAACAAGTGGTCGATATGGAGCGTTTGAAGAAGAAAGCTAATAATAATAATAGTAATAGTAACATTAATTTAAAAATAATACAGCTGAAAACTTCATCCTGACTAAATAAAACAACATGAAAACTTCATCTTGACTAAATAATACAACATGAAAACTTCATCTTGACTAAATAATACAACATGAAAACTTCATCTTGACTAAATAATACAACATAAAACTTCATCTTGACTAAATAATAAAACAAGCTTCATCTTGACTAAATAATACAACATGAAAACTTCATCTTGACTAAATAATACAACATGAAAGCTTCATCTTGACTAAATAATACAACATGAAAACTTCATCCTGACTAAATAATACAACATGAAAACTTCATCTTGACTAAATAATACAACATGAAAGCTTCATCTTGACTAAATAATACAACATGAAAACTTCATCCTGACTAAATAATACAACATGAAAACTTCATCCTGACTAAATAATACAACATGAAAGCTTCATCTTGACTAAATAATACAACATGAAAACTTCATCCTGACTAAATAATACAACATGAAAACTTCATCTTGACTAAATAATACAACATGAAAACTTCATCCTAACTAAATAATACAACATGAAACTTCATCTTGACTAAATAATACAACATGAAAACTTCATCCTGACTAAATAATACAACATGAAAACTTCATCCTGACTAAATAATACAACATGAAAACTTCATCCTGACTAAATAATACAACATGAAAACTTCATCCTGACTAAATAATACAACATGAAAACTTCATCTTGACTAAATAATACAACATGAAAACTTCATCTTGACTAAATAATACAACATGAAAACTTCATCTTGACTAAATAATACAACATGAAAACTTCATCCTGACTAAATAATACAACATGAAAACTTCATCCTGACTAAATAATACAACATGAAAACTTCATCCTGACTAAATAATACAACATGAAAACTTCATCCTGACTAAATAATACAACATGAAAACATCATCCTGACTAAATAATACAACATGAAAACTTCATCTTGACTAAATAATACAACATGAAAACTTCATCCTGACTAAATAATACAACATGAAAACTTCATCCTGACTAAATAATACAACATGAAAACTTCATCCTGACTAAATAATACATGAAAACTTCATCCTGACTAAATAATACAACATGAAAACTTCATCTTGACTAAATAATACAACATGAAAACTTCATCCTGACTAAATAATACAACATGAAAACTTCATCCTGACTAAATAATACAACATGAAAACTTCATCCTGACTAAATAATACAACATGAAAACTTCATCCTGACTAAATAATACAACATGAAAACTTCATCTTGACTAAATAATACAACATGAAAACTTCATCTTGACTAAATAATACAACATGAAAACTTCATCTTGACTAAATAATACAACATGAAAACATCATCCTGACTAAATAATACAACATGAAAACTTCATCCTGACTAAATAATACAACATGAAAACTTCATCCTGACTAAATAATACAACATGAAAACTTCATCCTGACTAAATAATACAACATGAAAACTTCATCCTGACTAAATAATACAACATGAAAACTTCATCCTGACTAAATAATACAACATGAAAACTTCATCTTGACTAAATAATACAACATGAAAACTTCATCTTGACTAAATAATACAACATGAAAACTTCATCCTGACTAAATAATACAACATGAAAACTTCATCTTGACTAAATAATACAACATGAAAACTTCATCTTGACTAAATAATACAACATGAAAACTTCATCTTGACTAAATAATACAACATGAAAACTTCATCTTGACTAAATAATACAACATGAAAACTTCATCCTGACTAAATAATACAACATGAAAACTTCCTCCTGACTAAATAATACAACATGAAAACTTCATCTTGACTAAATAATACAACATGAAAACTTCATCCTGACTAAATAATACAACATGAAAACTTCATCCTGACTAAATAATACAACATGAAAACTTCATCCTGACTAAATAATACAACATGAAAACTTCATCTTGACTAAATAATACAACATGAAAACTTCATCTGACTAAATAATACAATGAAAACTTCACCCTGACTAAATAATACAACATGAAAACTTCATCCTGACTAAATAATACAACATGAAAACTTCATCCTGACTAAATAATACAACATGAAAACTTCATCCTGACTAAATAATACAACATGAAAACTTCATCTTGACTAAATAATACAACATGAAAACTTCATCCTGACTAAATAATACAACATGAAAACTTCATCCTGACTAAATAATACAACATGAAAACTTCATCCTGACTAAATAATACAACATGAAAACTTCATCCTGACTAAATAATACAACATGAAAACTTCATCCTGACTAAATAATACAACATGAAAACTTCATCCTGACTAAATAATACAACATGAAAACTTCATCTTGACTAAATAATACAACATGAAAACTTCATCCTGACTAAATAATACAACATGAAAACTTCATCCTGACTAAATAATACAAACATGTAAATAACTATCATCCTGACTAAATAATACAACATGAAAACATCATCCTGACTAAATAATACAACATGAAAACTTCATCTTGACTAAATAATACAACATGAAAACTTCATCCTGACTAAATAATACAACATGAAAACTTCATCTTGACTAAATATTTAAAAAGAAGGTAAATAATATCGAGTTCACGAAAAAACCAAAACATAATTTAATCAATAAAAAAATGTGTTGTCTTCAAATTTTAATTATTATTAAAGCCGAGAAGTAAAATAGGGCGCCAGGGATGTACCATAAGGTCGCAATGGCACCAGCGGTACGGTATTGGACAGCTCTGTACTAAAGTTAATCGACTAATTAGGCATGTCGAGAAAACATAATTAGTTGGATCGTTTCAACATACTGCTCCCGAACTCTTTTAAAGAACATGGGCCTAGTTTATTCTGATAAATGATATATTTTTTTATTTCAGAAAATAATAGCTTAACGCTGTAAGAGATCAACGATGTTTGAACAATAAAACACTTGCAAGAAGCATATATCTCCATCGACAATCACCCTTTAATACAAGTCAAAGACTTCATATATCTAGGGAGCATTTTTTTCTGCAAATGGAAAAATAACTAACGAAATTAAACACAGGTGCAACAAGACAAATCAAATGATAGAAGAAAACTAGTCACGACAGAGATGACGTGTCTATACAGAATGCTGGGGTAACAAGAAAACCAGTTGAGATATGAAGATATTATCCAAAAGTGGGTACAACATCAGTACTAAACTTCATCAAGAAACAACAAATTAAATGGTTCGGCCACGTAAGCAGATTACAAACAGAGAGTCCACCTCAAAGAGCAATGCTGCTTCGAAACAATGGATACAAAGCAAAAGACCGACCACGCGAAAGGTGTACCTCAGAGATAACAGAGGCACAGAAAGACACTATTTACAAAGCGCACACAAAGACTCCTCCTAAAAATTTCTTCTTACCCTGACGCTGTGAAGCAAAACAGGATTCAAGAAAAGAAAGCAAGAAACAATACAAAAGCTGTCACAGGTTCTTGGAAGTAATATCAGCCACGAAAGAGGAGAAGGAGGAGGAGCTGGATCTGACATTCAAATCAGACTGAGTAAGGAACGAAGTGTAAGCAAAAAACTGTTCAGGCGGTCTAGAAATCATCCCAATACAGTATCAGAGCCAAGATTAATATATACCACCACAGCTGTGTGTTATCAACTTTACTATACAGATCAGAATGCTGAACAGATATATGCAGACAGACATGATTTCAAACGCTTCTACGATGCCCTAAAAACTGTTTACGGACCTCAACAATCTCACCCCACTCCCATACTCGATGCAGATGGAGCAAGGCTACTAATTGACAAGCCTCAGATACTAAATCGCTGGGCAGAACACTTCCGTTCTGTCCTCAACCATCCATCCACTATATGTTATGAAGCCATAGAGCGCATGCCCCAGGTCCCAATCAATGCCACGCTTGATATTCCACCTACCTTAGCAGAGGTCAAGAAGGCAACAAGCCAGATGTCCAGCGGAAGGCACCGGGTGCGGACTCAATACCAACCGAAGTCTACAAAGAAGGAGGGCCCACGTTGATGCTAAACTTGACAGAGTTATTTACATCCATTTGGTGCAACGAACGTGTGCCACAGGAATTAAAGGATGCCACTATTGTCCACCTGTACAAGCGGAAAGGAAACCGCCAGGCCTGCGATAACCACAGGGGATCTCCCTCCTGTCAATCGCTGGCAAAATACTGGCCAGTCCTCCTCAATCGATTAATCGATCACCTGGAACAGGACTTACTCCCTGAGACCCAATGTGGCTTCAGAGCAGGTCGTGGAACAGCATACATGATATTTGCTGCTCGCCAACTACATGAGAAATGCCAAGAGCAGCACCGTAACCTCTATACGGTCTTTGTCGATCTGACAAAGGCTTTCGACACGGTTAACAGGGAGAGTCTATGGAAGATCATGGAAAAATTTGGATGCCCAAGGAAATTCATCAAGATCGTCCAACAGTTTCACGAGGGCATGATGGCACGTGTACTTGACGAAGAGGAGCTGTCGGAAGCCTTCCATGTCACCAACGGCGTCAAACAGGGCTGTGTACTGGCCCCAACACTCTTCAGCATGATGTTTGCTGCCATGCTCACGGATGTCTTTTGGGAAGGCGACGAACATGGGGTAAAGATTAGATACAGGACAGACGGTAACCTATTCAATCTTCGGAGGTTAAAATCCTCCACCAAGGTAAAAGAATCAACTATCTCAAACCTGTTGTTTGCTGATGACTGTGCCCTCGCTACCAACTCTGAGGAAGAAATGCAGACTTACATGGACAAGTTCTCAATGGCCTGTGATAGGTTTGGCCTCACCATTAACACCAAAAAACAGAGGTCATGTTCCAGCCCGCCCCTAGAGAACAGTATTACGATCCAATCATCAACATTAAACACCAGCGTCTCCAGTCAACGGACAACTTTGCCTATCTTGGCAGCCTCCTATCCAGATCGGCAAACATAGATTCTGAGGTCCACAATAGGATATCCAAAGCCAGTGCTGCGTTCGGAAGGTTACGTGTCACTGTGTGGGAACGGAAGGGGATAAGCATAGTCACAAAGCTGAAAGTTTACCAGGCCATAGTGCTAACAACGCTGCTGTACGCAAGCGAGACATGGACAGTGTATAGCAGACACGCAAGAAAATTAAACCATTTCCACACAAGCTGTCTACGCAGAATACTAAAAATAAACTGGCAGGACAAAATTCCAGACAGCGAAGTCCTCACAAGAGCAAAGATCCCAAGCGTCAACACCCTGTTGCAGAAGGCCCAACTGAGATGGGTCGGTCACGTTGCTCGAATGCCTGATAAACGCATCCCAAAACAGTTGATGTATGGCGAGCTTGAAGGGGCAGACGTTTAGCAGGTGGACAGAAAAACGCTTTAAAGACACTCTTAAAGTGTCTCTGAAATGCTTCGATATAGACAATACGTGCTGGGAATCCCTTGCGCAAGATCGCCAAATGTGGCGCTGTAACAAAAGAGGAACCCAAATAGCTGAGAATCATCGTATTGTTGAGTCACAGAGAAAACGAGCAGCGCGAAAAGACAGATCACACAACACGCACATGTCTAACCTTGATCATGTATGCCCCACCTGTGGTCGGGGATTCTGTTCTAGGATTGGACTCTACAGTCACCTCCGCACACACCAGAGAGGTGCAACAGTACACGTCTGAGATTTTTGTCATCATCGCTTGCGATGGACGGCTATTATTACGTGCTTGGAATTCCTTGCGCAAGATCGCCAAATGTGGCGCTGTAACAACAAAGAGGAACCCGAATAGCTGAGAATCATCGTATTGTTGAGTCAAGAGAAAACGAGCAGCGCGAAAAGACAGGCACACAACACGCACATGTCTAACCTTGATCATTTATGCCCCACCTGTGGTCGGGGATTCTGTTCTAGGATTGGACTCTCAGTCACCTCCGCACACACCAGAGAGGTGCAACAGCACACGTCTGAGATTGTTGTCATCATCGCTTGCGATGGACGGCTATTATTACTATACAGATCAGAATGCTGAACAATGACAGAACAAGATATGTTCAAACTTTCCACCTTCCATACAACTTGTCTGCGGAATATCTTAAACGTGTTCTAGCCAAATACTATCTCTAACCAAGAACTGCTTACACAATGTCAACAAGAACTGCTTACACAATGTCAACAAGAACTGCTTACACAATGTCAACAAGAACTGCTTACACAATGTCAACAAGAACTGCTTACACAATGTCAACAAGAACTGCTTACACAATGTCAACAAGAACTGCTTACACAGTGTCAACAAGAACTGCTTACACAATGTCAACAAGAACTGCTTACACAATGTCAACAAGAACCTGTCATCTACACATGTCAACAAGAACTGCTTACACAATGTCAACAAGAACTGCTTACACAATGTCAACAAGAACTGCTTACACAATGTCAACAAGAACTGCTTACACAATGTCAACAAGAACTGCTTACACAATGTCAACAAGAACTGCTTACACAATGTCAACAAGAACTGCTTACACAATGTCAACAAGAACTGCTTACACAATGTCAACAAGAACTGCTCATGTACAGAATGTCAACAAGAACTAGCTTCACAATGTCAACAAGAACTGCTTACACAATGTCAACAAGAACTGCTTCACAATGTCAACAAGAACTGCTTACACAATGTCAACAAGAACTGCTTACACAATGTCAACAAGAACTGCTTACACAATGTCAACAAGAACTGCTTACACAATGTCAACAAGAACTGCTTACACAATGTCAACAAGAACTGCTTACACAATGTCAACAAGAACTGCTTACACAATGTCAACAAGAACTGCTTACACAATGTCAACAAGAACTGCTTACACAATGTCAACAGAACTGCTTACACAATGTCAACAAAGAATTGACAATATACAAATCTTCTCTAACCAAGAACTGCTTACACAATGTCAACAAGAGAATATGAACACCATCATACAAATACTATCTCTAACCAAGAACTGCTTACACAATGTCAACAAGAGAATATGAGCACCATCATACAAATACTATCTCTAACCAAGAACTGCTTACACAATGTCAACAAGAGAATATGAGCACCATCATACAAATACTATCTCTAACCAAGAACTGCTTACACAATGTCAACAAGAGAATATGAGCACCATCATACAAATACTTTCTCTAACCAAGAACTGCTTACACAATGTCAACAAGAGAATATGAGCATCATCATACAAATACTATCTCTAACCAAGAACTGCTTACACAGTGTCAACAAGAGAATATGAGCATCATCATACAAATACTATCTCTAACCAAGAACTGCTTACACAGTGTTAACAAGAGAATATGAACATCATCATACAAATACTATCTCTAACCAAGAACTGCTTACACAGTGTTAACAAGAGAATATGAACATCATCATACAAATACTATCTCTAACCAAGAACTGCTTCACAGTGTTAACAAAGAATATGACATCATCATACAAATCTCTAACCAAGAACTGCTTACACAATGTCAACAAGAACTGCTTACACAATGTCAACAAGAACTGCTTACACAATGTCAACAAGAACTGCTTACACAATGTCAACAAGAACTGCTTACACAATGTCAACAAGAACTGCTTACACAATGTCAACAAGAACTGCTTACACAGTGTCAACAAGAACTGCTTACACAATGTCAACAAGAACTGCTTACACAATGTCAACAAGAACTGCTTACACAATGTCAACAAGAACTGCTTACACAATGTCAACAAGAACTGCTTACACAATGTCAACAAGAACTGCTTACACAATGTCAACAAGAACTGCTTACACAATGTCAACAAGAACTGCTTACACAATGTCAACAAGAACTGCTTACACAATGTCAACAAGAACTGCTTACACAATGTCAAGACGTACACATGCACGAGAACTGCTTACACAATGTCAACAAGAACTGCTTACACAATGTCAACATGAACTGCTTACACAGTGTCAACAATAGAATATGAACACCATCATACAAATACTATCTCTAACCAAGAACTGCTTACACAATGTCAACAAGAGAATATGAGCATCATCATACAAATACTATCTGTAACCAAGAACTGCTTACACAGTGTCAACAAGAGAATATGAACACCATCATACAAATACTATCTCTAACCAAGAACTGCTTACACAATGTCAACAAGAGAATATGAACACCATCATACAAATACTATCTCTAACCAAGAACTGCTTACACAATGTCAACAAGAGAATATGAGCATCATCATACAAATACTATCTGTAACCAAGAACTGCTTACACAGTGTCAACAAGAGAATATGAGCACCATCATACAAATACTTTCTCTAACCAAGAACTGCTTACACAGTGTCAACAAGAACTGCTTACACAATGTCAACAAGAACTGCTTACACAATGTCAACAAGAACTGCTTACACAGTGTCAACAAGAACTGCTTACACAATGTCAACAAGAACTGCTTACACAATGTCAACAAGAACTGCTTACACAGTGTCAACAAGAACTGCTTACACAATGTCAACAAGAACTGCTTACACAATGTCAACAAGAACTGCTTACACAATGTCAACAAGAACTGCTTACACAATGTCAACAAGAACTGCTTACACAATGTCAACAAGAACTGCTTACACAATGTCAACAAGAACTGCTTACACAATGTCAACAAGAACTGCTTACACAATGTCAGCAAGAACTGCTTACACAATGTCAACAAGAACTGCTTACACAATGTCAACAAGAACTGCTTACACAATGTCAACGAGAACTGCTTACACAATGTCAACAAGAACTGCTTACACAATGTCAACAAGAACTGCTTACACAATGTCAACAAGAACTGCTTACACAGTGTCAACAATAGAATATGAACACCATCATACAAATACTATCTCTAACCAAGAACTGCTTACACAATGTCAACAAGAGAATATGAACACCATCATACAAATACTATCTCTAACCAAGAACTGCTTACACAATGTCAACAAGAGAATATGAGCATCATCATACAAATACTATCTGTAACCAAGAACTGCTTACACAGTGTCAACAAGAGAATATGAACATCATCATACAAATACTATCTCTAACCAAGAACTGCTTACACAGTGTTAACAAGAGAATATGAACATCATCATACAAATACTATCTCTAACCAAGAACTGCTTACACAGTGTTAACAAGAGAATATGAACATCATCATACAAATACTATCTCTAACCAAGAACTGCTTGCACAATGTCAACAAGAACTGCTTACACAGTGTCAACAAGAACTGCTTACACAGTGTCAACAAGAACTGCTTACACAATGTCAACAAGAACTGCTTACACAGTGTCAACAAGAGAATATGAGCAATTTCATCCAAAAGAAAAGCTGGAGTTTCATTGAAAATGTGATATGCATTGATACTAACTCTGTCGGGAAAGCTGCACTGAGATGAACACCAGAGGGTAAACGAATGATTGATCTGCAGAAGGACAGATGAACAAGAACTGAAAGAAATAAATCACAAAGGAAAGACAAGACAGAAGTCGAGCAAGAACAGAGGAATGTTGAGCATTTGTTGTAGATGCCCTATGAAAACGCAGAAACGAACGTTGCTGAGAGAGGCACTTAATAACCGACTCGATTCCATGAAAGAGATTCAGCGAGTTGCTCAAGACTGAGTCGAATAGAGAAATTACTTGCAGGTCCTACGTAACGTATAACGGTATGAAAGGAATATATATATACTTTATAAACATACTTGCTTTTATGGCAGTATCTATTTTATCCTTGACTTTGACAAATCTCTTACACAATAGAAGTGTAAAGGAATGTTCTACTGCAGCCAAAATATGAACACGCTTGAAACATGACTGGTGCCATTTTTCACTTCATCGGTATTAGCGTTAATTAGAATTTTCAGAAAATATCTTTGAATAACGACACGATTCGGGTTTTTTCCCCCCATAATCACAAAACGTAATTCTAAATTAAACGTTTAATCAAGATAAAATATTCATCTTTTATTTTTGTTAAAGTTACTTTTATATATATATATTTCTTTAGCCTGCATTGAGTTAAGGCGTAGTTATGGCTTTACATTTGGTACTTTTAACTGATCTTTGCGTGAAGGCTTGAGTTCCTTATCATCAGTGCCCCTGGCCATTCTTCTTCTTCTTCTTTCTATCGTTCTAAGGCCATTGTTATCATTCTCTTTGTGATATATAAACAGCCAAACGTCAGAACGTAATGTACGTGCACCAACCTTCAGCACATATTTAGGCACAGTTGCTTATCCTTGGGTGGGGTGTTCGATTTCAGCCAGCGTTTGTTTTCGGTACGCTTTCCGTTAGCCTTTGGCTGTCCCCAGCCGAACCTACAAGACAGCGGGTTGCCATTTTCTTTCAGGGCAGCGACCATTAGACGGCCTGGCATCCCGAGCTTATGAGCGCCATCTGCACAACAAAACCGGCCGTTCTAATGAACACATTGGTTTGCCGTCCGTTCAAGTTTGTTTACGGTTTGCTCCGCTAGCCTTCGATTGTCCCCAATCAAACTGCAAGTCAGTAGTAGTTCCTTGCGAGCAGGAAATGCGCACTGGCTTTACCTCTGCTGGGCTTTCCAGCTGTTCTGTACATTTGGGTGGAATGCACACACTCTTGCCTGCCATACTTGCCGCTGCCGCGCTTGCCGTGCTTGCCGCGCTTGCCATGCTTGCACTGGTTTTGCCTCTGCTGGGCTTTCCAGTTGTTCTGCTCATGTGGGTGGGACGCACACCCTCTTGCCTACCATACTCGCCGCTGCAGTGCTTGCCTCGCTTGCCGTGTCGGCCTGCCCCACGATGGGGCCCACTATGGCTTTGCAAGCGCGTGCTCGCTCTGTCCTGGTGCCTACCTCACCATTTCCGTCAATTCCCACCTGGCCGTCCGACCCCGAGGGCAAAACCGAATTTCGCCCCATGATGTCCACATGCAACTCAACTCGACTCCCAGCATACTCATTGGCTCTAGGGTAGTTGCTCAAGAGAGAGCATGCTCGGACTCCGAATTCCGCCACACGAGGGTCAACGTCTCTTCGATGGCTTTGGGTCGTGCTCCCATCTCTGTGATGGGGGCCAGAGCTTTGACCTATGTGGCCCAGCTTGCGATTCAACTCGGCACCCAGCATACTCATCGGCTCAAGAGAGGTGCATCAAGAGAGAGAATGCGCGGGCTCAGAGTTTCGCCCCGCGAGGTTCCACATGTATCGTACTAGCTTTTCCCATCGTCCGGGAGAGACAATCATTAATAGTCACTCTGGGAGTTCACTCGTTTGTGTTGCGAGCGGATCCCATCAAGTATGACTCTCTACTTGCCCCAGAGTAGCTCTCCCACGGCACCTGCCCTCTTAGCCAGACCGGAACTACCGTCTGTTACCAGGGTCACCACTTGGAGGTGAGAGCAGGGTATTAGAGCCATATCCATAATCCTGGCGCACCGCTCCTTGCGCCTTTGACCCCCGGCCATTCAGGCGAACCTTACACAAACTTATTTTATTATTATTAGTATTATTACTGTGGGAGACGGCTGCATGGGCAGGACATCTGGTCTATGAGAGAGAGAGAGAGAAAGAGAGAGAGAGAGAAAGAGAGCGAGAGAAATCTCGAAAGACTGTTAGGATGACAAACTTCTGCTCACGACAAGCTATTTGATGATGGATATTACCATAATTGTCACATGGCACCCGCGTCGTCGCTCCAGTCACCAGTCAGATGCGCCAAGGAAAATAAAAACGTTGTACAAGACTGGTCTACTGTTTTAGCATTCAGGGCCCAAACTTTCATAATTTCCATCTTAATTTCATGATTCCTACAGCGTTTCCTTCAGTGTAGACATATGTCTTGACAGACAGACATGCTAATTTAGTGTTACCAATTAGAATTGGGAAAATGTCTGTTTTTTGAGAAGATGTCTGCAAGAAGGCACATATTAATTGGATAGATTTTCCAGTGAATTTTAAGGATGAGAAGAAAATCATCTCAATCTTGAGAAGACAATCATTTCATTTTGAGACGGAATTTTGCAATCTTTCTGTCGGTATCAAAGGGAATAAGACAGAATGGGTTTGTGGAGACGGGAAGTGGGAGAGACAATGAGAGGGAGAGGGGAAGAGAGAGAGAGAGAGAATGTATGTGGAATAGGAGACTGCACACAAGTTGTAGAGTTGGTGAGTAGTAGGGAGAGTCAAATGATAGATAAATAAATGAAAGTGTAATTTTGAAGAGATATAATTTAGAGGGTATGAATAGTAAGAAGAGAATAGGAGTGCTGTGTGTGTGTGTACGCGTGTGTGTGTGCGTGTGTGTGCGTGTGCGTGTGTTTGTGTGTGCGCGTGTGTGTGTGTAATGGAGTTATATATCTGATATATCAGTCAAGATAAAAAGTCAAGAAACCCTGTACATACCACGTGGTATAGAGGGTAATACGGTGTTAGGCCCGTATTTGTCATTGACAGTCGGCACACGATGGGTGATGTGGTCAACTCTCACGCCGGTTGCCTTTACTTCCCAGTGTTCTTCTTATGACACAGTTAAGTCTGAGTTGACATGAGAGCCGTTACGGTCAGAATAGATTCCACACCAACTGTAGAATTGAACCTGGACAACTAGTCTAAGAAGTAAGTTCACTAGCAACTAAGCTACTGCGGCTCTTGTATATAAATAGATGAGAGAGAGAGAGCGAGAGAGAGAGAGAAAGCGAGAGAGAGTGATATTCAAGTAATGCAGATATCACCCTGGAATCTAAAATGATAAAAATAACAAAGCAGTTCACATATTTATGTAGCAATTTTGATTGCACAGGAAATGTTAAAAAGAAATTATGATAAAAGTTGTCAATGCAACATCAGCTTTTCTCTCTCTCGCGTGCGATCGTTTTTAGGCCGCTTTTATCATTCTTATGTGATATATAAACAGCCAAACATCAAGAACGGGTGTACGTACACATCCTTCAGTACCTATTGGAGCTCGGGTGCTTATCTTTCGGTGGTGTGTTCATTTTTAAACCAGCGTTTACTGGGTTCGTTCTCTGTTAGCCTTTTGCTGTCCCCAGCCAAAACCCACAAGGCAGCAGGTTGCTATTTTCTTTTAGGGCAGCGACCCTTAGACGGCCTGCCCTCCCGGGCTTATGAGCGCCATCTGCCCAGCAAAACCGGTCGCTTTGTTTCCCGCGCGTCCAGTTTTGTGTACGGTTTGTTCCGCTAGCCTTTGATTGTCCCCAATCAAGCTGCAAGGCAGCAGTCAGTAGTTCCCTGCGAGCGGTAACGCGCACTGGCTTCGCCTCTGCTGGGTTTTATAGTTTTTCCTACTCATTCGGGTTGTTCGCACACCCTTCCGCCTGCTGTGCTTGCCTCGCTTGCCGTGCTTTCCTTTCCCCGCTTACCGTGCTTGCCGTGTCTTCCTTGCATGTCGTACCATGTCATGCTCGCCTGCCCCTCGGTGGGACCCACTCTGACATCGCCAGTGTGCGTTTTAGCTCTGCCCTGGTGCCTGGTCACCATCAGTTCTCGCCGTGCTCACATTTTTCGTGCCTTCCGTATCGTGCTCACATTTGCCTGGGCTGTCCCCGCCTGTGACTCAACCCGGTTCCCCCACCTCTGAGATGGGGTTACGGGTTTCTCCCCATGTGAGCTCACCCTTGCAAGGTCCGTATGCATGCTCACTCTGCCCTCGTGCCTACCACACCATTTCCATCAATTGCCACCGTGCTCACATTTTCCTGGGGTCTCCGACTCCGGGTGGCAAACCGAGTTTCGCCCCATGAGGATCCACGTGCAACTCAACTCGACTCTCAGCATACTCATCGGCTCAAGAGAGAGGGCTCAAGAGAGAGCATGCGCGGGCTCCGAATTTCGCAACATGCGGGTCAACGTCTCTTCGATGGCTTTGAGTCGTGCCCCATCTCTGTGATGGGGGCCAGAGTTTTGGCCTATGTGGACCCACGGGCAGCTTAACTCGACACTCAGCATACTCATCGGTTCAAGAGAGAGGGCTCAAGAGAGAGCATGCGTGGGCTCCGAGTTTCGCCCCACACAGTTCCTTGTTCATCTTTCCAGCTTTTCCCATCGGCCGGGAAAGACGAGCATTAATAGTCACTCTCGGATTTCGCCGTCTGTGTTGCCAAGTTCGAATACCATCGGCGAATGACTACCATTTGGCATCTCTAGCGCTCCCTGGTGCTTCCCACAGCACCTGCCCTCTAGTCAGACCGGAACTACTGTCTGTTACTCTGGGTCACCACGTGAGGTGAGCAGGATTAGCCTAGCTACTAACTATGCGTCCTTTGTTTCCTGGCCTCTAGATGCCACTCACAGAGACCGTGAATTTGTTACTAGGAACAAACAAGGAAGACTCCTGAAACGTTGACATTGCTTGAATGAAACAAACAAGACTGAACGACATTACTTAGAAGAAAACAAACAAGGGAAACCCTGAAACGAACATTACTTAGAAGAAAACAAACAAGGAACTCCTGAAACGAACATTACTTAGAGAAGAAAACAAACAAGGAAACCTGAAACAACATTACTTAGAAAGAAAACAAACAAGGGAACCCTGAACGACACTTACTTAGAAAGAAAACAAACAAGGGAAACCTGAACGACATTACTTAGAAAGAAAACAAACAAGGGAAACCCTGAAACGAACATTACTTAGAAAGAAAACAAACAAGGGAAACCCTGAAACGAACATTACTTAGAAAGAAAACAAACAAGGGAAACCCTGAAACGAACATTACTTAGAAAGAAAACAAACAAGGAAACCCTGAAACGAACATTACTTAGAAGAAAACAAACAAGGAAACCTGAAACGAACATTACTTAGAAAGAAAACAAACAAAGGAAACCCTGAAACGAACATTACTTAGAAAGAAAACAAACAAAGGAAACCCTGAAACGAACATTACTTAGAAAGAAAACAAACAAGGGAAACCCTGAAACGAACATTACTTAGAAAGAAACAAAAAAGGAACCTGAAACAAAACATTACTTAGAAGAAAACAAACAAGGAAACCTGAAACGAACATTACTTAGAAAGAAAACAAACAAAGGAAACCCTGAAACGAACATTACTTAGAAAGAAAACAAACAAGGAAACCTGAAACAACATTACTTAGAAAGAAAACAAACAAGGGAACCTGAAACGAACATTACTTAGAGAGAGAAACAACAGGAAACCCTGCGAACATTACTTAGTAGAGAAACAAACGAAGGAAAGCCCTCGACAACGACATTGCTTGGTTAAGTTCAACTACGGGAAACCCTCGCGATGCGCTGTTCTTATTGAACACAGGTACCCTGATCGACATTAGCTTGGAGGACACAACATCGCCAGTGCGTTAGCCCTGAATCAGTCATGTATTCGTGCTAGATGTCACATTGCCTGTGGGAAACTCCTCTGAAGGGAGGCCATGAGCTACTTGCAAGCGACAATGCCTGGAAACCATCAAGACGAACATTTCTTCTCGACGGAGCAAACAGTGAGAGATCCCTGAACTAACATTACTTAGGAAAGAAGAGCCAAACATGGGGGCAATCCAACATGAGTCAACGTTCTTCGATGGAGATGATAGGGCCAAGACAAGGGACCCGAGCAGCTTACTCGACACCAGCAACCATCGGTTCAAGAGGGCTCAAAGAGCACGGGCCTGCCACACAGTCTTGTTCATCTTAGCTTTCATCGACCAGGAAAGACGAAGCATGAAAGTCCTCTGGAGTTCGACGTCTTTTGAAAGAAAACACAGGGACACCTTGCACTTACTTTGAAGATCTACAGACCTGCCCTGAAGCAGACATTGTCTTAGAGGGCACCAAAGCAGGGAAAGCCACTAAAGCGACATTCTTGAGACCTGATCCCTGAAACAAAGACAAGTTTGTGAAAGAAAACAAAAGAAACCAAACAACATTACTTAGAAAGAAACAAACAAGGAAACCTGAACGAACATTACTTAGAAAGAAAACAAACAAGGGAAACCCTGAAACTAACATTACTTAGAAAGAAAACAAACAAGGGAAACCCTGAAACGAACATTACTTAGAAAGAAACAAACAAGGAAACCTGAAACGAACATTACTTAGAAAGAAAACAAACAAGGAAACCCTGAAACGAACATTACTTAGAAAGAAACAAACAAGGAAACCCTGAAACGAACATTACTTAGAAAGAAAACAAACAAAGGAAACCCTGAAACGAACATTACTTAGAAAGAAAACAAACAAGGGAAACCCTGAAACGAACATTACTTAGAAAGAAAACAAACAAGGGAAACCTGAAACGAACATTACTTAGAAGAAAACAAACAAGGAAACCCTGAAACGAACATTACTTAGAAAGAAAACAAACAAAGGAAACCCTGAAACGAACATTACTTAGAAAGAAAACAAACAAAGGAAACCCTGAAACGAACATTACTTAGAAAGAAAACAAACAAGGGAAAACCTGAAACGAACATTACTTAGAAAGAAAACAAACAAGGAAACCCTGAAACGAACATTACTTAGAAGAAAACAAACAAGGAAACCCTGAAACGAACATTACTTAGAAAGAAAACAAACAAGGAAACCTGAAACGAACATTACTTAGAAGAAAACAAACAAGGAAACCTGAAACGAACATTACTTAGAAGAAAACAAACAAGGAAACCTGAAACGAACATTACTTAGAAGAAAACAAACAAGGAAACCCTGAAACGAACATTACTTAGAAAGAAAACAAACAAGGGAAACCCTGAAACGAACATTACTTAGAAGAAAACAAACAAGGAAACCCTGAAACGAACATTACTTAGAAAGAAAACAAACAAGGGAAACCCTGAAACGAACATTACTTAGAAAGAAAACAAACAAGGGAAACCCTGAAACGAACATTACTTAGAAAGAAAACAAACAAGGGAAACCCTGAAACGAACATTACTTAGAAAGAAAACAAACAAAGGAAACCCTGAAACGAACATTACTTAGAAAGAAAACAAACAAGGGAAACCCTGAAACGAACATTACTTAGAAAGAAAACAAACAAAGGAAACCCTGAAACGAACATTACTTAGAAAGAAAACAAACAAGGGAAACCCTGAAACGAACATTACTTAGAAAGAAAACAAACAAAGGAAACCCTGAAACGAACATTACTTAGAAAGAAAACAAACAAAGGAAACCCTGAAACGAACATTACTTAGAAAGAAAACAAACAAGGGAAACCCTGAAACGAACATTACTTAGAAAGAAAACAAACAAGGGAAACCCTGAAACGAACATTACTTAGAAAGAAAACAAACAAAGGAAACCCTGAAACGAACATTACTTAGAAAGAAAACAAACAAAGGAAACCCTGAAACGAACATTACTTAGAAAGAAAACAAACAAAGGAAACCCTGAAACGAACATTACTTAGAAAGAAAACAAACAAAGGAAACCCTGAAACGAACATTACTTAGAAAGAAAACAAACAAGGGAAAACCTGAAACGAACATTACTTAGAAAGAAAACAAACAAGGGAAACCCTGAAACGAACATTACTTAGAAAGAAAACAAACAAGGGAAACCCTGAAACGAACATTACTTAGAAAGAAAACAAACAAGGGAAACCCTGAAACGAACATTACTTAGAAAGAAAACAAACAAAGGAAACCCTGAAACGAACATTACTTAGAAAGAAAACAAACAAAGGAAACCCTGAAACGAACATTACTTAGAAAGAAAACAAACAAGGGAAACCCTGAAACGAACATTACTTAGAAAGAAAACAAACAAAGGAAACCCTGAAACGAACATTACTTAGAAAGAAAACAAACAAAGGAAACCCTGAAACGAACATTACTTAGAAAGAAAACAAACAAGGGAAAACCTGAAACGAACATTACTTAGAAAGAAAACAAACAAGGGAAACCCTGAAACGAACATTACTTAGAAAGAAAACAAACAAGGGAAACCCTGAAACGAACATTACTTAGAAAGAAAACAAACAAAGGAAACCCTGAAACGAACATTACTTAGAAAGAAAACAAACAAAGGAAACCCTGAAACGAACATTACTTAGAAAGAAAACAAACAAAGGAAACCCTGAAACGAACATTACTTAGAAAGAAAACAAACAAAGGAAACCCTGAAACGAACATTACTTAGAAAGAAAACAAACAAGGGAAACCTGAACGAACATTACTTAGAAAGAAAACAAACAAAGGAAACCCTGAAACGAACATTACTTAGAAAGAAAACAAACAAGGGAAACCCTGAAACGAACATTACTTAGAAAGAAAACAAACAAAGGAAACCCTGAAACGAACATTACTTAGAAAGAAAACAAACAAAGGAAACCCTGAAACGAACATTACTTAGAAAGAAAACAAACAAGGGAAACCCTGAAACGAACATTACTTAGAAAGAAAACAAACAAAGGAAACCCTGAAACGAACATTACTTAGAAAGAAAACAAACAAAGGAAACCCTGAAACGAACATTACTTAGAAAGAAAACAAACAAGGGAAACCCTGAAACGAACATTACTTAGAAAGAAAACAAACAAAGGAAACCCTGAAACGAACATTACTTAGAAAGAAAACAAACAAGGAAACCCTGAAACGAACATTACTTAGAAAGAAACAAACAAGGAAACCCTGAAACGAACATTACTTAGAAAGAAAACAAACAAGGGAAAACCTGAAACGAACATTACTTAGAAAGAAAACAAACAAGGGAAACCCTGAAACGAACATTACTTAGAAAGAAAACAAACAAAGGAAACCCTGAAACGAACATTACTTAGAAAGAAAACAAACAAAGGAAACCCTGAAACGAACATTACTTAGAAAGAAAACAAACAAGGGAAACCCTGAAACGAACATTACTTAGAAAGAAAACAAACAAAGGAAACCCTGAAACGAACATTACTTAGAAAGAAAACAAACAAGGAAACCCTGAAGACATTACTTAGAAGAAAACAAACAAGGAAACCCTGAAACGAACATTACTTAGAAAGAAAACAAACAAAGGAAACCCTGAAACGAACATTACTTAGAAAGAAAACAAACAAAGGAAACCCTGAAACGAACATTACTTAGAAAGAAAACAAACAAAGGAAACCCTGAAACGAACATTACTTAGAAAGAAAACAAACAAGGGAAACCCTGAAACAGACATTACTTAGAAAGAAAACAAACAAGGGAAACCCTGAAACGAACATTACTTAGAAGAAAACAAACAAGGAAACCCTGAAACGAACATTACTTAGAAAGAAAACAAACAAAGGAAACCCTGAAACGAACATTACTTAGAAAGAAAACAAACAAAGGAAACCCTGAAACGAACATTACTTAGAAAGAAAACAAACAAAGGAAACCCTGAAACGAACATTACTTAGAAAGAAAACAAACAAGGGAAACCCTGAAACGAACATTACTTAGAAAGAAAACAAACAAAGGAAACCCTGAAACGAACATTACTTAGAAAGAAAACAAACAAGGGAAACCCTGAAACGAACATTACTTAGAAAGAAAACAAACAAAGGAAACCCTGAAACGAACATTACTTAGAAAGAAAACAAACAAGGGAAACCCTGAAACGAACATTACTTAGAAAGAAAACAAACAAAGGAAACCCTGAAACGAACATTACTTAGAAAGAAAACAAACAAAGGAAACCCTGAAACGAACATTACTTAGAAAGAAAACAAACAAGGGAAACCCTGAAACGAACATTACTTAGAAAGAAAACAAACAAGGGAAACCCTGAAACGAACATTACTTAGAAAGAAAACAAACAAAGGAAACCCTGAAACGAACATTACTTAGAAAGAAAACAAACAAGGAAACCCTGAAACAAAACATTACTTAGAAAGAAAACAAACAAGGGAAACCCTGAAACGAACATTACTTAGAAAGAAAACAAACAAAGGAAACCCTGAAACGAACATTACTTAGAAAGAAAACAAACAAAGGAAACCCTGAAACGAACATTACTTAGAAAGAAAACAAACAAAGGAAACCCTGAAACGAACATTACTTAGAAAGAAAACAAACAAGGGAAACCCTGAAACGAACATTACTTAGAAAGAAAACAAACAAAGGAAACCCTGAAACGAACATTACTTAGAAAGAAAACAAACAAAGGAAACCCTGAAACGAACATTACTTAGAAAGAAAACAAAACAAGGGAAACCGCAAGAAACGAAACATTACTTAGAAAGAAAACAAACAAAGGAAACCCTGAAACGAACATTACTTAGAAAGAAAACAAACAAAGGAAACCCTGAAACGAACATTACTTAGAAAGAAAACAAACAAAGGAAACCCTGAAACGAACATTACTTAGAAAGAAAACAAACAAAGGAAACCCTGAAACGAACATTACTTAGAAAGAAAACAAACAAAGGAAACCCTGAAACGAACATTACTTAGAAAGAAAACAAACAAGGGAAACCCTGAAACGAACATTACTTAGAAAGAAAACAAACAAAGGAAACCCTGAAACGAACATTACTTAGAAAGAAAACAAACAAGGGAAACCCTGAAACGAACATTACTTAGAAAGAAACAAAATATCGGACTCAATTCCATAGAAGGGATATAGCAAGTTGTTTCTCAGGACAGAGCGGTATGGAGTATTAAGTACGCAACTAATTAACTACATGTGCAACTGAAAGTCACAAGAATCTACTAGTTAGTCCACCTTCTCCGTAGCCATCTGGTCTGAATATAAAATTCCACAGTGGCAGTGAAATGTTTTCATATCAGAAGATGTGACTCCCAGGTCAACCCATCTTCAATTGGATACTTAACAAACGCTGAGAAGTTAATACGACCTACGTAATGTTGGTCATATCATCCGCAGTGTGCTGTTGGTCATATCATACGTAGTGTGCTGTTGGTCATATCATCCGTAGTGTGCTGTTGGTCATATCATCCGTAGTGTGCTGTTGGTCATATCATACGTAGTGTGGTGTTGGTCATATCATCCGTAGTGTGCTGTTGGTCATATCATCCGTAGTGTGGTGTTGGTCATATCATCCGTAGTGTGCTGTTGATCAAAACAATCTGTAGTGTGGTGTTGATCATATCATCCGTAGTGTGCTGTTGATCATATCATCCGTAGTGTGCTGTTGATCATATCATCCGTAGTGTGCTGTTGATCATATAATCCGTAGTGTGCTGTTGGTCATATCATCCGTAGTGTGGTGTTGGTCATATCATCCGTAGTGTGCTGTTGATAAAAACAATCTGTAGTGTGGTGTTGGTCATATCATCCGTAGTGTGGTGTTGATCATATCATCCGTAGTGTGCTGTTGATCATATCATCCGTAGTGTGCTGTTGATCATATCATCCGTAGTGTGCTGTTGATCATATCATCCGTAGTGTGCTGTTGATCATATCATCCGTAGTGTGCTGTTGATCATATCATCCGTAGTCTGCTGTTGATCATATCATCCGTAGTGTGCTGTTGATCATATCACCCGTAGTGTGCTGTTGATCATATCATCCGTAGTGTAGTGTTGGTCATATCATCCGTAGTGTGCTGTTGATCATATCATCCGTAGTGTAGTGTTGGTCATATCATCCGTAGTGTGCTGTTGGTCAAAGACAAATTCTCACCTAACACTGTATACCCGCACATGACATAAAAACGAATCCTTGAGATGCTGTAGCTGTTTTCAAATAATCAAGTCAAGTAGTAGCATGTCCCTTACAGAACGTCACATTCATCACAGCCTGCCTGACAAACTCTCTGTCTCTTGCAAGTTCTCCTGCCTCTTTCAGCGTCATGTTTCAGGTTTCTTTGATATTCTGCTGCCACCTTCGTCTTGGTCGTCCCTTGCCTCGTTTTCCAGGAACCATGCTTTCCACTACCTTTCTCTCCAGACCACTGTGGCGTTTAATGTGGCCAAAGTATTTCATCTTCCAGGACATGATGTTATTTATGAGCCAATGCTCCTCGCAGATATGCAGGTCTTGTAGGATGTCTTTGTTTCTTCTCTTTTCTGGCCTGGATGTTCTAAGAACTTTTCTATAGCACCTTCCAAAAATAACAAATATAATTTCCCAAAGCCTTTTCAGACCTTAAGGTATGAAGTCACTTCCATTCTAAGTCCTATCGTACAGGAGGTAGGAGGGTCTATTTCTTACCTCACTTGTTGAACGTCGAGTGTAAGATTGAACTCCCAACCCTCTTGTATCCTAGTCGATAGGCGAACTCTTATGCACTAGACAAATCCGTCTCTCTCCATTCGATTTGGAGAAGTATATGCCAAACCAAATATTACAACAAGCGGCAGGAAACTGAAAGTAGTGGACATATTTACTTATCTTGGAAGCACACTGTCCCAGAATGTCACCATAGATGATGAAATAAATACCAGAATCTCTAAAGCTAGCAGCACATTTAGCAGACTACATAGAAATGTCTGGCACAGATGTGGTATTGGTCAAGCCACAAAACTGAAGGTATATTGAGCTATACCTTCCAGTCCTTCTTCACGCGTGCAAAACTTGGACAGTATATCAGCGACACGCAAGGAAGCTAAACCACTTTCACACAGTCTGCCTTAGGAAAATAATGAACATCAAATGGCAGGATATGATCCCAGATACAGAAGTCCTAAAAAGAACTACTCTTCCCAGCATCTACAAAATCTCGATGCAGTCCCAGACAAGATGGGCAGGACATGTGGCACGAATGCCGGATTGCAGAATACCCAAACTACTCTTTTATGGTGAGCTGCATAGAGGTATACCCTCACAGGGTGGTCAGAAAAAGCGATTCAAAGATACACTCAAGAACTCGATTAAATCCTTTGGCATAGATAGATGTCAACAACTGGGAGAATGTTGTTCAAGACAGATCAGCCTGGCGCACACGTCTTCGACACGGTTCCTCGGCCTGCGAGGCAGGTAGAACAGCACGGATGGAACAAAAACGTCAAAATAGAAAGGCAGTAAAAATTCCCACAACTGCAAGTATACCTTGCCCACACTGTACAAGAACATTTCAAGCCCGTATCGGGCTCACTAGTCATCTACACACACACACAGACAAACATAGCGCAACTACATTCCCTTGGATGAAAATTGTGTGGTCATCATCACCCGTGATGGACGAGCATCATCACCCTTGATGGACGAGCATCATCACCCGTGATGGACGAGCATCATTCGACTATCATTGAAAAAAATCTGACACCAGGAACTGAACCAAGAACTGTCTCATTCTTTCTGTCTCCGTCTCTGTTTCTTTGTCTGTCTGTCTCTCTATCTCTCTGTCTGTCTCCGTCTCTGTCTCTCTCTCTGTCTCTCTGTGTGTGTCTCTCTCTGTGTCTGTCTCTCTCGCTGTATATATCTATCTCTCTTCATGCTGCTGCACAAAATATCCTAATACCATTTCAAAAACTGTACTGTTTCATCAAACCCATATTAATATATATATATATGGCCTTTTTCGTCTTTACAGACAGTCAATTGGCAAGTGTTTTACTGTGACAACTTTACAGACGGTCAATTGGCAAGTGTTTTACTGTGACAACTTTACAGACGGTCAATTGGCAAGTGTTGTACTTTGACAACTTCTGAGTTTTCGCTTTTCTCTCTTGTCTTTCAGCTCATACATAAGTCTTTTCTCAAAGGACTCTGCGCCCTTGAGCAATATGGCTTCCACACAACTCTGTCATCAGCTAGTCTTTCCCATGTGCTGGGACCTATAGAAAAGTTTTTCATTGAGGCTTTGCAGACATCTTTATATCTGAGCAATGGTCTGCCCTGGTGCCTCTACTCCTGCGAAAGTTCACGGAACAACATTTGTTTTGGTACGCGACAAGTTTCCATTCTTCTCACATGCCCCAACCATCTTAGTCGTCTACTGCTGAGCATGCCCATGACGGAAGACAGGTCTGCACGTTGTAGTACTTTAGAGTTAGTTATCTTGTCGTACCACCTGATGTTCATAATCTTGCTGAGACATCGAAAGTGAAATATGTTAAGTCTCCTCTCATTTCTTGCAATTCCCATCAAACCCATATTGTGTGCTCATCGTAATGCTTTTGTTACGTCATTACTTAGTGTGTGGTCGGAAGTATCGATAGCGAAATCAGTATTCGATGCACAAAAACTAACCAGGTATTGGGACAGTTAACACCACTGTTGTCACATAAAGAGATACCGCTAACAACTAAAGCAAATCTTATAAGAACGATTTTCTGGCCAACACTATGTTACCAGTGTCAAACATGGCCAATAACAGCAGCTAATGAGCGGAAAATCATAACGACAGAGATGAGGTGTCTTAGAAGAGCTGCAGGTGTGACAATGAGAGACAAAATTAGAAATGAAGAAATCAGAAGGAGACTGGCTGTGAAACTAGTCATGAAATTCATAAAAGAACAACAGATTAAATGGTTTGAACACCTGACTAGACCTGGTATCAACTACCACAGAGAGCCACACAGAAAAAGTATAACGAGTACAGAGCAAAAGGAAGACCACACAGAAGATGGAGCGATGGCATCAAGAACAGTTTTAAGAAAATGAATAAAAGCTTGCAAAGTGCATTAGAACAAGCAGTATATATATATGGAACTGCAGTAAAACTATTTGATTGGCAAAACACGTAATTACAAAGTACTGTAGTTTTACAAATTACAAAAACAATGACAAAATACAGCAACGTTTCGACCAACAAGGCCTTTATCAAGCAAACGAACAAACAGGAGTGACAAATTAAAATGAAACACAAATGGACGACCAAATACAAACGTATCTAAGGAAAATCTGGAATAAAAACGAATAACGAAATAAATGTAACACAAAAACACACATAAAAACTAGAAATAGAAAGGAAAAGAAACAATGAAACATCTAGTAAATATATAACTTGAATACATGCAACATATACCCATATAGATTACAAAGCAGGGGAAGAGAAAGTACTAAGAAGCATAAGAATGGAATATAACATGAATACATGCAACATATACCCATATAGATTACAAAGCATGGGAAGAGAAAGTACTAAGAAGCATAAGAATGTAATACGTTGAGCCCGCGTGGTCGCAAGGTACCATACAAAGAAATCAACCGATTCTCCAGAGCAAATCGACTGCGATCATCCGAGGAACATGATCGGATGGCTGTGACCTGGACATCGTGAGCACCTAAATGGCCAGTGTCATTGAAATGGGTGGCTACAGGGTCACAGAGCATTGACGTATGTCGCGTAAGTGTTGGGCGAATCGGTCACTGAGTCTCTTGCCTGTCTCGCCGATATAAGCCTTGTTACACCGCTTACAGATAATAGCATAGATAAGATTACGGGACTCGCATGTGAACTCATCGTCAATAAGAAACGTGCCTAAAGGAAAAGATACAGTACGCGTCTGTATCACATAAGCACACGTGTTGCAACGCCGACGACCACACTGGACAGTGCCAAAATGAGTCTGGATATTGGACTTAAGGCGACTGTGTACCAACATATCCTTAAGACTTCTGTCCCGTCTGTAAGACACCAAAGGATAGTTGGGGAAGACAGAACGGTCTCAGGATCTGATCTAAGGAGAGACAGATGACGGAATAAAACATTTTTCACCAGGGAACTATGGGGTGGTAAGTTAAGATAAGTTTTACTCTGTCAGAGTTAGTAGTCCTATGCTGACTGGTAAGGGCCTGCTGGCGAGTGATTTTTAGAACAAGCACACACAAGATCACTACGCCCCCCTCCCGACACTTCTATAAAGAAGTAAATGATGAAGGAGAAGAAGAAAAAATCTTGTGTACTCACCGTAACGTTTCTGCATCGACAAGTCTGCAAACAGAAAAACAAAATGAATACATAATAACACTCATGTTGACATACATATATATATCAAGCAACTAACAGAAATGATGATTGCTATATGCGAGAGTGAAGATATGTAAAGAATTTACTTGACTGCATCGGGTTTCTCCATATGATTCGGTCACTTACCTCAGAAATGACAGACCACCTGCCGAAGGTAGTTGTACGAAGGATGAATTCTATAGTTCCAGCAATAATCTCAAGGAATATTCCTGAAAAATAAACTCGGGAATGTAACGATGTGGTCCGGATTTGAATATACGACCCTTGTAACGGAAAACAAACTGTTTAACACTTCACCAGACATACCATTACCCCTGACCCCTGACCTCTGAGTACAGAAAATGTTATAATTGCTAAAAAGAAATAGAGATATTATCTTTTAACAGACCAAGCTTATCCGGAGAAATTGTCCTAACAGACGAAACTTATCAGGAGAAATTGTCCTAACAGACCTGGAGATGGAAGGAGAAATTGTCCTAACAGACCTGAAGATGGAAGGAGGCATGGGTCCTAACAGACCTGGAGATGGAAAGAGACATGGGTCCTAACAGACCTGGAGATGGAAGGAGAAATTGTCCTAACAGACCTGAAGATGGAAGGAGGCATGGGTCCTAACAGACCTGGAGATGGAAGGAGACATGGGTCCTAACAGACCTGGAGATGGAAGGAGAAATTGTCCTAACAGACCTGGAAATGGAAGGAGACATGGGTCCTAACAGACCTGGAGATGGAAGGAGAAATTGTCCTAACAGACCTGGAGATGGAAGGAGAAATTGTCCTAACAGACCTGGAAATGGAAGGTGGCATGGGTCCTAACAGACCTGGAGATGGAAGGTGGCATAATTTACGATAAAGGGTCATCATCATCATCATCAAATAGCTTTTCCTGAGTAGAACATTGCCACCCCAACAGTCCTTCATAATTTCTCTCTCATATAAGACAGATGTCCCGTCCCGCCTCTGTAACCGTCGTGTTCAAACCATCAGTTACATCCTGTATTCATCTTCTCCGCGGGCTTCCTCTTCTTCTATTTGCCGGCAGGCCTCCTTCCATGATGGTCGATAAACGGTCAACTTGCACTATTACTTAACTTTGCTTATGACACTCAGTGCAATAAATCATCATTGATTGATTGATTGATTGATTGATTGATAGGACCATCATTAATGCACTTCGGTGAGTAACCATGTGCTCTTCGTTCTCTTTCTTACGCAGGGAGATATCAGGACGTGCACGAACTCTGTAGCACCGGCGAGGGCCTCCGATGTAATTTTGAAGATGGTGAAGATATACTTGTAGGAATATTTTTGAAATTCTTTATCTAATGAATTTTGCACGGGCAGCGGCTTTCCAGACTGCTCTTCTCGAATTTTAAACTGCCAAGGATTCTTTTACGAGCTCAAATTGAACACGAGACCTACGTTTTATCGTCCATCTCCGATAGAACTAGGAACTCGATCTCACCTACACTGAGATCAGGGATCGCTTGAAAAAATATCTAGATGGCTTCACGAGGGAGCGAACCTGGTACCTTTGGCACGAGACACGAGAGACCTCTACGCCACAGAGAGACTCCTCTACGCCACAGAGACTCCTCTACGCCACAGAGACTCCTCTACGCCACAGAGACTCCTCTACGCCACAGAGACTCCTCTACGCCACAGAGACTCCTCTACGCCACAGAGAGACTCCTCTACGCCACATAGACTCCTCTACGCCACAGAGACTCCTCTACGCCACAGAGACTCCTCTACGCCACAGAGACTCCTCTACGCCACAGAGACTCCTCTACGCCACAGAGAGATTCCTCTACGCCACATAGACTCCTCTACGCCACAGAGACTCCTCTACGCCACAGAGACTCCTCTACGCCACAGAGACTCCTCTACGCCACAGAGACTCCTCTACGCCAAAGAGAGCCTACCCCCACCCCCACACCCCCATGATTGTATTTACTATGCATCATCATCATCATCAAGTTGCTTGTTCCATCCGGAACATGGCTGAAATGACCACAGTCCTGAAAATCGATGTATTTTGTGCAAGATGCCCGATGTCAGAAGCAGTTATTCTCAGATTGTCAATGACATCTTGCACCCATTATTCTTCTAGATCGTCCTCTCATTCTTATTCCAGGAACCATTCTCTTCAAAATTATCTTCTCTAGACATTCATGTCGTTTGATGTGTCTGAAATATTTCATTTTCATTCATGTTATGTTCTTTAATAGCTAACTCTCTTTAATATCAAGCTGTTGCAGAACAGAAGCATTTGTTCTTTTCTCTGTCCATGATATTCTAAGTACTCTTCTGTGGCATTAATGATCTCCTCCACCGCTTTGCCAATGTTCCATGTCTCACAACCATATGTTGCCAAGGGAAAAATGCAGGCTCTTAAACACTTGATTTTTTGTTCTTATGTCAGTTCCCTTCCATAGGTTAGTTAGTTCTTTTAGTATTTGCTAAGCAATACTTAGCTTTCATTTACTTTCTGTTATAGCATTCCTGTCATTTGTCAGCAATGCCCCAAGGTATTCAACGTTGTCATCTATTTATAGCTTGTGACACAGATATTAGCCATCAATTCTGTTTTATCAGTTGTAAATATCTTCGTTTTCAGTGAATGGAATTTTGATCTTCGATGTGTTTTTTTGGAAGTAACATTTATCACAGCCAACTATAAACTTATGTGCCTGTGGACTTACGGAATCCCTGTCCTATTTTCAGTTGGAGGGCTGGAATTTATATATGTTTGATAGAATACTGCAAGCTTTTTTGCAATTTTACTCGATTCTATGAGTTTATGGTTATTTATTGGTGAAAAATATTCATAATATTGATATTCCTTATTGTTACACTTGACTTGTAACATAATATAACCTTTGATTTAGCATTTTGTGTTGATTTTAAAATGAATTTGTCTGTATACAACAATACTGGAATGCGAGGCCACGTGACGCTTGTGGTATGATTTCCCATAATTTTTACCTGAGTCTGCAGGCTCTATGAGTTTATAGTTGACTGTGCCTTGATCAAGATATTGCATCATTATGTGATGTTCCATACATCATCAAACGGTTTGTCCTGAGCATAACTTTGCCACCCCAACAGTCCTTCAGAATGTCGCTCTCTCAAAGGCCAGATGTCCTGCCTCTGCAGCCGTCATGTTTAAAAAATCAGTTACATCCTGAATCCATCTTCTGCGTGGTCTTCCTATTTTCCCCTGTTTCCTTCCATGATGGTCTTGTCCAGCCTTTCGTGTCTGTGTATGAGACATGAAAATCGTAGCATATCTTGTACAGGACGTAGCCATCAACAACAGTAAACAAGTCGTTGATTTTCTAGGCACCACTTATACGTTCAGTAGTTTGTCATTGAGATCTGAGGTCTATTTTTGAACGAGGAGGTCTATTTTTACCTTTTGTAAATATCCCACGGAAACGAATTTGCTTCCAAACTTGCCCGCCGCGGAGTTTGAACAAGGTACGCTTGGGTTTGTGATGGAACTCACTACCGCTTGAGCTACATAAGCTCACCATCAAGTCTCTTTATATGTCCAAAATAGTTTTACTTTGACATTCTTATTTGTAGCATCAGGCAATTTTCTTTAATAGTCAGTTCTATAAATACATCATTAAATTTATAATTGAAATGTTCATGTCAGGGTACTATCTCAATTAACAACACACACTTACCTGAATCTAAAGGTGTGTTTATTAACCTCTTGTACTCAATCATGAGACCTGGCGCTGTCAGTAGAGAACGTAACCGTTCCAAGTCGTTAGAAGTCCTAGATTGCACATCTTTAACATCATCTGTTGATTCAACGAACGTCAGGAAAGGATAATAGCTTGGTTGGGCGGAAGTGACGAGGGTAGACAACCACATAATCAGAACGATTTCTCGAAGCAAGGACAGATGGCTACTCCAGATCATGGCCTTGATGAAGTCACTTTGTTTCTCAGACGAAACGTTTAGATGTGAAAACTGTTTGTATATTCTGAAAGCTATTGTGATATCTTGATACTGCTGGCTTGTTTATTTGTTTGTTTAAAGAAAATCTGAGGAATCGTAATAAAAAATAAGAGCGATTGGTTAAGGGCAATGTAAACATCATCATCATCAAGGTGCGTATCCTTTATAGGACGTTGCTCTCTTTGCAGCACATCTGAAATTCACTCTGTCTCTAGCCAGTTCACCCACTTCGTCGATGGTCATATTCATGGTTTCTTGAATATCTTGTAGCCATCTTCTTCTTGGTCTGCCTCTGCGTCCTGGGACACTGGCCTTTAATATTGTTCTTTCCAGGCCATCGTGACGCTTGATGTGACCAAAGCAATTAATTTTTCTGTATTATTTATCAGCCAATTCTCTTTAACATTTAGTTCTTTCAGAACATCATTGTTTTTTCTTTAATGTAAACAACAGAAGTAAATTATATGAACTAGACATTCTTTTCTTCTTCTTCTCTTCCATTATTTACTTCTTTATAGAAGTGTTGGGCAGAGAGGTTTGGGGGTGGGGGGTGGGGGAGTGATCTTGTGTGTGCTTGTTCTAATGCACTTTGTAAGCTGTTATTTATTTTGTAAGCTGTTATTTATTCTCTTAAGGCTGTTCTTGATGCTGTCGCTCTATATTTTGCGTGGTCTTTCTCTTGATCTATACTCGTTATACTTTTCAGTGTGGTTATCTGTGTCAGACGATGCCAGGGCATTCTTGTCATGTGTCCAAACCATTTAATCTGTTGTTCTTTTATGAATTGCATGACTGGTTTCACATCCAGTCTCCTCCTGATTTCTTAATTTCTAATTTTGTTTCTTATTGTCACACCTGCAGCTCTTCCAAGACACCTCATCTCTGTCTGTCGTTATGATTTTCCGCTCATTATCTGCTGTTATTGGCCATTTTGACACTGGTAACATAGTGCAGGGCTAGAAAATCGTTCTTATAAGATTTGCTTTAGTTGTTAGCGGTATCTCTTTATGTGACAACAATGATATTAACTGTCCCAATACCTGGTTAGCGGTATCTCTTTATGTGACAACAGTGGTGTTAACTCTTTGTTGTGTTAAATCCGTCTTTATTTAGTGTGGTCTTGATATTGTCTATCCATCTTTTTCGGTGTCTTCCTTTGATCTCCTTTTACTTACTGTATGCTGTTATTGGTGGTTGGTTGTAGTCCATTCTCAATAAATGTCCAAACCACTGCATTTGTTGTTTTTCAATGTATTACGTGTACGAGGGGAATGTATATATATATATATATATATATATATATACATATAATAAGGAGAGAAATAGAGAGAGAGAGAGAGAGAGAGAGAGAAATAAACTATAGTGTGAATTTAAAAAAAAGGATAAGAAACATATTTTCAGACAAATTAAGAAAATAAAGATCAAAAATAAACACAATAATGTGATCAACAAATAAAATAAAAAATAGAAAAACAGCTTTCTACAGAAAATAAGACGGTAGTGTATCTTGACCAACTACTTAATGTAAATGGCGAGACTCGAGGAGCAGAAATTGAAAGTATTGAATAACGATTCAACAAATTTCACAATTCATTTCTAATTATTTTCACAAATTGAAATTATTGCATTAAGCTCAAGTCTTCGCATTGAAATAACAACAGACATGCTAAACATAGACCTACCACTCAGTTCTATAAATAGAACACAAAGAGATGCAAAAACATGGCTGCTTATTCTCAGAGCATCTCACAAGGTTGAATGCAGGAATGTGCCATGTCAGATCACATCAACAGATTAATGGGATTACTTTATTTTAAGGGCTAGCCCCAGATCGTGGGGTGACCAAAAACAAAGGCCAACACGATTTGACAAGAGAGACGCAGTTAAATAGTTGTTTCTGGGTTAGGGGGTATCTGTGGCATAGAAGTTAGATACTCGTCTCTAGTGCCAAAGATATAAGTTCGCTACCTCGTGTAGCCATTTGGATATTTTTTAAAGTTCCTAATCTCAGTGAAGGTGAGATAGAGCTCTTAGCCCTGTCGGAGACGGACGATAAAAGGTAGGTTCTGTGCTCAATTTGAGCACGTAAAGGAACCCCTGGTAGTTCAAAATTGAGAAGGGCAGGCTGGAAAGCCATTGCCGGGCCAAACGTCATTAGAAAATTTGCTCGCCGGTTTCTTACTTGCACTGCAACTGAGATCTTCCTGTGTAAGAAAGAGATCGGAGCACACATGATTACTCACCCAAGTACATTGATGATGGTCATATCAATCAATCAATCAATCAATCAATCAATCAAGGCTGTATTACTAGTGAACTCGCTTCTTTAGTGGGAGGTCCTGGTTCAACTTCAAAGTAGATGTGACACTTTGTCCGATCGTAACGATTCTCATGTCGACCCAGCCTCAATTGGGTACCAGGAAAACCACTCAGAAGTCAAGTCGGCCGACGTGATGTTGGCCACATCACCCATCGTGTGCCGACGGTCAATGAAAACTACTGGCAGTATAACATCGTATTACCCTATAGAAATGAAAATCTTGGCATATCCTTTACAGAACGTCGACATCAACGACAGTCGTCGACTTTCTAGGCACCACTTATACGTGCAGTAGTTAGCCATTGATTTCTGAACGGTGAGTTTTATTTTACCGTTCGTAAAAATCTTCCGGAACAAACTTGCTTATAAACTACCCGTCACGGTGTTGAACCAGGCACTATTGGGCTGTGATCGAGCTCACTACCACTTAAGCTACAGACGCCCACCTGTATATATCAAGTGGTATCAAAATTCTTCTTTTATTTCCTATTTACGATTTGGTGTAATCAAACTTGAGTCCTGTCTTCTGTTGAAAACGACATTGCAAACGAAATAAGCAAACACCGAGATTCTTTTAACAAAACACAAAAACAAGACAAGACAAAGCGACGTTTCTACCAACAGGACGTTCTCAAGTAAAAGTTAAAAGAATAACGTGGGATGTACGGCGAAGGTCCTTTATGACAGCATCATAGACACAGAGAAACTATTTCCCATGTCATTTTTACGTGACAATGTTATTTTTCACACCCCATTGCCCAGCACACCATTGCGTAACATGACATTGTACACCACGACATCGCACAGTGACGACATTGCTCAGCATGACATCGCACACGATGAACTTGCACAGCCCGACATTGCACACGACGACATTGCTCAGCATGACATCGCACACGACGACATTGCTCAGCAGAACATTGCACAGCACGATAAGCACACCATCACATTGCGCATCATGACATTGCACACAACATCACATTGCACACAACACGACATTGCACACTACGGTGGGTTATATCCCAACATTTGTCATGTATCTGTATTTATATTTCTCTTTTCTACTCCTGTGGTTTCACATTGAATTCCTCCCATGTGATGTCGGGGTCTGCATTGGGAGCAAAGACTAGTTGTACTGCGACCTGAAAGGCATATCGTATGAGGCAACTAATGTAGGCACCTAGGAAAGCTACTCTGGTAAATAAAAAGCGTCACAGAAATCGGATGTGCTAGTCTACTTGTAGGCGCCTAACTGACACAACGTACAATCGCTCTTAAGTTTAGATAACATAGAAATGACAAAGAATAGTTTAACAAATGTGAGATTTGAAGAGTTAGTAGAAGAAAAAGATAGTTATTTTATCTCTCACTTTTCTTCATAAATATTTCTTCTTTATGACAGGAATTTATTGTTTTAGTTTGACTATGAGATCATAGATAGCCAAGTTTGACTATGAGATCATAGATAGCCAAGTTTGACTATGAGATCATAGATAGCCAAGTTTGATAATGCCGCGCTAGTGGTCAGGTGCCGTGGATAATTCCCTGAGCTAGATGTCAGCTTTTGGAGGGTGAGAGAAGAATCTTTGGAAGTGGTGGGTGGGGGTGGGAATTTCAATGCGTACAAGATACGCGTCTGGACGACAGGAGACCCTGATCCTTTACTTGGGAATCTAAATTACATGTTCCTCTATAGTTGGAGAAAGGCTCGCCTGAATGGCTATGGACATATGATAAGAAAAGCAAGCCATCACGAAAAAAGAAATCAGATGCGCCATATTAAACGCCTGAATTTATAACAAACGAAAAAAAAACGAACAAAAATTAACTGTTTTGATTGATTGATTGATTGATTGATATAACCATCATCATTGCACTTCGGTGAGTTACCATGTGTGTTCCGATCTCTTTCTTACACAGGAAGATCTCAGATGCAGTGCACGAGCTCCGTAGCACCAAATCATTTGTTTTATGACAGATGATATATAGAACTATCATCTTGTATTCCGCCTTGTTCTTGTACCCTTTGCACGATAAAGACATTTTGGTCGAAACGTCGTTGCATCTTGTATTATTTTGTACACTTTATGAAAGTACTTTACTTCGTAAGAACGTATGTCAACTTTGGCGCATAGTTCTACTGTGGGTTCTTTTACTAGTATCGATAAGAACATTTTGCAGAGATGTTATTCTGATAGAAATCGAATCCGTGTCAAAGAACCGATACAATAATCGTAAATAGATATCTGTCTGATATCTGTTAGACAAGGCTCGTTGATTCCAGCAATGTTCTATCTGAGCAACTGTGATTGTGATCTAATCGTACAGAATACTGAGTAACTGTGATGGTGATCTAATCGTACATAATACTGAGCAACTGTGATGGTGATCTAATCGTACAGAATACTGAGCAACTGTGATGGTGATCTAATGGTAGAGAATACTGTTAAAAGGTAACATGCATGGGATGCTGCATCAAACATACGTCAGCCTAATCTGAATAGAAATCGTCACAAATCACGACAATGCAGAGGCGGCTCGTCATTAAAAGTCAGTGGGACCCGGCCCCATCACTAATAATGAGTAACGTGTAGTTATTATTTTAGAAATTATTTGTTCATAATGCAATTTGTTTTAAATGTTGTCAATGTGACATACCAACTGTCACCACTATTAAAACACCCAAGCATTAACATGGCAGTCAAACGACAACTGATAAACTGCATATTTATTCGAACTCTCTGCTATCAGTGCCAAACATGGCCCCTGACTAAGACACAAGAAAGAAAGATTACAACATGTGAAATGAGATGTCTACGAAGAGCTGTCAACATTACAAGGAGAGAGTGAGAAACGAGAATATCAGAAGCATCATTGGTACTATACCATGCATACAATACATCGAGAAGCAAAGAATCAAGTGGTTCGACCATCTAATGAGAATGGAACCACATTTACTACCATCACGTGCCTATAATAATCGACACTCAGGACGCAGAGCACGAGGCAGGCCAAGAACACGATGGATAGATAACATCTCAGAGTCTCTGCGAAAGCATGACTGGCAACGTCAAGCGCAACACATCTGGCACAAGATAGAAAACATAATCTCCCACGACGCTTCACGGCAAATGTGGTTAAGATAAGATAATATAACGTGATATTGATTAGATTGAAAGTTGATATATAATGCTAAAATATCACACACAGTCTGAAATCTAAAATTCAGCATATTTCTTCCACAATTAATATGCGCACCTGGTCATTAAGGGCCAGAAATGTCCGGCCCCACCAAACCAAAAATAACTAACGTGTGTTTATTATTTTAGAAATTATTTGTTCATAATTATTACTTTTAACTTGACACTGATTAGCTTTGAGAGTTGAATATAAAACTCTCTCTCTCTCTCTCTTTAGCCTGTTACGCCCTTGGCATTTAGGGCAGCAACAAACGCACACCATTCTTCCTCTGTATTGTGTTCCAGCTATGATTCATTTCCTTCAATTCTTGCTCTATCGTTCTCCTCCAGGTCGTCTTGGGTCTTCCACGCTTTCGCCTACCCTCTGGAGTCCATCTCCGTGCAGTTTTCGTGTCGGAGCCAGTCTCCATGCGCATCACATGTCCAATCCATCTTCAGCGTCGTCTTCGGATGATAGTGCCCATATTCTCTTGTTGGCATCGTACAAGCAATTCTTGGTTCGAGATAGTAGTCGGCCAGTACAAGCGTAGGATTTTTCGCAGACAAGTTGTAGGAAAGGTTTAGAGTCTGGACATATCCTGTTCTGTCATTCTCCAGCATGAATATATAACACTAAAATATAAATGTTATATCATAATAGTATAACAATCATAATACTATTGTAAATTTTTAAATATCTTTATAACCATATTATATACACTGAAATTCGACGTCTTCCCTTCCAATGCTTCATGCATATTGCAGCGCACTATTTTTTGTTGGGCCTGTTTAAAATTTTCCTATCTGCAATGTAACATTGCGACCTACTATGATAAATGCCGAAACAATTGCGTCATTTTCATTCATCGGTAGATTCTTACACGGTCAACTCATTCCACAGATAAACGAGGGCTCTTGATTAAATAGTCCGTTAAATTATCGATTGAATCCCGAAATTTTATATAAAAATAGTTTAAAATTATAGAAAATAATAGTAATAAGTAACAAACCATCATAAAATAAGACTAGTTTACGGGAATTGTCCGTTGCACCAATACAATAATACATCTTTGACAGTCTACAGCAACTTTCTTTCGTACAGTCGTCAGTTGATAAGTTGTCATTTGAGTTGGCGAAACACGCAAAAAAAACAATAACAAAGTACTATAGATTTACAAAATATACAAATAAAGACAATACATAGAAACGTTTCGACCATTTGCCTTTATCAAGCAAAGAATACAACAGAAGTGACGAATTTCACTTCTTTCACAGAACACTACATATAGAATAGAACAATCATCTCGTACAGTTCGCAAGTTTATCTAATATGTATGTATTTGCGTGGTCTCATTCGTAAGTTTGTGGTTTGTCATGCGGGTGATTCACGTTCCAACGAATTACATTTTTTAAATAATCTTTCCTAGGCGCTCATGTTGTTTGATGTTTCCGAAATATTTAATTGTCCTTCATTTTATGTTATTTAATAGCCAACTTTCTTTAATCTTAAGCTGTTGCAGAACACAAGCATTTGTTCATTTCTCGACAGGCGCCCGTGTGATGCCGGGGCCCGCAAGGAAAGCAAAGAATAGTACCACTGCGACCTACAATGCATGTCATAAGAGGCGACTAATGTAGGCACTAGGATGCTACCCTAGTAAATAAAAAGCAGTGCAGAAATCGGATGTGCTGGCCTACTTGTAGGCGCATAATTGGCACAAAGTAAATCGATCTTAGGCTCAAATAGCATACAAGTCACACATAGTGGTTTACAGGTGGTCGATATAAAGCGTTCGGAGAAGAAGAAGATGAATATCTCGAAAGGTGGAATAACTTCCCGACAAATAATACTAAATGCTCCAAAAAGCAAGATTTTCCGAAATGTTTGTCGGAGCCCACCAAGAATACATTAAGAGAGCACACTACGTGGTATTGGGTTGAACGTCTTTGTACCAGGAGCCACACAAAATGTAAAAACATGGCTTTTGCTCTGGTCCATTAAGAGTTAAACATCACGACATTGCGCACCACAATAATACACACCACGACATTGTATACTACTGCAATGTACACTACGGCATTGAGCAACACGACATTACACACCACGACATTTCGGTACCGCGACATTGTGCAACACTACATTGCACAACACGACATTGCGCAACATGACATAGCTAATAGGACATTACCCACCACGTAATGTGTATCGCACCCTGCATTTTGAAATCTCCAAAATATGGTAGCATGATGTAAAAGCTATAACATAACACAAGCAATTAAAGAAAAGTTTCACTTCTGTGAACAAGCAATTAAAGAAAAGTTTCACTTCTGTGAACAAGCATTTATTCTAAGGTATCATATGGAAGTGAATCCTGGACAAAAACAGAACAAAATAGAATCAATATTTTTAGCACGCTAACTATGAATTCGGGCGTAGTCTAATATGGCACATCTGGGTGATTTTTGCGTAAATACTTGCTTTCCTTCTCATCCCTTTTTCTATTCATTCCGGCGAGTCTTACTCCGACTCCAGATGTACTTGTAAATTAGATCCCCAAGTAAAGGATCAGATTTTACTGTAGTTCAACCGCGTAACGTGTACATACCGAGAATTTTTGACTAAGCTGTCCTCGAACCCTGGATTTTCTACGACACATGCTCACTAAAGTAGAGTGCTATCTACTTCGCTAATGACGACCCTATCGAATCTTTTTAACTAAAGAACCAGGTAAAACTTGTTAGAACGTTCTGAATACATAGTAGTACATGTAATAAGAACATTCTACAAGACTTGAATATCCAGGGATGTTTCTCTTATTTCTTGTCTTTAATTCTGTTTTAATTAAACGTGCTTGAATTATATAAATAAACAAAGAATGAAGTGGTTTGGCCACTTAATAAGAATGCATCCAAACTCCACAGTATACAGAGTCTTCTACAACAGAACATCGGGAAAGAAGGCAAGAGGAAGACCACGGAAAAGATGGTTAGATGGCGTAGCAGCATCCTGTGAAAGAGCAAAGATAACAATCACACAAGCCACCAGAACAGCGCAAGACAAAAACAGAAAACCACGACACTGGGCAACAACCCGGTAGCAGTGTGACGACAAAAGAAGAAGAAGAAGAATTCTGTCTCACAGTGTCAGGATAAGTAGAGATTTCTATAGCAGTCTTTTGTGTGTGTTTCATAAATAGTGTCTTTCAGTGCCTCTGTTATTTCTGAGCTCCACCTTTTGCATGGACTGCCCTTGCATGGCACCAATTTTAAATGCAAATATGTCACCATAGAGAGTAAAAGAGTATTGTGCACCATGATTTTTCTGCCAACATTATTCTATCAATGCTAAACCTGGACGCTGACATTAAATGATAGAATAAAACTAGTCTCTACAGAGATTGGTTATTGGTTACTGAACTGACGTCATTGCACCCCGGGCAGACCTATAGGTGCTCAGTCTTCCCCAACAGACATCGAAACTTTTTTATTTGGATGCCAACTGTAGTACAAACTGTTTGAACTTCTCAACTATTCTATATCATCTTTGTCTCCGATGTGATGTTGAAGATGATGAAAATGTTTGTAGAAATTGTATTTTTAATCTATTTTTAATAACTTATTCCATAACTTTGCATCCTTCCCTTATCTACTTTTAATAGCCAGGATTGTTTTTCAACTCCAGATGTGGTACTTTAGAGTGGGGGTTTTGTCGGTCTCTAAAATCTTATGATTGTCATCTGTACAAATGTTTGTCCGGTTGGATAATGTGCATACAATTTCATCAAAGTTCAGATCTACCTGTTCTACATAACGTAGATGCTTAACGGGGGCGCAAACCACACAGATAACAGGAGTAGATAACATTGGTTGACGAGAACGAACGTAAGCAACAACTAAATACTGATACAAACCGTATACAAACCAAATTGTATTTTTGTAAAAACTTAATACTGGAACAAACGGTTTGTATTTTTGTAAATACTTTAATACATTGCACCAGTCGTTTGTATTTCCGAAATATCTAGACATAAATTGACTTACCAAAAACCTGGGAAAAATTGTACAAACACTATTAATAATATTATTCAAATTATTTTACCTATTTCAAAGTAACCCGCCTTAAGTCGATACTCTGCTGTGGCCTATATTCACAACGTTCCCTGGCTTCTTTTTGCGTCCCTGATTTAATATCGGTTCCAGTGTTTTATACTCTCAGACTGAGTGGCCAGGTTGGCCAACAATTCATTAAAAGCTGCAACCTTGTCTTTTTTGTGAGTATCTGGTACTTCCCAATGGCAATTGTGTCACATGACAGTACGATCAACAAATGAGAATGAAAGCTTGCAAGAGTTGCCAAGTTGGACTGTGGTGTTTTTATATTGGAATGTTACATAACTATTGTAATTAATTACAGGTGTGGCGGGTAATGTGCACGTTGTGTGGCGGGTAATGTATAGCCGTCCATCGCAAGCGATGATGACAACAATCTCAGACGTGTGCTGTTGCACCTCTCTGGTGTGTGCGGAGGTGACTGTAGAGTCCAATCCTAGAACAGAATCCCCGACCACAGGTGGGGCATACATGATCAGGTTAGACATGTGCGTGTTGTGTGCTCTGTCTTTTCGCGCTGCTCGTTTTCTCTGTGACTCAACAATACAATGATTCTCAGCTATTCGGGTTCCTCTTTTGTTGTTACAGCGCCACATTTGGCGATCTTGCGCAAGGGATTCCCAGCACGTATTTTCTATATCGGAGCATTTCAGAGACACTTTAAGAGTGTCTTTAAAGCGTTTTTCTGTCCACCAGCTAAACGTCTGCCCCCTTCAAGCTCGCCATACATCAACTGTTTTGGGATGCGTTTATCAGGCATTCGAGCAACGTGACCGACCCATCTCAGTTGGGCCTTCTGCAACAGGGTGTTGACGCTTGGGATCTTTGCTCTTGTGAGGACTTCGCTGTCTGTAATTTTGTCCGGCGGGTAATGTACACGTTGTGCGGCGGGTAATGTGCACTTGATACTGTGAAAGGTGTGTTGTTGATACTGTGAAAGATGTGGTGTTGATAATGTGAAAGATGTGGTTTGATAATGTGAAAGATGTGTTGTTGATAATGTGGAAGATGTGTTGTTGATAATGTGAAAGATGTGGTGTCGATAATGTGAAAGACGTGGTTTGATAATGTGAAAGATGTGTTGTTGATAATGTGAAAGATGTGATGTTGATAATGTGAAAGATGTGGTGTTGATAATGTGAAAGATGTGATGTTGATAATGTGAAAGATGTGGTTTGATAATGTGAAAGATGTGTTGTTGATAATGTGAAAGATGTGTTGTTGATAATGTGGAAGGTGTGTTGTTGATAATGTGGAAGGTGTGTTGTTGATAATGTGGAAGATGTGTTGTTGATAATGTGGAAGATGTGTTGTTGATAATGTGGAAGGTGTGTTGTTGATAATGTGAAAGATGTGTTGTTGATAATGTGAAAGATGTGTTGTTGATAATGTGAAAGATGTGTTGTTGATAATGTGGAAGGTGTGTTGTTGATAATGTGAAAGATGTGGTGTTGATAATGTGGAAGGTGTGTTGTTGATAATGTGGAAGGTGTGTTGTTGATAATGTGGAAGGTGTTGTTGATAATGTGGAAGGTGTGTTGTTGATAATGTGGAAGATGTGTTGTTGATAATGTGAAAGATGTGGTGTTGATAATGTGAAAGATGTGTTGTTGATAATGTGAAAGGTGTGGTGTTGATAATGTGAAAGATGTGGTGTTGATAATGTGAAAGATGTGTTGTTGATAATGTGAAAGATGTGGTGTTGATAATGTGGAAGATGTGTTGTTGATAATGTGAAAGATGTGGTGTTGATAATGTGAAAGGTGTGTTGTTGATAATGTGGAAGATGTGTTGTTGATAATGTGAAAGATGTGGTGTTGATAATGTGGAAGGTGTGTTGTTGATAATGTGGAAGGTGTGTTGTTGATAATGTGGAAGGTGTTTTGTTGATAATGTGGAAGGTGTGTTGTTGATAATGTGGAAGATGTGATGTTGATAATGTGAAAGATGTGGTGTTGATAATGTGAAAGATGTGGTGTTGATAATGTGGAAGGTGTGTTGTTGATAATGTGGAAGGTGTGTTGTTGATAATGTGGAAGGTGTGTTGTTGATAATGTGGAAGATGTGTTGTTGATAATGTGGAAGGTGTGTTGTTGATAATGTGGAAGGTGTGTTGTTGATAATGTGAAAGATGTGTTGTTGATAATGTGAAAGATGTGTTGTTGATAATGTGAAAGATGTGGTGTTGATAATGTGGAAGGTGTGTTGTTGATAATGTGAAAGATGTGGTGTTGATAATGTGAAAGATGTGGTGTTGATAATGTGAAAGATGTGTTGTTGATAATGTGGAAGGTGTGTTGTTGATAATGTGGAAGATGTGGTGTTGATAATGTGAAAGGTGTGGTGTTGATAATGTGAAAGATGTGGTGTTGATAATGTGAAAGATGTGATGTTGATAATGTGAAAGATGTGGTGTTGATAATGTGAAAGGTGTGGTGTTGATAATGTGAAAGATGTGGTGTTGATAATGTGAAAGATGTGGTGTTGATAATGTAGAAGATGTCGTGTTGATAATGTGGAAGATGACGTGTTGATAATGTGGAAGATGTGGGGCTGATAATGTGAAAGATGTGATGTTGATAATGAGATAGGTGTGGTGTTGATAATGTGGAAGATGTGGTGTTGATAATGAGATAGGTGTGGTGTTGATAATGTGGAAGATGTGGTGTTGATAATGAGATAGGTGTGGGGTTGATAATGTGAAAGATGTGGTGTTGATAATGTGGAAGATGTTGTGTTGATAATGTAAAAGATGTGATGTTGATAATGAGATAGGTGTGGAGCTGAACACCACAAGAAGTATATGAACAGCGCATGAAGTATATGAACAGCGCATGAAGTATATGAACAGCGCATGAAGTATATGAACAGCGCATGAAGTAAGTAAATAACATTTGATGTAGATGAACAATATAAGAAGTAGATGAACAGTCTAGAAAGTAGATAGATAGTTAAAGTAGATGAATAGTTAAAGAAATTAGATGAACAATCTAGGAGTAGATCAGCGTTTCCAAAGTGGGCGTACGCCCCCTGTAGGCCTGAAGCCTTCCGTGGGGGTGGTAGTGGGTTCAGAAACATTTTAGGGAGGTTTTTTTTTTCCTGATTTCGCGATTGAATAATCATAAAAAATTTGAATTTATCTTATGTCCGGCTTTTACATGATCCATTTTCTCATCAATTTTCTATTTCATGTATATAATCCTTTTGAAAATTGACCATGTACGACAGAAATATATATCAATTTTCTATGTCAAAGTGAAAAAGAGCATGTATGGGGGCGTTGGCAAACTGTTATAATGGGGAGGGGCGTTACAAAGTTTATGTCTTGCAAAGTGGGCGGTGGGCCGAAAAAGTTTGGGAATCTATGGAGTAGATGAAGATCTTATAAAGTAGATGAAGATCTTATAAAGTAGATGAACATCTTATAAAGTAGATGAAGATCTTATAAAGTAGATGAAGATCTTATAAAGTAGATGAAGATCTTATAAAGTAGATGAACATCTTATAAAGTAGATGAAGATCTTATAAAGTAGATGAAGATCTTATAAAGTAGATGAACATCTTATAAAGTAGATGAACATCTTATAAAGTAGATGAAGATCTTATAAAGTAGATGAAGATCTTATAAAGTAGATGAACATCTTATAAAGTAGATGAACATCTTATAAAGTAGATGAAGATCTTATAAAGTAGATGGAGATCTTATAAAGTAGATGAACATCTTATAAAGTAGATGAAGATCTTATAAAGTAGATGAACATCTTATAAAGTAGATGGAGATCTTATAAAGTAGATGGAGATCTTATAAAGTAGATGAAGATCTTATAAAGTAGATGAACATCTTATAAAGTAGATGAAGATGAAAATATCACTCTCCTATCAGATTTCTAATTCAAACAATTTTACACTTAGAAATAGTTTATGAATGTATACAAAACAGAACATACCACATCCCATATGCCCCCAAAAAAAAGCAAGTCAAGTCAACCAATTGGCAATTTATTTATGTTGAGTAGGATGTGGGTGAGGTTTCTCTCGGCCGACTAATCAATCGAGTTATCTGCGTGGACGAAACTTGCTCTTTTTTATAACAACTCAATTGATTAGTCGCTTTTGATTAGCGCCATTAAAGCAATATTTTCATAGGTTTTTCTTTCATGTCTGCAAGTCTACGACCAACTTGTGTACTAGTCTTTCATTATATATAGTATGTCAATCACGTTGTGTACACGTGACTCTAATATTTATCTTCGTGAAGGCGAATAAAAATGAGATGATGGTGGACATCGACTGACCATCTTAGCTAAAAGAATTACTGTTTACGGAAGTGAAGATGAGAAATAACTGATATAGTCAACTGTTCAAATATTTGGAGATTTTTCCATATGGAGAAAATTGTGATAATTTCATTAATTTGTTTTTGTGAATGTTCAGACAATTTCATTCTTCATCAACATCACATAGCTTGTCCTAACCAGAACTTTGCCACCCCAACAGTCCTTCGGAATTTCACTCTTTCTCATAGATCAGATGTCCCGCCTCCACTCAGATGTCCCACCTCCACTGCAGTTATGCTCAAACCATCAGTTACATTCTGAATCCATCTTCACAGTGGTCTTCCTCTTCTCCGCTTTGTCGGGATGCCTCCTTCCGAAATGGTTTCTCCAACCCTTCGTGTCTCTTTATATGTTGAAACTACTTCAATTTTCTCATCCTTATTTGTAGCATCAGCCATTTTCTTTGATTTTGAGTTCTTTCTGGATAGATCTATTTGTTCTCTTCTCTGTCCATGATGTACGAAGGACTCTTCTGTAACACATATTGAAAAGCACATATATGTTTTTCTACTGCCTTGTTAAATGTCCATACTTTGTACTTGGAATATGCATGCTCTTAGTTTTCTGATCTTTGTTTTCCTATCAGTTCCGTTTCATGCTGTTTTTAGTTGTTTAATTTTTTGTAAAGCCATGTTTGTTCTTTTTTAATTTCCTTTCCCCATTTCCATCTGTTGTTAGCAGTGAACCAAGATACTCCAAACTGTTCACATTTTCTACTTTCTCTCCATTGATAAAAATATATTTTGTCATTTTATATATCTTGAATATGTTCTGGAAATCTGCTCCATTGTTCGCCATCAAGACAGTAGGAAACCTGCTCCTTTGTTCGCCATCAAGACAGTAGAAAATCTGCTCCATTGTTCGCCATCAAGACAGAAGAAAATCTGCTCCTTTGTTCGCCATCAAGACAGTAGAAAATCTGCTCCATTGTTCGCCATCAAGACAGAAGAAAATCTGCTCCTTTGTTCGCCATCAAGACAGTAGGAAATAAGACAAAATCGATGTCATACAACGAATAAAGTTTAGAATCTTCTTCATCTTCTTCGATCATTCCATATCGATCACTTGTTAAACCAATCTGTGATGTGTTTATGATTGGTTGTGTGTTGTGCCAGTTATGCGCCTATATATAGACCATCCGATTTCTGAGACGCTTTTCATTTACCAGGGTAGCTTCCCTAGACCCCTACCTCAGTCGCCTTTTGCGACATGCCTTGTAGGTCACAGTATAACTATTGTTAACCTTGCAAGCCCCGACAGTATACAGACAATATTTTGTTTAACCAGCAGTTGTACACGATAAGACATTGTGTCAACGTCCCACCCCGGTCCTTTCATTGTACATATGGTACTCAGTTGAGGCTGGGTCCACCTGAGAGCTTGTACATATGGTACTCAGTTAAGGCTGGGTCCACCTGAGAGCTTGTACATATGGTACTCAGTTGAGGCTGGGTCGACCTGAGAGCTTGTACATATGGTACTCAGTTGAGGCTGGGTCGATCTGAGAGCTTTAGAATCGATGGGAAAAAACCCACATACTTTTACTGGGAAATGTGATTCTTAGATCTTGAGTCTACGAAGCAAGTGATCTCGTCAGTGTCGACAGTATATCTTAAGTTATTTATGTTATGTCTGTACCACCTACTGCTATTCCAACCATCTCGTGTATTGATCTCACAATATTCTTACTTTATAGTGCGAGAGAACATATTAGAAGTTAGTACGTATCCTTGTCTTAATTCCAATTATAGCAATGTCTATAAAACAAAGATTATTCTGTCGCTAATATCTTCCGATTTTCTTTTCTCAGTTTCTTTATTTCTATTGTCTATTGTCTCCCCCTCCCTCCTCTAGGTGAATGATGGAATTAGTTGCTCAATATTGCCATTAAGCGTAGGGGTAGGAGCTTTAATTTGCGTTTCATGGCCAGATGAGTCGCCCTTGTTGTGCTATATCCGTGTTTATGTAGTGTGGTCTTGATATTGTCTATTCATGTTCTAGTCTTCCCTTGGCTCTAGTACCTGATCTCTTTTTATTGTATGCTGTTATTGGTGGTTGGTTATATTTCATTCTCATTAAATGTCCGTACCATTGCATTTGTTGTCTTTCAATGTATTCTTACATCCGTGATAGAATTATGTGAGAATGAGATTAGTTATGTGTTCAATGTGTGTTTTATTTTGGAAGAAGTGTGTTGTTAAACTTCCAATGCGAAGAGAGTTTGATGCTGGTGTTTAATGGTTGCTATGATGTCCTTGTGGTCTGTAATACTGTTTCACAAAGATCTTTACTTTGGCATATGTGGTGTTATAATGGTGCATATATTCTATCTAAACTTGACGTGTGCCGTCTGCGTGTGTGCGTGTGTGTGTTTGTGTGTGTGTTGTGGTTTCAGTGTCCACATGATGTGTTTGTCTGTAGGAAGGAATCTGTCAGACTGTTTGTATCAATTATGCTCTGTAATGTGTTTAGTTGGTGTGTGTGTGTGTATCTGAGCTTCGATATCATAGTTTCACTAATTGTAAAATGTTAAAAATGTTTGAGGTTACGATCATCTCTAATATACATCATTATATGTTCCATATAGATGTTCAACATGGGCGTATATACGTTATATACATCATTATATGTTCCACATAGATGTTCGACATGGGCGTATATACGTTATATACATCATTATATGTTCCACATAGATGTTCAACATGGGCGTATATACGTTATATACATCATTATATGTTCCACATAGATGTTCAACATGGGCGTATATACGTTAAGACAAGATAGGGGAGTGGAGGGGGAGAAACAAGTGGTCCCCTGGAAAATGTTTTTAAATAGTTTTTGGAATATGGTTAATTAGTTTTCTAAATCCGGTCTAAAGCCGAAGGATTGACTTAATTGCGTCGAGCTGTACCCCATATGGTTCTGTCCCTTTCCGCAGAATGGCACATCTCCTGTCCAAAGTATTACACAAAGAACGAACTCCGTAGCTCCAGCAACAATCCTATTGGTCTCTTGCAAAAAAAATGCAGTCGTGAACAAAACGGCCCAGCTCGGATTTGAACCCAGGACTTTCGGAACGCAATGCGAAGTCTTAATCACTGAATCTAATTCATAGTTCATAGTTCATAGTTCATTGTTCATAGTTCGTATGTACGGTTCCAACTTCACTGCAATGGGTTACCCCATAATTGCTCAGTTCCTGTACCAACGAAAATCACACGAAATGCTAACAACTGTAACCGTCACCTGTGTCGTGAACTAATTCCAGAATGAAACAGCCGCGTACTGCCACAAAAAGCAACCAGTACCGCATTAATGCATATGGCCGTTGCTAAAGTGCCAACTCAAAACTGTTCATCACTTGAATTGCAATTCATGTCGAAGGGAACATCAATCACGACAAAATCCAACTTTCTGCACACGCAATATAACTGCATACGGTAGATTGAGTTTGTTCGTCATAACCGCTGTTCGCAATTTTCGGAATATCCACAATCACAACAAACGCACGGTTGACACAGCAAAAAACATTCCATGTGAAATTCATAGCTCACACCGTTGCTCAAGCACTAACTCAGTAGCTCAGCAAACGAAACCGGAAAATACCCCACCAAATGCGGAAATGCGCTAGCAAAGTCGTGTCCAGAATCAAACAGTCCTGATTCTGAATAGACCTCCGCCATTGCTGGCCAGATTTTCTGGAGGATATAGGAGACAGCTAAATCCAAGAATAGGGTGAGAAATGTAAACAGTTGACTTGAATATATTAGAGAATAGATGGCTCAGTCACTTATACTGGATGGATAAGAGAGATCCTTAAGAATGTCTTGTGCTGGATAGCTGCCGTCTGGCTAAAGACAGGATGTTTGTCCCTTCACAAAGATGTGTCTGTCCCTTCACAAAATGTGTCTGTCCCTTCACAAAGATGTGTCTGTCCCTTCACAAAGATGTGTCTGTCCCTTCACAAAGATGTGTCTGTCCCTTCACAAAGATGTGTCTGTCCCTTCACAAAGATGTGTCTGTCCCTTCACAAAGATGTGTCTGTCCCTTCACAAAGATGTGTGTAACTAAAGCTTGAAGGTTCTTGAAATGAATCCACAAAACTAGGAAGAATTTGTCAGGGACAGGAAATGGAAGAAATCTTGGAAAACTGGTGAAACTGACCTCCAAAAAGTGGCTAATATAAAGCATATCATGAGAGAAGAGAATCTCATTAGTTGTCTTATTATTAGAACCTGTATTTGATATGATAATTGCAAATATGTGATTGCCTGTTGTTAGCTAGCTATGGTTGAAATATTTATCACAAGTTCATATATTACTCTATATGGAGCTTGTAATCTTCTTCTTCTTGTCGATCCTTCTTTTTGGCCATTTTGATCATTCTTATTGTGATATATAAACAGCCTACACCAAGAACGGGTGTGATACGTCACATCGTTCAGCGCCATTTGGAGCTCTGGTGCTTGTCTTTCGGTGATGTGTCCGATTTCAGACAGCGTTTGCTGGGTTCGCTCGCCGTCAGCCTTTGGCTGTCCCCAATCGACATGCAAGGCAGCAGGTTATTTTCTTTTAGGGTAGCTACCTTTAGACAACCTACCTTCCCGGGTTGTTGAGCGTCATCTGCTAAGGTTACCTTTCTTTTTTTGGACTACTTGGTTTGTTTACCGTCTAGTTTGTGTACGGTTTGCTCCGCTAGACTTTGATTGTCCCCAATCTAACTACAAGGCAGTAGTAGTTCCCTGCGATCGGAAACGCGCACTGGATTCAAGCCTCTGCTGGGCTTTCCAGTTTTTCTGCACATTTGTGTGGTCCGCTCACCCCTACACTTCCATGCCCCTTCGTCGCTCCACCATCAGCGCCGTGCAGTCTGCCCTCGGTGGACCCACCCGTACGTCTCCGCATGCGTGTTCGCTCTTCTTTGGTGCCTCCTCACTGGTGTCTATTAGTTCTCAGGGTGCACACATTCACCATGTCTCTCAAGGCGAACACATTCACAATGTCTCTCAAGGTGCACACATTCACCATGCCTCTCAAGGTGCACACCTTCACCATGCCTCTAGACTGTCCGGACACGGAGCTCAACTCGGGTCCCCACCTCAGGGCTCCGAGTTTCTCCATATGTGGGCCCACGTGCAACTCATCTAGGGTCCCCACCTCCGGGCCCAAGTTTTTCTCCACGTTGGACCACGTCTCTTCTCTGGATGCACCCATCGAAACTTAATTCAGTTCCACACTTCAGAGCTCCGAGTTTCGCCCTGTGTGGGAACACGTGCAACTCAGCTCGGGCCCCTGCCTCCGTGCCCGAGTTTCTCCCCACGTGGGTCTACGTCTCTTCTCTGGATGCACCCCTCATCGCTCTATGTTTATCAGTTCAGCTTTTCCCTTCTTCTTCTTCTGCGAACGCCCGCTGTCAATTCAGGCGAAAGTCATGATGCCTGGTATTGCGCTTTGACTGATTTTGCGTGCGGTCCAAATTACCCTTTAACAAGTGTCCCTCAATCATGCGGACAGCCTCGCCGACTTCAAAAGTATTCAGCTTTTCCCATCGGCCGGGAGAGACATGCATTAATAGACACTCTGGGATTCTGCTCATCTATGTTACGAGCGGATCTCATCCAACGTGACTACGTCTGCATCACTACTTATACCAGAGTAGCTCTCCTTCTATCCCTACACGCTTAGCCAGACAGAAACCATTGTTTGTTTCCAGGGTCACCACGTTGAGGTGGGGTAGGATCTTGATTAGCACCAGCTCAGTAAACCTGGCACGGCGTTGTCCCTTTGCGCATTTGACCCCAGCCCACAATCTAACTCTGATGTGAAGGTAGTCTTCTAACTTTGACCCAAGCCCACAATCTAACTCTGATGTGAAGGTAGTCTTCTAACTTTGACCCAAGCCCACAATCTAACTATGATGTGAAGGTAGTCTTCTAACTTTGACCCAAGCCCACAATCTAACTCTGATGTGAAGGTAGTCTTCTAACTTTGACCCCAGCCCACAATCTAACTCTGATGTGAAGGTAGTCTTCTACCTTTGACCCCAGCCTACAATCTAACTCTGATGTGAAGGTAGTCTTATACCTTTGACCCCAGCCTACAATCTAACTCTGATGTGAAGGTAGTTTTCTAACTTTGACCCCAGCCTACAATCTAACTCTGATGTGAAGGTAGTCTTCTAACTTTCTACGTAGTAAACTACTACCCCAGGGGATGAATTAGTGCAATTCTGAAGCGTTCGTAAAACGACTTGACCTCAAGGGGGTTGTGGGTTCAATCCCACACTCATCATTCCTCAAGTGAGGAAAGGAATTGGGCCTTCTACCTCCTGTACAATAGGACCTAGAAGTATGAAATGACATAGTCTAAGGTCTAAAAGGCTATGGGCAAGTTTATTTTATTATTAAATATCTACCTACAAAAATGTTTGTGAAATTCCCCAATTCCCCAATCCCCATAATTCTTAATTTCTTGTATCCTTCTTTGCTTTTTCTCCGCTAGGTGTAGCAGGTTTAACTGATGATCGGGTTCCGAGATAATGTTCCTTGATATGCTGTGGCATTGTGGAGTTTTAAGATGTCTGTAACTCCATCATTCATCTTTTTCTTGGTCTGCCCATTTCTCTTGTTCGTTATGATTCCATGGTGTACACTCTTGCAACTTCTGTATTCAGGTTTATTCTCACCAAGTGGCCAAATCAACCTCCTCCAAAAATAAATGTGGACGCCCATAATGTTCAATAAATACGGGAAGATGATCCTTTGAACTTTGAACCCTTTTGTTTCTTCACAAGGATGGGGAACCAATTTCATCTTCCTCCTGGGGATAGACAATAGACCATTGTGTTTATCTTGTTACTCTAACTGCTGCTTGTTGTTGACGAAATCATATTACGATTAGCTAAAGCTAATTTTGATGGAAATCCAATGTCTCTCCTACTGTTCCACAATAGTCGACGTCCGAGGGGGTCATCTTATATAACGGGTTTGGGGGGATCCTCTATACTATGCATTACTCGAATAATGATAATTGATAAAGCAATGTTGATAAATGATAAGTTTAACAAGAAGAGAAATTAGATCATGCGAATAAAAACGGTATTGAATATAACTGATAAGAAAACAAAGATGAGATTACTGAGTGTACTCATGTTCTATGGTAACGTATGGGTGGCAAACATGGACATTTCACAAGGCAGTAGAAAAAACATGTGTTTTTTAATATAAATGTTACAGAATAGACCTCCGTATATCATGAACAGAGAAGAGAACAAATAGATCTATCCAGAAAGAACCCAAAAATCAAAGGAAACTGGCTAATCCTACAAATAAGAACAAGAAAATTAAAGTATTTTGAACATTCCAAATTATATGAATGGTCGGAGAAGACAATTATGGAAGATGTCCAGAAATCTTCAAACAATTGGGACAGACATACAATGTAAATCATCGCTATTTTATATATGTATAGATTAGCAAGTATACTGGCTCTGCTTCATCTGACAAATATCTATGAGCTCGAAAATATGGGCTCGAAAAGTCGGTTGACTAAACTGATTTTCATACCAAGATTGACGTCGACGTTCTCAACCATTTAATATTGGTAAATTAAAAAAAATAGTAACGATGCTACAACAAACTTCAAGATTAAAGCTGAAATTCAGATGACTAAATTTTTAAAAAGTATTTCCCAAGCGGGAATCGAACCCGGCCGCCGCGGTGAGAGCGCGGAATCCTAACCACTAGACCACTTGGGATACGATTACTAAAGAATCATATTTTATTACATTTATAAAACTTTTACGAAAGATTACCGTCTTCTTCATTCACCTTCTTTCTTGTCTCAAATCCCGTAGTCCGTTCAACAACTCATGCCCACAGTCCAATGGGAATTGTAGCAAAACCATCTATTCCACAGTAGCGAAACTATGCACAGAATCTTAGAATTATACCGACGCAAATATCTGATGGAAGAAATTGCTATAGGAAACCTGGATTTTGTAATATAACGGTTTCCTTTGATGTTGGCAGCATATTTGGCAAGTCTGATACAGCATTTTAGTTTTTCACATATGACATTTGATGTCAAGTCTCATTCAAAGGCGTATTATCCCAGCTCATACATGGGGCCAATGTTGATACTGCAATGGTGTCATGAAATAAACAAGAAATGTAGACATAGTTGTATTATTGTTTTTTTAAAATAATGTACATTAAAAGTTAGCTGCCATGTATAATGCCTTCCCGTTTCGCGTCCAGGCTTGGGACTGGCAATGGCGGAGTTACTAGGTGTTATCTTCGAGTCGCTACTTCTTCGGTACAATGCGCTTGTGTTAACTGATGTGGTAGGGAAGTATCACTACAATAAAATTCATTAATGCACATCTCAGTCAGACTCAGATGTATCTAAAATGTTGACTAGTGCTGTGGGTTGTACAAACTGCAAACCATCTTTTTGCCAGTAGCCATCCTCTTCCCTGAGAACATGATCTTCACATTTTCGCCAGTATTCCTTGTTTATCGTGGAGATGGCCTCGCATGTCAGGTTTTGCACATCACACATTTTGAACGTGGTATTCTTTTCGGCCACTCGTCCTTTTACTTTAGCCCATACAAGCTCTATTGGATTTAGTTGCGGATGATATGGTGGCAGTCGAAGAGAAGCGTGGTCGTGTTCTAATATGATTTTGTCGATTTGATAAACCTTCGTCCTCTTTGTCTGCCTTACTATCTGTAATAATTCAGGTTTCAAACAGTTGTTGTCGAAATTAACATTTTCTTTGACAAGCCATGTTTTCATTTCCTCTTTGGTGCTTGATGAAATTGGGATTTTGTCCTCCAGGGCAACACCATTATGATATGAAGCATTATCCATAACAATATATGAAGGTTTATCAAGAATTGGGAGTACCGTGTTTTTTAACCAGTCTCTAAAAATACATGCATTCATTTCTTTGTGGTAGTCTGTTGACTTTGAGTGAAAAATAAGTTCTGCGCCCTGTAGCAATTCATTTTCTCTGCTACCAGCATGTGCAAGAATAAGGCGTTGTCCCTTACTGCTTGGAATTGTCCTCCGTTTAACTCTGTCCACTGACTGCCATTCTTTGTCAAAAGTATGGTGAGCATTAATCCATGATTCATCTAAATTCTAAATAGACAATATCGTACCTATCCTCGCGTAGCTGACGTATTTTCCTTAAGTAAATACTTCGTGAGGTAATGAGGTTTGGCTTTTCACAAACTATATTCCTTCCACCAGTGGTTTTACGGAAAGTGAAACCAGCTCCTCTCACAATCTTCCACAAATTTGTTTGAGATATTTCAATATCACAATGTGATAATAGACGACTTTTCAATTTAGGTAAAGTAACAAGTTCATTGTACTGGAACATTTTCCAAATTTCACGTCTGATAATACCTTTGTCAAAATCGTCAACACATACTTTCCTTCTTTGCTGCACAGTTTCCTTTGCGTATCCACAGTTCTGTTTCATCCAACGAGAAAACGACTTTCTATCTAAACCCAAAGCTGCTATAGCTCTTTTCTCTGGTTCTTGTATACTGTGGTACAGATGACCCGTCTGTTTTTCTTTGCGGAAATGCGCGTATAACATTAATGACACTTTTTGCATTGTAATAAATTTGCACTTCAAACTCATAATGTATGTTAAATCAATGACTGTCAACAATATAGAAGTCAATAATATTACAAAATAACTTCACACTAATTTCGATATACGCCTTTAACTAAATGTCCGTCTCGCACTAATGACGTCAATTCTTTACCAAGTTCAAGCCCGAGTCGTTATGGTGGACGAAAAATGCAAGAACTTTTCCAAAACCGTGAATTTCGCCCTGAATGTTGCTATTTTTGTCATCAATGTATTAAATTGCTGTAAACATGAGTTTTCTTCAACCATGCCAACAAAGGCGTTAAATATATAGCACAAAGAAGGAAACTTCTAGATGGTATGATTGTTTGAATGGCAAAAAATATTGTGTAGCGTCGGGAACATGTGTAGTTCACATGCAAGTTTTCAAGTTATTTCATCAAATGGTTACAAAGATATAAATTTCTATCTGTGGGCATGGCAAGTTGAACGGACTAAACGTTCATGGGTTTTAAGGTTTTTGATATTTTTGAAGCCTGCCATCCGCCCGTCTGCCCAGCGTGTTCGTAGCGCGTTGGACTACGGGTGACAAGTCCTCTGTGAGTGCGGGTTCAACTCCGCGGACTGGCAGAAAAGCCACATATTCCCCAGATTTACGGTGTTCGTGGCACGGAACCGAAAGGTTACGATGTCCATGACACCGAGCCGAAGAGCTTTCAGCTCATGTGTTTCTGGGTCGAAAAACCATATGTACTCCATGAATTGAAAGTAGACATGTTATATGTGGTTGGAAAGCTAATTGAATATACTATCAAGATATGTAGTTTTAATATCAGTGTCATGTAATATGTGATATCAGTGACCTAATTTTGGTGATGCTAAAAATAGATTTTCCTGCAAATTTCAAATAATTATACAGTCACAAAGAAGGAAAAAATAAGTATGAAATATATCATGAAAACTATTAATATACTCTCTTAGTACCTTCATATTTACACAATATATCCAAACATGAAGTTGTTTGGACAATAAATAAGGCAGTAATTAGGAAATGTGTAACTTCTAAATATTTCCATATTTTGGAGACACCAATTATTAAATAATAAATAAATAAGAGAAAATCATGCAGAACTGGTCTAGTAAGCAGCCCATAAAGAATTGCGTGAAATGTGTGGTTTTTGACAAGAGCAAGTGACAACACCTCTGCTAAGATTATCCAAAATGGCGGCACGATTGGAAATGTCGGTGTAATAAAAGCATGCTCTTACCACTGAAGTCGGAGATGGTTCTTCTGAATGGCTAGGGACAACCTAGAATAAGTAAGTAGGCTTTCACGCAAAAATCAGTCAGATGCGCCATACCAGGCTCCCTGACTACGCATGGGTTCAAAGAGAGTGAACACAGAAGAAGAAGAACAAAAAGTATGTTTTAATCAACGAGATCAGACATCTTAAAAATAAATAATATATTTGTTTAAAAATTTATGATGGTAATATCACATGTTTTACATTATGTAACATATATTATATGCATTTAAATGCATAAATAACACACAAATATGGCTAGTTCCAGAGTCATGTAGCCATCTCATTTATAAATGAGATTTTCTTAGTACCCGAATGTTACAGGGTTAAAGAGCAGAGAGGCTGGAATATTTGATTGATAGATAGATAGATAGGAATAGGATCATCATCACTGCACTTCGGTGAGTAACCATGTGATGTGTGTGTTCTGATATTTTTCTTACACAGGAAGATCTCAACGACAGTGCATATACTTGTAGCACCGGCGAGGATCCCGATGTAATTTTGAAGATGGTGAGAATATTTTGAAGAAATTTATATTAAAAAAAATCTTTCTAATGAATTTGCCCGGACAGCGGCTTTCCAGCCTGCTCTTCTCGATTTTGAACTGGCAAGTGTTTAACAAGTGTTTATTTACGTGCTCAATTTGAACACCAAATCTCCTTTTATCGTCCGTCTCCGATAGGACTAGGAACTCGATCTCGCCTACACTGAGATCAGGGATCGCTGGAAAATGTCTTGATGGCTTCAAGAGGGAGCGAGCCGAGTACCTTTGAAACGAGCAGATGTATCATGTCACCTGATGTCACCTGATGTCACCTGATGTCACCTGATCCATTTAACATCTACACAGACAGCACTTTACGACAGCTGGAACTACTGCCAGGACTCAAAATCAATGAAGACAAAATAATCAGTTTAAGATATGTAGATGGCATGATATTGATAATTGGGAATGAGAATGAACTACCTGTACTAGTGGTCCAACTAAAGCATGTACTAGCCGTACTAGTGGTCCAACTAAAGCATGTACTAGCCGTACTAGTGGTCCAACTAAAGCATGAACTAGCCGTACTAGTGGTCCAACTAAAGCATGTACTAGCCGTACTAGTGGTCCAACTAAAGCAAGTCAACAATATCTTATTTATAGGACAAATGATTATAGCATGATGGCAGACGTGAACCAGATATTAGATCGAGAATAGAAATAAACAAAAGCTACAGTCAACGACATGACACAGATAACAAATAAGTTCACAATGAGGATTATTTCATTGCTATATTTTCATTGAACTAGGAAACATATGGAAGTCTGAACAAATCAAATCTAGAAAGAAAATTAGGATTTTTAACTCTAATGTTAAAGCAGTTATGCTGTATGGGTCAGAAACATGGAGAACTACTAAATTGGCAAGGTATAGATTGCAAACATTCATCAACTGGTGTCAATAGAGAGACTAAGATGGTATGATAGGGTCACGAATGGGGAGGGCAGGACGGATTTCAGTGAACCGGAAGGTTTAAAAAAAGACGCTAGATAGGACACACTTTGATAAAACCATAGCGGAACATAGGGGAACATAGGGGAACATAGGGGAACATAGGGGAACATGGCAATATGGGTCCTTTCCCGGGACCAACAGGGACAGCGAACAGAGGGATGCCTGGAGATACACGGAGACGAGATTTGGAGACAAGAGATCGACAATTTAATGAGGAGCAGCAAGAGATAGCTAGAGATAGATTTCGATAGAGTTGGTTGAGGAGCAGCAATAGATAGCTAGAGATAGATTTCGCATGAGTTGGTTGAGGAGCAGCAATAGATAGCTAGAGATAGACTTCGCATGGTTGAGGAGCAGCAATAGATAGCTAGAGATAGATTTCGTATGAGTTGGTTGAGGAGCAGCAATAGATATCTAGAGATAGACTTAGCATGAGTTGGTTGAGGAGCAGCAATAGATATCTAGAGATAGACTTCGCATGGTTGATGAGCAGCAATAGATAGCTAGAGATAGACTTAGCATGGTTGAGGAGCAGCAATAGATAGTTAGAGATAGACTTCGCATGGTTGAGGAGCAGCAATAGATAGCTAGAGATAGACTTAGCATGAGTTGGTTGAGGAGCAGCAATAGATATCTAGAGATAGACTTCGCATGGTTGAGGAGCAGCAATAGATAGCTAGAGATAGACTTAGCATGAGTTGGTTGAGGAGCAGCAATAGATAGCTAGAGATAGACTTCGCATGAGTTGGTTGAGGAGCAGCAATAGATAGCTAGAGATAGACTTCGCATGAGTTGGTTGAGGAGCAGCAATAGATAGCTAGAGATAGACTTCGCATGGTTGAGGAGCAGCAATAGATAGCTAGAGATAGACTTAGCATGAGTTGGTTGAGGAGCAGCAATAGATATCTAGAGATAGACTTCGCATGAGTTGGTTGAGGAGCAGCAATAGATAGCTAGAGATAGACTTCGCATGAGTTGGTTGAGGAGCAGCAATAGATAGCTAGAGATAGACTTCGCATGAGTTGGTTGAGGAGCAGCAATAGATAGCTAGAGATAGACTTCGCATGAGTTGGTTGAGGAGCAGCAATAGATAGCTAGAGATAGACTTCGCATGAGTTGGTTGAGGAGCAGCAATAGATAGCTAGAGATAGACTTAGCATGAGTTGGTTGAGGAGCAGCAATAGATAGCTAGAGATAGACTTAGCATGAGTTGGTTGAGGAGCAGCAATAGATAGCTAGAGATAGACTTAGCATGGTTGAGGAGCAGCAATAGATAGCTAGAGATAGACTTAGCATGGTTGAGGAGCAGCAATAGATAGCTAGAGATAGACTTAGCATGGTTGAGGAGCAGCAATAGATAGCTAGAGATAGACTTAGCATGGTTGAGGAGCAGCAATAGATAGCTAGAGATAGACTTAGCATGGTTGAGGAGCAGCAATAGATAGCTAGAGATAGACTTAGCATGGTTGAGGAGCAGCAATAGATAGCTAGAGATAGACTTAGCATGGTTGAGGAGCAGCAATAGATAGCTAGAGATAGACTTAGCATGGTTGAGGAGCAGCAATAGATAGCTAGAGATAGACTTAGCATGGTTGAGGAGCAGCAATAGATAGCTAGAGATAGACTTAGCATGGTTGAGGAGCAGCAATAGATAGCTAGAGATAGACTTAGCATGGTTGAGGAGCAGCAATAGATAGCTAGAGATAGACTTAGCATGGTTGAGGAGCAGCAATAGATAGCTAGAGATAGACTTAGCATGAGTTGGTTGAGGAGCAGCAATAGATAGCTAGAGATAGACTTAGCATGAGTTGGTTGAGGAGCAGCAATAGATAGCTAGAGATAGACTTCGCATGAGTTGAGGAGCAGCAATAGATAGCTAGAGATAGACTTCGCATGAGTTGGTTGAGGAGCAGCAATAGATAGCTAGAGATAGACTTCGCATGAGTTGGTTGAGGAGCAGCAATAGATAGCTAGAGATAGACTTCGCATGAGTTGGTTGAGGAGCAGCAATAGATATCTAGAGATAGACTTCGCATGAGTTGGTTGAGGAGCAGCAATAGATATCTAGAGATAGACTTCGCATGAGTTGGTTGAGGAGCAGCAATAGATATCTAGAGATAGACTTCGCATGAGTTGGTTGAGGAGCAGCAATAGATAGCTAGAGATAGACTTCGCATGAGTTGGTTGAGGAGCAGCAATAGATAGCTAGAGATAGACTTAGCATGAGTTGGTTGAGGAGCAGCAATAGATAGCTAGAGATAGACTTAGCATGAGTTGGTTGAGGAGCAGCAATAGATAGCTAGAGATAGACTTCGCATGAGTTGGTTGAGGAGCAGCAATAGATAGCTAGAGATAGACTTCGCATGAGTTGGTTGAGGAGCAGCAATAGATAGCTAGAGATAGACTTAGCATGAGTTGGTTGAGGAGCAGCAATAGATAGCTAGAGATAGACTTCGCATGAGTTGGTTGAGGAGCAGCAATAGATAGCTAGAGATAGACTTCGCATGAGTTGGTTGAGGAGCAGCAATAGATAGCTAGAGATAGACTTCGCATGAGCGCCTATGTCCCAATCCAGGTTAAACAGCCAGATAGAGCTATTTTATACCTTGATATGGTTCCAAATAGATATATCCAGAAAGAACTCAATAGATCTATCCAGAAAGAACTCACAATCAATGAAAACTGGCTGATGCTACAAATAAGAAAGAGAAAATTGAGATAGTTTGGATATATGAAAAAGACATGAAGGGCTGGAGAGGACCATCATGGAAGGAGGCATACCGGCAAAGCGAAGAAGAGGAAGACCACGGAGAAGATGGATTCAGGATGTAACTGATGGTCTGAACATGACGGCTGCGGAGGCAGGACATCTGGCCTATGAGAGAGAGAAGTTCCAGAGGACTGTTGGGGTGGCAAAGTTCTGTTCAGGACAAGCTATTTGATGATGATGATACTGTTCCGAAACATGGTCAATGAGCAAGCATTTGGAAGACAGATGTCATTTGAAATGTGAATATACCGAAGAATTCTTCGAAAAAAGACAAATAAAGAAGTTCTGGAAAAACTAGTAATGAAGGAAGAATTACTAAAGGAATTACAAAATGTAACGAATACAAAATTTAGGACACTTAGAGATCAACACATTCATCAAAACGTTGTTAGATTTGGAGGTTGAAGGGCGTCGAGTGGGAGGAAAACTGAAACACGAGTGGGAGGGAAACACCAATGGATGGACAAATTACAGCTTGGCAGTATAACATCAAAGCAAGAGAGAAGAAATTTGGGAGAATGTCCGTTGTAGTCAAGCCCAATCTTATCGATATAAGGGAAGACTGCAGTAAAACTATCTAGCAATGGCGAAACATGTAAAAACAAAGTACTAGTTTTACAAAATACAAAAACAATTCACAGCAATGTTTCGACTAAAAGGCCTTTATCAGACAAAGGATACACGAGAAGTGAAGAATTATCAAGCCCAATTCGGAGACTGCAACTGATGGGTTTGGATCAAATATCATTCCTTCACCTTTCAACTCCCAACGGAGCACAGGTCTTCATCTTTCAACTACCAACGGAGCACAGGTCTTCATCTTTCAACTCCCAACGGAGCACATGTCTTCATCTTTCAACTCCCAACGGAGCACAGGTCTTCATCTTTCAACTCCCAACGGAGCACATGTCTTCATCTTTCAACTCCCAACGGAGCACATGTCTTCATCTTTCAACTACCAACGGAGCACATGTCTTCATCTTTCAACTCCCAACGGAGCACATGTCTTCATCTTTCAACTCCCAACGGAGCACATGTCTTCATCAAACTTCTTCCAGCTCTTCCTCTCTTCTGACACTCCTTCCAATACTTTCCATGTTTTACCTATCATTTTAATATCAGTCCTCATCTCTCTTCTCCAGATATGTCTAGGCCTTACCTTACTTCTCTTCCCCTACGGGTTCCAAAACATTGCCTATCTTGCAAGGCTTCCGGTCGGTCTTTTCAATGTGTGTCCTATCACAGTCAACTATAACTGTATAAGTATATAGCTGGCTCTGTTCCTATCCATCGCCTCTACTGTACCTCTTTATCCACTGGTATCTGCTTAGTTATTTCTCCGCTGGTATCTGCTTAGTTATTTCTCCGCTGGTATCTGCTTAGTTATATCTCCGCTGGTATCTGCTTTGTTATTTCTCCGCTGGTATCTGCTTTGTTATTTCTCCGAGTTCCTCGTTTGTAATCTTATCATACCATGGAAAGGGGAGGAAGACTGCAGTCAAACTTGGTAAAATAGCGAAACACGTACAAACAAAGTACTATAGTTTTACAAAATACAGAAACAGTGACGATAAACAGCAACGTTTCGACCAAAAGGCCTATATCAAGAAAACGATACTCTGTCAGAATTGGAAGTTCTATGCTGGTTAGAAAGGGCCTCCTGGCGAGCAATTAGCTGAACCCGATGCATAGCAGGTGCAAACACATTCTCCGGGTATAGGCGCTTGCGGAAGAAATCAAGCATCTCCTGAGCTCTATCGCGAAAATCATCGTCCTGGCTACAGAGGCGACGAAGGCGCAAAAGTTGAGAGAAAGGTAAAGAGTCACGACAAGCCTGGGGATGGGAAGAGGTATAAATTTGTGTTGCACTGATTCGTTTTATTCCCAGATTTTCATTAGATACGTTTGAATGTTTCTGTAATCGTCCATTTGTAGTGTTCTTTGAAATTCGTCACTCCTGTTGTATCGTTTGCTTGATAAAGGCATTTGGTCGAAACGTTGCTGTTTATTGTCACTGTTTCTGTATATTGTAAAACTATAGTACTTTGTTTGTATGAGAATACGTGTTTTACTTTGTTTGTACGTGTTTCGCTAATCTTATCATACCATAGCCGGTCTGCCCAGCGTGTTCGTAGCGCGTTGGACTACGGGTGACTATCCCTCTGTGTGCGGGTTCAATTCCGTGGGATGGCAAAAAAGCCACAGATTCCCCAGATTTACGGTGTTCGTGGGACCGAACCGAAGGGTTACGATGACCATGGCACCGAGCCGAAACTCAAAAGCTTCTGGATCGGGAAAAAAAAATCATATCATCACTCTTGTCTACATAGACATCCATTTATGAAGAAATAGTTTTCCTGTGGTATCTTTTGTCCATCAAAGTATCGTTTGCAATGTGTATTAAAAAAAAAAAATTATTTCCCAAGCGGGGAATCGAACCCCGGCCGCCGCGGTGAGAGCGCGGAATCCTAACCACTAGACCACTTGGGACATACATATATCGGTATCATATTTTATTATATGTGAAAGGACATGCGAAAAAGGCACGGGGTAAACTATAGCTTCAGTGAAAGTTAAACAACGATTTATAGCTTCTTTCACTCTCAGACGTCAACTTGAAAGTTATATTCTAAGCAAGCTATTGTTCACATCTAAGACATCCCCAAAGAGCCCAGTATCTTCTACTCGTCATACACTGGATAGATATCTTTGTAAAATGTGTTCAGAAAATATTTTATCGCCGATCTCGTCTTGTTGCATCCATCTTGGTTTTGTTGAATACATCAGTATTTCTCAAACTACAAGTCACCGACTCCCAGGAAGGTTGCCCTGTGCTATCAATGGCGTTGCTAGGGAATCTCTATGTCGACAATAGAAGTACTGGTGGTGACAAAGGTACTACTCTGCCTTAAGTACAAAACTGGAAGAAGATAAAGGGTATTCTCTTTCTCGGTTGTGGAAGTTATGTATACCGACAGGTGAGACACGAGGGGAAAACCATGAGAGAAACCCCAGATGATACGTCAACCAGCACAGAACGGGAGTTGTTAGTCTAAACACACTAAAATACATTCTTAGGAGGAGATCGGAGTAATTATGGACATGTCCGATGAAGATGTTTCTCAAATGAACAATGAAGTACAAAACTATACTCATGAGTCATGAGTGCATTCTGAGTGATCCGGAAAGTGGCATCAATGGACTGAATCACAAGTCAACAATTGGCAGAATTACATTCACCTTCATTCTGTCCCAGACAAATGGGTTCGTTGGCAGTCTCTCTCGCGATCGTTCTTAAGGCCGTTTTTATCACTCTAATGTAATATATAAACAGCTTAATACCAAGAACGGGTATACGTTCACAACCTTCAGTACCAATTGGAGCTCTGGTGCTTATCCTTCGGTGGTGTGTTCGGTTTCAACCAGCATTTACTGGGTTCACTCTCCGTTAGCCTTTTACTGTCCCCAGCCAAACCTGCAAGGCAGCAGGTTGTTATTTTCATTTAGGGCAGCGATCCTTAGATGGCCTACCCTCCCGGGTTGATGAGCGCCATCCGCCCAGCGAACCGGTCTTTTTGTGGACTACTTGGTTTTCCGCCCGTCCAGTTTAATGTACGGTTTGCTCCGATAGCCTTTGATTTTCTCCAATCAAACTACAAGGCAGCAGTTGTTCCCTGCGAGCGGAAACGCACACTGGCTTTACCTCTGCTGGGCTTTCCAGTTTTTCTGCACACCCTCTCTCGCCTGCCGTGCTTTCCTTGCATCGGCCGCATGCGTGCTCGCTTTGCCCTGGTGCCTGCCTTATCGTCACCATCAGTTTTCGCCGTGCTCACATTTGCCTGGGTTGTCCGACTCTGGGGCTTAAAATCGTGCCCCATTCTTGTGATGGGGCCCGAGTTCCGCCCTATGTGGTCCCACGTGCAGTTCAACTCGGCTCCCAGCATATTCGGGCTCAAGAGAGAGAATGCGCGGGCTCCGAGTTTCGCACCACACGGGTCCACGACAACTCTTTTTCGGATGCACCTCTCCTCCTGTATGTTTATCCTTCCAGTTTTTCCCATCGGTCGGGAGAGACGAGCATTAATAGTCACTCTGGGCATTCGCACGTCTGTGTTGCGAGCGGATCCCATCTCTACTTGCACCAAAGTAGCTCTCTCACGACACCTACCCTCTTAGCCAGACCGGAACCACCGTCTGTTTCCATGGTCACCACGAGAAGGGGAGAGCAGGGTCTAGATTAGTGCTAGCTCACTAATCCTGGCGCGGCGTTGTCCCCATGCACCTTTGACCCCGTCGTTGACAGTGAAAGAGCAGACAGGCTGGCTGAGTCACCATATCGGGGAGTCAGCCAATGGATAGAGCTGGCAGTTTGAATGCACTCAGAGTGTGGCCGCAAAGAGGACTTTCATTTAAACCACAGCCAACTCTAGATAACTAGGCCAGACAACTGGCTGGGAGTTCCCTGACCTAAATCAGAAAAGGGGCCGGAAAATATAGATGTTTGATAGAACACTGCAAGCTTTTTTGCAATTTTACTCAATTTTGTGAGTCTATGCTTATTTATTGGTGAAAAATATTAATAATATTGATATTCCTTATTGTTAAACTTAACTTGTTGCATAATATAATTTCGATTTAGCATTTTGTGTTGATTTTAAAATGAATTCGTCTATATACAACAATACTGGAATGTGAGGTCACATGGTGTAGTTGTGGTCTGATTTTCCATAATTCTTACCTGAGTCCGAAGGCCCATAAGTTTATAGTTGTCTCTGTTTAAACCAACCACGTCAACTGTTAGATTGCAAGAGCTTGGATCGAAGATTGGAGCGGCCAGAAAAGAACAACACAACAGGTATATGTTCATCAATCAACACTGAGCTGGTATGGTCAGTCACTGGATGCTGTTGGAGATATTGCGGAGATCGGAGCACCTATGGACATATCCAGAGTGCAATGAAGATATTCCAAACTGATATGATACAAAATGAGGGAATAAATGTCCAGATATACAATGATACAAAATGAGGGAATACATGTCCAGATATAGTGAAACACGTACAAACAAAGTACTATAGTTTTACAAAATACAGAAACAGTGACGATAAACAGCAACGTTTCGACCAACAAGGCCTTTATCAAGCAAACGAACAAACAGGAGTGACAAATTAAAATGAAACACAAATGGACGACCAAATACAAACGTATCTAAGGAAAAACTGGAATAAAAACGAATAACGAAATAAATGTAACACAAAAAACAGGAATAGAACGGAAAAGAAACAATGAAACATCTAGTAAATATATAACTTGAATACATGCAACATATACCCATATAGATTACAAAGCATGGGAAGAGAAAGTACTAAGAAGCATAAGAATGTAATACATGCAACATAAACCCATATAGATTACAAAGCATGGGAAGAGAAAGTACTAAGAAGCATAAGAATGTAATACGTTGAGCCCGCATGGTCGCAAGGTACCATACAAAGAAATCAACCGATTCTCCAGAGCAAATCTACTACGATCATCAGAGGAACATGATCGGATGGCTGTGACCTGGACATCGCAAGCTCCTGAATGGCCAGTATCATTGAAATGGGTAGCTACAGGGGGCACAGAGCATTGGCGTATATCGCGCAAATGTTGGGCGAATCGGTCACTGAGTCTCCTGCCGGTTTCCCCAATATAGGACTTGTTGCACCGCTTGCAGATAATGGCATAGATAATATTACGGACTCGCACGTGAAACTGTCTTCAACAACGAACGTGGCTTTAGGAAAAGACACCGTGCATATCCAGACATATCCAGAGTGCAATGAAGATATTCCAAACTGATATGATACAAAATGAGGGAATAAATGTCCAGATATACAATGATACAAAATGAGGGAATAAATGTCCAGATATACAATGATACAAAAACCAGATATCAACAAAGATGCTTTGCAGTCTCAGCTTTTTCTTTCTTTAATCTGTCAAATATATTTTAATATCAAGAGAATCCATCAATGACAATTTGATCAAATCATAGACAATGTAAATGTGGCATACACTTACCCAGCAATGACATGACATATATGCCATTACAAATACACATTTTTGTATAAGAAAAATTATTAGTTATACTAAACTTGACTAAATGATCATAAACTTTTTTTGGGTATGAAATTTGACCAAAACAGAACACTATACTGGTGTCACTGATAATACAAAATACCATACTGGTGTCACTGATAATACAAAATACCATACTGGTTAAAAGTGATTATTTTCAAAATGTTGAATATATTCAAAAATATATGAATAAATTTGTAAACATTTTTCAGGGGGTGAACATTTCGTTGTCAAAGGTAATTTGCTGTGAGAGATCATCCTACGTGACTGAGTTCCCTGAAAGAAGCTCTAACTATCCAATATAGACAATATTATATGTGTCTGTATATATATTTATATATATGATGTATCAACTGGTTACACAAAATATATGGATCAACAATAAGAATAATATGGGAAGTTCAGAAACTAGTCAGTAAATATAAATAAACTGTAGCAAAATAAGGGTTGATTATTGGTCACAGTACTTCGGACAGATCCATAGGTGCTCAGTGCTCTTAGATGTCAAAAGGTATGCATACTGATGGTTCCTGTGGCTAGCTGGTTTAGCACACTCCTATCTCTGCCCCTCAAACATCTAGCTCTACTTGTACGTAACTTCATTCAACATTAATTTGAGTGTCCTCATGCAACAGTAAGTCTCCAGGAGGTTGAAGAACATCCCAGTTATCCATCCTAAACTCCTCAACAATCGATGCAAGCCTGTCCGCTCTCTCACATTACCGTGAACACTCGCATGCCCAGGACAGTAGATTCATGCTAGTCTTTGGAGGTTGGAAATCTCGATACACAACATCCACTCATACCGCAATCTGTCATTCTGGATCTTTTGAAGCATCGACTGAGTGGTAGAAACAACAACGGCCCCAGTAAAAAAAACAAGGGATGGATACAAGTAGCACAAGCAATCGGTTGACACATAAACATATACAATAGAATAAGACAGAATATAATAGATATCATCTTTAAGTTGACAATTTGTTGACATATAAACAACATACAACACAAACATATATACAATAGAGTAAGACAGAATATAATAGATATCATCTTTAAGTTGACAATTTGTTGACATATAAACAACATACAACACAAACATATATACAATAGAGTAAGACAGAATATAATAGATATACTTTGGAATGGAAGATAGATCAGTGAAGATATAATATCAGCTTTGCATAGCTCATTATCATCATCAAATAGCTTGTACTAAGCAGAACTTTGCCACCCCAACAGTCCTTCGGAATTTCACTTTCTCATACTGCCACTGCAGCCATCATTCTCAAATCATCAGTTAGAACCTGAATCTATCATCTCGGTGGTCTTCCTCTTCTTCTCTGTGCCAGGATACTTATATCCATAATCGTGTTCTCCAGCTCTTCATATCTTTTTATATGTGCAAAATACTTCCATTTTCTCAATCATATTTGGTGAAACACTTAATAACAAAGTACTGTAGTTTGACAAAATCAATGACAATACACAGAAATGTTTCAATATAAAAAAGCCTTTATCAAGAAAAGGCCTGTTGGTTGAAACATTGCTGTGTATTGTCATTGTTTTTGTCAAGCTACAGTACTTTGTTATTAAGTGTTTCACCATTTGTCATAGTTTTACTGCAGTCTCCCTCTATATCTATAAGCATTTATATTTGTAGCATCAGCCAGTTTTCTTTCATATTTGAGTTCTTTCTGGATAGATCTATTTGTTCTATTTGCTATCCATGATATACTGAGGACACTTCTGTAACACTTATATTCATAGGCACATGACTTTCTACTGTCTGGTTAAAATGTCCATGTTTCACACTCATATGTTGCCATGGGGAATACGTGGAGGAGCGTCTGGTCAAATGGATTAGAGCGCGGCTCCCATGCAGGAGACCCGTGTTCAATTCACGGTAAGGCCAATGAATTATTTTTCTGTTGTGCGCATAAATGAAAAATCCTAACCTGAACAGCTTCGTGGTGATTGCACTAGCCATGCGGACATTAAATTCCTCAGGCTCACCTGTCCTACACTGATCTAAAAAGCCGTACTACAGGCAGTAACCTGCAGTGGTTGTTTTCTCTTTTTTTTTTACGTTGCCACAGGGAATATACAGAGCTACATAAGATAAAGTATACTTGGAAGATTATACTTTCTACAAATCCACTCACATTCCCCCCCTCCAAAATTGTTAACATTAATCAATTCTTTCATACAATGTCCTGTAATCTAGAAATATACATCTAATTCTTCATCCATTATATTTAGAAATGCAATGACGTAATGAAGTGTCTAAGCAGAATGCTGACAGTATCAAGAAGAGATTCATTTAGAAATGAAGACATCAGGAAAAAAGTGTGTACAACATCAGTAATGAACTTCATAAAGAAGCTAGGCGGCAGCCAGGCCGACCTGGAAAAGCAAATGAACTTTGCTCTGGCGACAGGACTGAAGGTCTAGTATGCCCACATACCTCACTGCTGAAGAGGAATAAACCGGACACACTGGATCACAGCAAGAAAAAACAAATTAAATTCACTAAACTAACTAGCTACAGAGTTTGCATGTGTTTAGTTTAGTTTAGTCGTTGGATCACCATCACTGCACGTCGAACAAATTAGTCCATCAGTGCTCCGATCTCTCCCTCAGTATGTTCATCAGCGTGTGGCGACTAACGACACCAGTTCTTTGTTGGTTTACAATTCTTCTTTGTCTGCCAGCATAGCGTTCTTGTCGATATTGTGGTAAGCCAGGGTGGATTGTTGTTGGTGATGACGCCCAACTGCCACATTTAAACACTATCTTTTGCTGGAAGAGGGCAGCAAAGATCCAATTGAGGAGGAATGGGCTGATATTGAGTTCAGTCAGCTGCACCATTAAAAATGCACATCTGTGTGTTGCCTGGGACCTCAAGGAGCAAAGAATAGTACCACTGCAACCTACAAGGCATGTTGTAAGAGGCGACTGAGATAGGGGCCTAGGAAGCTACTCTAGTAAATAAAAAGCGTTGCAGAAATTGGAGGTGCTGGCCTACTTGTAGGTGCATAACTGGCCCAACATACAATCACTCTTAGGCTCAGATCAGATACAAATCATAAATAGTGGTTAACAAGTGGTCGATATGGAACATTTGAAGAAGAAGCTAGAGTCTATTTAACCATCAGTTAGAATTTATTGCAAAGTCTGTAACGCTTCAAGATATAATTTGTGACACAGTCTGAATAACATCATCTTTCTTGTCTCTAATCCTGTTTGAACACACAGCTTCAGGATAAGTTTCTACAACAGGCTTTCGTGTGTGCTTCTTAATTAAACAGTGTTTTTCGTTGGTCCTGTTCTCTGCTATTCACCTTTTGCGTGGATGGCCTTTTGAATTTGAATAATTTCTGACAAGTCTGTTTAACTTCAAGTAATGCCAATCTTCACTATCAAACACACATATTTTGCGATTAATATTAAATAAGATTGAGAAACCATTAAGAAACAACGATATGCATCCAAACTCCACAGTATACAGTCTTCTACAACAGAACATCAGGAAGAAGGCGAGAGGAAGACCACAAAAAAAAGATGGTTAGGTGGCATAGCAGAATGCTGTAAAAGAGCAAAAACAGAAAACCACAACACTGGGCAAGAACCCGGTAGCAGTGTGATGACAAAAGATAGAAAATTAAATAAGATACTGCACCAAATGAACATACAAACAAAAGATGATAATTCTCTCGTCATCACCATTCAAAGTTTTATATCTCAGTCAGAGACAGCCATTGTAAAAATGTAGTCACTAAAGTAATCATGAACAAGGAATCAGTTAAAGATGATGTACCCTGGAACTTCTTCTATTTCTTCTTCAAATGCTCCATATTGACCACTTGCTAACCACTCTGTGTGATTTGTATGTGATCTGAGCTGAAGAGCTATTGTATGTTGTGCCAGTTATGTGCCTACAAGTAGGCCAGCAAATCCAATTTCTACAATACTTTTTATTTACTAGGGTAGCTTACCTAAGTCCTACATCCGTAGCTTCTTACCTTGCGCCTTTGTAGGTTGCAGTGGTACTATTCCTATCGGACCACATGGGCGTACCCTGGAATAATAGCTTAAAAACTGCAGTATTTCTGCAATAATTGACATTAACTTTGGAAGACACTCCAACATCAGCGTTTGATATCATCATCATCATGTGCCATGCCGGCTGGTGTAGGCTATCATAGATCTCCACAAATCTGTCTATGGTATTTGCTATCATCTCAGATGCTGACGCTCTTTCGTGCTGTGAAGTCAGGCTATCCAAAATTTTCTCTCTGTCTAGTCTCCCCTCGATTTTACCAGTTGTTACAATCATTTTATATACAAGAATATAATAATAGTGCGTTGACTGCACTAGCCATGCGACCACTAAATTCATCAGGCTCCCGGTCTTCCATGTCCTACACTGCGCTAAAAAAGCGGTACTACAGGCAATAAAGATGGTTATATACAAGAATATGAAAATGGCAGAATAAATACTTGAGTAGAGAATACAACATTCATTTATATTTATAAAAATAGATACGTATGTTTCATATATAAATATAAATTTGGCTCTAGTAGAAGATTAGGGGAAGCATTCAATGTACAAGTTCATGAAGTGTGTATGTTGTATGAAGAATATGAAGATGTAGGCACATAATGTTGTTGTATACCTAAGCCTATACAACATATTACATATTCATCATCATCATGTGCAACATCAGCTGGTGAAAGTAAACATAGATCTTCACAAATGTCTTGGCTATTCTCGACTGAGATGAGTATGATAGAGTTGCAAATACAGACCAATGGATATTAACAGGACAAGAACTCATGATGACCCAGATTAATAAGAGAAAATGGTGGTCGGTCGGACATACACTAAGAAAGACATAGTCAAGTGTCACTAAACACACACTTGAGTGGAACTCGAAGCAAAGAGGACGCCTAAACAGACCTGGAGACGAAGACTTCTTGAGGAACTGAAGGATGCTTGACTATCCTGAGAGGTCATTAAGAAAACAGCTAGAGACCAGGAAAAGTGGCGAACAACTATTGAGGCCCTTTGTTCTTCGAGGAGCAGAGAAGAATAAGTGTCCACAAACGTCTGTCGTTGTTGCTGACTGTAAGTTTGGATAGTGACGCTCTTCCGTGCCAAGAAGTCAGACTGTCTCGAATTTTCTCTCTTTGTCTTCCTGTTTTGTCTCACACTTTGATTTTATTGGTTGTCACAATGTGTTTTAAACCTCCCTTTCTCATCACTTGGACATAAGTATTCTAAGCTGCTAGTTTAAGGTGATGATTAAATATTGGTGCCTTTCGGTTCATCACATTCAGTTTTGGTGGAATCATACTTTTTTTTCCGTCTCTAATACTGTTTTGTCTCAAAGTCTCAAGATAAGAAGAGATTTCTAGAATAGACTTTAATGTGCGTTTCATAAACAGTGTCTTTCGCCACCTCTGCTATCTCTGAGGTCCACCTTTTGCGTGGCCAACCTTTTGCTCTGTAACCACTGTATCGGAGTATCATTGCTCTTTGAGCTGCACTGTCTGTCGGTAATCTGCTTATGTGGCAGAACAATTTAATTTCTTGTTTCTTGATGAAATTCATTAATGATGTTGTAGCCACTTTGTTCCTGATGTCTTCATTTCTCAACCTGTCTCTTTTTGTTACACCCAGCATTCTGGGTAGACACTTTATCTCTGTCGTGACTAGTTTTCTTCTATCGTTTGACGTCAGTGTCCAGGTTTGGCACTGGTAGCATAATGTGGGAGAAAGATTGTGTTGAACATTGCTCTTTTTGTGTTTATGGTGACATGTTTGCATTTTAAAATTTTATCAATTTTTCCTATCATTTGATTTGCTTTGTTGCATCTATGTTGAATTTCATTAGTTATTCTTTCAGTTGCAGAAAAATTTCTCTCTAGGTATGTAAAGTCTTTGACTTGTTTTAATGGGTGATTGTCGATGGAAATATTGGTATCATTTTCCTCTATAGTGAATGTCATTACTTTGGTTTTGTCTACATTTAAGATGTAATATATATATATACAAGTACCACACGCTCATAAGATATATTCACATTTTCCACCTTCCATACAACTTGTCTGCATACCATCTTAGGCATGTTCTGGCCAAGCTTACCATCTTAGGCATCTTCTGGCCAAAAACTATCACTAACCAAGAACTGCTTACACAGTGCCAGCAAGAGAATATTAATACTGTCATCCAAAAGAGATACTGGAGATGGATCAAGCATGTAAAAATCCATTGAAATAAATTTACTTCCAAACTGCCCGCTGCAGAGTGTGAACTAGGTACTCTTGCGTTGTGACTGAGCTCACTATCACAAAGTTACAGATGCCCACATATCAATGAATGACAAATAATGAAAAGATGACATATTAGCTATGATTCTTCTTCTTCTTTCATTAGCGTCATGACATCAGGCATGATATCGATGACATCAGCATAGATTTGACCGTCATGACATCAGGCATAGTTAGGTCCGTCATGACATCAGGCATAGTTAGACCCGTCATGACATCAGGCATAGTTAGGCCCGTCATGACATCAGGCATAGTTAGGCCCGTCATGACATCAGGCATAGTTAGGCCCATCATGACATCAGGCATAGTTAGGCCCATCATGACATCAGGCATAGTTAGGTCCGTCATGACATCAGGCATAGTTAGGTCCGTCATGACATCAGGCATAGTTAGGTCCGTCATGACATCAGGCATAGTTAGGCCCATCATGACATCAGGCATAGTTAGGTCCGTCATGACATCAGGCATAGTTAGCCCGTCATGACATCAGGCATAGTTAGCTCATGACATCAGGCGTTAGGCCATCAGTCGGGGTAGTTAGGCCCGTCTGTTCAGGCGTAGTTAGGCCCGTCATGAATTCAGGCGTAGTTAGGCCGCCTGATGTTGTGCTTCTGATTGATTTTTGCGTTAACGCCTGCTTTCATTTTTATCGGTGTCCCTAGCTATACAAGCATGCCTTCTTCAACTTCAGAGCTAATTAACTATGATGATGATGATGATGGGAATAGTGATGGAGATAATAGTAATTAAATGATTGATTGATTGATAGGATCATCATTGCACTTCAAGGAATAACCATGTGTGCTCCAATCTCTTTCCTACACAGCAAGATCTCAGCAGCAGTAAACGAACTCTACAGCGCAAGCCGAGGGTCCCTGATGTCATACACAGCAAGATCTCAGCAGCAGTACACAAACTCTACAGCGCAAGCTGAGGGTCCCTGATGTCAATCATAAATAATTAAATATAAGTAATTAACTATCAGATTTTAAACTGTTGCTGCTTCCTGTAATACCACATTTTAAGGTAGTGTAGCACGTAAGCCTGTGCAATTTAATGGCTGCATGGCTAGTTCAGTCACCACAAAACTGTTCAGGTTCAGATTTTTCTTTCCGCCCTGACAGAAAAAACGCATTGGCCTTACTATGGATTGAACTCGGTTCTCCCACATGGGAATGAATGAATGAAAATCGTGGCATATCCTTTTATAGGACATAACGATCAAGAACATTAAATGAGTTGTCGATTTTCTAGGTACCACTTATACATTCAGTAGTTTTCCATTGCTTTCTGAGCGGTGAGGTCTATTTTTACAGTTTGTAAAAATCCAAGGGAACTAATTTGCTTCCAAACTTGCCTGCCACAGAGTTTGAGCAAGGTACGCTTGGGTTGTGATTGAGCTCACTACCGCTTAAGCTACAGACACTCACTAAGTCTACATGGGAGCCACGCTCTAATCCATTCAGCCAGATAATCCCTAGATATAAGGATAATGAAAATAATGATGGAAATGACAAAATAATGAGAATGACATAAATACTGCTAGAGATAACATTAATTAACCATGACGATAATGAGAATAATGATGGAGAAATAACCGAATAATGATGAACAATGCTGATAAGAATCAATAACATATGGAAGACTGGAACATCACATAAACAGAGTAGATAAATATCATAAATATTATATTGTCAAGATGTCAATATAAATACAATATCATATATTTATATATATATATATAGCAGTATAATATCATCGTTACAGCCATAAGAAATATCGGCAAGTCTTAACCCAATTTTGAGAGCAGCAGTAGCGTAGTTGTTAGTGAACTCGGAGAGCAGCAGTAGCGTAGTTGTTAGTGAACTCGGAGAGCAGCAGTAGCGTAGTTGTTAGTGAACTCGGAGAGCAGTCGTAGTTGTTAGACTGGAGGCAGCAGTAGCGTAGTTGTTAGTGAACTCGGAGAGCAGCAGTAGCGTAGTTGTTAGTGAACTCGGAGAGCAGCAGTAGCGTAGTTGTTAGTGAACTCGGAGAGCAGCAGTAGCGTAGTTGTTAGTGAACTCGGAGAGCAGCAGTAGCGTAGTTGTTAGTGAACTCGGAGGCAGCAGTAGCGTAGTTGTTAGCAGCAGTAGCGTAGTTGTTAGTGAACTCGGAGAGCAGCAGTAGCGTAGTTGTTAGTGAACTCGGAGAGCAGCAGTAGCGTAGTTGTTAGTGAACTCGGAGAGCAGCTTTATGCTAAACGTTAGGTTAGTTGAGTAGGTAATTTGCTTCTTAGGTTAGTGGTTCAGGTTCAATTCCTGAGTAGACCTGGAATATTTTTCAGACCGTATCAGCTTTCAGGATATCCCAGCCTCAATTGGGTACCAAGAAAAGCACTGGAAAGTAAAAGGCGAGCAGCTTGATGCTGACCACATTACCCATCATGTGCCGACGGTCAATGAAAAATATGGGCTCAACACTGTAGTACCCAATATGCTTACTGCAGTATGAACAAGAGTTCCTTTACCATAACTAAACTTTTGTCTTCTCAGTAACAAAATAATGAAAATATCAAACTAAATATGAAACATTGCTACAACTAGTGAACAAATCTTCAACAATAAATGATAACAATTATGAAAGATAATAACCAAAATAAGAAAATAGTTTCAAAGGTGAACTGCTCAAACCGTTTAACTTGCGTTCTAGAAGTCACGGGTTGAAATCTAGGCTTTGATGTTTAGTTTATAAGGGCATTTTATTCAAAGATCCCTACAATTTTTGCTAACGGTACAGAGATGGTTAAGTGATCGACTTGGAAACTGAGGGGTTGTGGCTTCAATCCCACACTCAGCAGTTCACATGTGAAGAAAAGAAATTGTCCCGCCTACTTCCTGCACACTAGGGACTAGAAATGTGAAGTGACTTCATATCCTAAGGTCTGAAAAGGCGACAGGAAATTCTATTTATATGTCAACAAATAAGCACAGAATCTTATCAGAACTATAAGTGGTACGATGGGAGGCAAGTTAACATCTCAGAATAATATATCAGGATCACAGGTTCCTAAGGTTAAGGGTTAGCAAAAAAATAATTGTCAAATGAATAGGTCATCAGACAAGAGGTCATCAGACAAGAGGTCATGAGACAAGAAAATAACCAAATATCATTAGTAAAGAAAAATTAAGACAGACCATGTAATTTGGACTTTATGAAAACATCATCAAATAGTTTGTTCTAACTAGAACTTTGCATGTTAACAATCCTTCGGAATTTCTCTCTCTCATAGGCTGGATGTCTCGCCTCTGCATATGCTCAAACCATCAGTTACATCCTGAATATCTTCTCTTGGTCTACCTCTTCTCTTCTTTGCCAGGATGCCTCCTTTCATGATGACCTTCTACAACCCTTCATGTCTCTTTATATGTTCAAAATACTTTAATTTTCTCATTTTATTTGTAGCATCAACAGTTTTCTATGATTTGGAGTTCTTTCTGGATAGATCTATTTGTTCTCTTTTCTGTCCATGATATATAGAGAACTCTTCTGTAACACCTATATTCAAAAAGCACATATATGTTTTTCCACTGTTTTGGTTAAATGTCCATGCTTCACAGCCATATGTTTACTGAGACAAGTAGACACAAATATGGTGTCTGAAGATATCTATCAAACATTGGATGTCTTGGCTGTGTCTAGGAATCTCTCATGTGATAACATGGTCTGAAACAGAGATATGCAACATTATCAACATTATAAACAAACTATCTGTCATGTGATAACATGGTCTGAACAGAGATATGCAACATTATCAACATTATAAACAAACTATCTGTCATGTGATAACATGGTCTGAAACAGAGATATCAACATTATCAACATTATCAACAAACTATCTCTCATGTGATAACATGGTCTGAAACAGAGATATCAACATTATCAACATTATCAACAAACTATCTCTATTGATAACATGTCTGAAACAGAGATATGCAACATTATCAACATTATCAACAAACTATCTCTCATGTGATAACATGGTCTGAAACAGAGATATGCAACATTATCAACAACTATATCTCATGTGATAACATGGTCTGAAACAGAGATATGCAACATTATCAACATTATCAACAAACTATCTCTCATGTGATAACATGGTCTGAAATAGAGATATGCAACATTATCAACATTATCAACAAACTATCTGTCATGTGATAACATGGTCTAAACAGAAATATCTTCTTCTTCTGCATTGACATATTAGAGTTACTAAATTGAGAATATCTTCACCCTATGAATTCTGGTTAGTCAGAGCGCGTATAAACTTCTGACTGATTTTGCTTAAATGCCTGCTTTCCTTGAACCAATTATTCCATAAGTGCTCCAATCTCTTCCTCAGTATGTTTCTCAGTGTGTGGCAACTAACAACACCAGTTCTTAGTTTAGTTGTCAGATCATCATCACTGCATATGGAACCAATTATTCCATAATGCTCCAATCTCTTCCTCATATGTTTCTCAGTGTGTGGAGACTAACACATCGAATCTGTGTTTTACTATTTTTTGGGTTACCAGTAAAGTGTTCTTGTCTAGCTACACCACATTTGACTTTGTATTCTTGCAGTCTGGTTAGTGTTGTAGATTCACCACTATTACATGAATCATGTAACACCTGTCTCCCTTAGGGAATTTATAATATCGGCCTGGTCAGCATGTCCAGCTTCAGCAGCCATACCTGCAAGTGTATCTGTGCATCCATTTCCCCTCATATTGCAAGCCCTGCACAAAAAATGAAACTAAAAAACTACATAGAAACTATGACAATTAGATTAAGAAACATAAAACACCATAAGATATATTTCTCCTGTCAAAATAGATGTCAATCTTGCACCATCATACAAACATTTCCAAAACTGATGTCAATCTTGCACCATCATACAAACATTTCCAAACTAAACTTCAGACATTAAAAACTTAAAACTAGTCACGACAGAGATGAAGTGTCTATGCAGAATGCTGAATCAAGAAGAGACTGGTTTAGAAATGAAGACATCAGGAAAAAGTGGGTACAACATCAGTACTGAACTTCATCAAGTAGCAACAAATTCAATAGTTCAGCCACATAAGCAGATTACTAACAGACAGTGTGTCTCAAAAAGCAAAGCTACTCCGATACAATGGAAAAGATCAGAGATAACATAGGTGGTAAAAAACACACTATTTATGAAGTGCACACAAAAACCTGTTCTAGAAATCTCTTCTTATCCTGATGGTGTGAGACTAAACATGATTAGAGAAGTGCACACAAAAGCCAGTTCTAGAAATCTCTTCTTATCCTGATGGTGTGAGACTAAACATGATTAGAGAAGTGCACACAAAAACCTGTTCTAGAAATCTCTTCTTATCCTGATGGTGTGAGACTAAACAAGATTAGAGAAGTGCACACAAAAACCTGTTCTAGAAATCTCTTCTTATCCTGATGGTGTGAGACTAAACAAGATTAGAGAAGTGCACACAAAAGCCAGTTCTAGAAATCTCTTCTTATCCTGATGGTGTGAGACTAAACAAGATTATAGAAGTGCACACAAAAACCTGTTCTAGAAATCTCTTCTTATCCTGACACAGTGAGAGACTAAACAAGATTAGAGAAGAGCATACAAAAACCTGTTCTAGAAATCTCTTCTTATCCTGATGGTGTGAGACTAAACAAGATTAGAGAAGTGCACACAAAACCTGTTCTAGAAATCTCTTCTTATCCTGATGGTGTGAGACTAAACAAGATTATAGAAGTGCACACAAAAACCTGTTCTAGAAATCTCTTCTTATCCTGATGGTGTGAGACTAAACAAGATTAGAGAAGTGCACACAAAAACCTGTTCTAGAAATCTCTTCTTATCCTGATGGTGTGAGACTAAACATGATTAGAGAAGTGCACACAAAAACCTGTTCTAGAAATCTCTTCTTATCCTGATGGTGTGAGACTAAACAAGATTAGAGAAGTGCACACAAAAACCTGTTCTAGAAATCTCTTCTTATCCTGATGGTGTGAGACTAAACATGATTAGAGAAGTGCACACAAAAGCCAGTTCTAGAAATCTCTTCTTATCCTGATGGTGTGAGACTAAACATGATTAGAGAAGTGCCACAAAAGCCAGTTCTAGAAATCTCTTCTTATCCTGATGGTGTGAGACTAAACAAGATTAGAAAGCGCACACAAAAACCTGTTCTAGAAATCTCTTCTTATCCTGATGGTGTGAGACTAAACAAGATTATAGAAGTGCACACAAAAACCTGTTCTAGAAATCTCTTCTTATCCTGATGGTGTGAGACTAAACAAGATTATAGAAGTGCACACAAAAACCTGTTCTAGAAATCTCTTCTTATCCTGATGGTGTGAGACTAAACAAGATTAGAACGCTACACAAAAACCTGTTCTAGAAATCTCTTCTTATCCTGATGGTGTGAGACTAAACAAGATTAGAAAGCGCACACAAAAACCTGTTCTAGAAATCTCTTCTTATCCTGATGGTGTGAGACTAAACAAGATTATAGAAGTGCACACAAAAACCTGTTCTAGAAATCTCTTCTTATCCTGATGGTGTGAGACTAAACAAGATTAGAGAAGCGCACACAAAAACCTGTTCTAGAAATCTCTTCTTATCCTGATGGTGTGAGACTAAACAAGATTAGAGAAGTGCACACAAAAACCTGTTCTAGAAATCTCTTCTTATCCTGATGGTGTGAGACTAAACAAGATTATAGAAGTGCACACAAAAACCTGTTCTAGAAATCTCTTCTTATCCAGACACTGTAAGACAAAACATGATTAGAGAAGTACACACAAAAACCTGTTCTAGAAATCTCTTCTTATCCTGATGGTGTGAGACTAAACATGATTAGAGAAGTGCACACAAAAACCTGTTCTAGAAATCTCTTCTTATCCTGATGGTGTGAGACTAAACAAGATTAGAGAAGAGCACACAAAAACCTGTTCTAGAAATCTCTTCTTATCCTGATGGTGTGAGACTAAACAAGATTAGATAAGTGTACACAAAAACCTGTTCTAGAAATCTCTTCTTATCCTGATGGTGTGAGACTAAACAAGATTATAGAAGTGCACACAAAAACCTGTTCTAGAAATCTCTTCTTATCCTGATGGTGTGAGACTAAACAAGATTAGAGAAGCGCACACAAAAACCTGTTCTAGAAATCTCTTCTTATCCTGATGGTGTGAGACTAAACATGATTAGAGAAGTGCACACAAAAACCTGTTCTAGAAATCTCTTCTTATCCTGATGGTGTGAGACTAAACATGATTAGAGAAGTGCACACAAAAACCTGTTCTAGAAATCTCTTCTTATCCTGATGGTGTGAGACTAAACAAGATTAGAGAAGCGCACACAAAAACCTGTTCTAGAAATCTCTTCTTATCCTGATGGTGTGAGACTAAACAAGATTAGAGAAGCGCACACAAAAACCTGTTCTAGAAATCTCTTCTTATCCTGATGGTGTGAGACTAAACATGATTAGAGAAGTGCACACAAAAACCTGTTCTAGAAATCTCTTCTTATCCTGATGGTGTGAGACTAAACATGATTAGAGAAGTGCACACAAAAACCTGTTCTAGAAATCTCTTCTTATCCTGATGGTGTGAGACTAAACATGATTAGAGAAGTGCACACAAAAACCTGTTCTAGAAATCTCTTCTTATCCTGATGGTGTGAGACTAAACAAGATTAGAGAAGAGCACACAAAAACCTGTTCTAGAAATCTCTTCTTATCTTGATGGTGTGAGACTAAACAAGATTAGATAAGTGTACACAAAAACCTGTTCTAGAAATCTCTTCTTATCCTGATGGTGTGAGACTAAACAAGATTAGAGAAGTGCACACAAAAACCTGTTCTAGAAATCTCTTCTTATCCTGATGGTGTGAGACTAAACATGATTAAAGAAAAGAAGAAATAAGATGACATAAAATGAAATATTTGGAAAGAAAGTGCAATAGAACATTTCTTAGAACCACCAGGAGAAAAAACAAAGAGTAAAAACAGCAAGAAAATATAGTAGTCTCCCAACTTACTGTTAGTGTGTTGATCTCATGGGAATATACACCAATTTCTGTACTAGCTTTTTCATGCTGCCGAGAGAAACAAACAATCAATTCTTAAATATCCAACAATAAAATATACACATCAACAACACTTTACAGTAGGCTGGAAAACTGCTGTCTGGCATAAATCATAAATATTTATTCAAATAAAATTCTACACTTTTTCACCATCTTCAAAGTGGCAGCTCAAAGTGCTACAGAGTTTGTGCTCTGTTAATGAAATCTTTGTGTGTAAGATTAAAGCATGCATGCTTATTCACAGAAGTGGAATAATAATGGTCATAACAATCAATCAACCAAGTGGTTACCGGGGTCCGTATTTGGAGTGTAAAGAAGTGAACCGCTGTTACCTGCCACGCATGTCGTAAGAGGCGACTAAGGAGGTTTGACTGAAATCGGATGCATATGTCCTAAACGTGTAGAAGTCTATGCGTTTAGGGGCCTATCAAACCAATGTGCAACATATACATGTTTTTGGCAAAGATCAAACATATCACAAAGAGTGATTAAAATTGGTCGTAAGAACGAACGCAAAGAAGAAGAAGAATCAACCAATCTGAAACATTAGCAGTGTCTGTTGTTCCGAGTCTGATAGACTTCTTCTGTTTTTGTCATCACACTGTTACAGGGCTGTTGCCCAGTTTTGCGTTATCAGCTTTTGTCTTGCCCTGCTGTAGTAGCTTGCGGGATAGTTGTTATTTTTGCCTTTCTACTGGTCTTTACTATGCTGTATAACCATCTTTTTGTGGTCTTAACCTTGTCTTCTTTCTGGAGATGCCTAGAATTATTGCTGGAGCTAAGGAGTTTGTGCAACACTCTTGGTAGATGGTATATCATTTCTGCTGGAGCTATGGAAATATGCAACACTCTTGGTAGATGGTATATCATTTCTGCTGGAGCTAAGGAGTTTATGCAACACTCTTGGTAGATGGTATATCATTTCTGCTGGAGCTAAGGAGTTTATGCAACACTCTTGGTAGATGGTATATCATTTCTGCTGGAGCTAAGGAGTTTATGCAACACTCTTGGTAGATGGTATATCATTTCTGCTGAGCTAAGGAGTTTGTGTAACACTCTTGGTAGATGGTATATCATTTCTGCTGGAGCTAAGGAGTTTATGTAACACTCTTGGTAGATGGTATATCATTTCTGCTGGAGCTAAGGAGTTTATGCAACACTCTTGGTAGATGGTATATCATTTCTGCTGAGCTAAGGAGTTTATGCAACACTCTTGGTAGATGGTATATCATTTCTGCTGAGCTAAGGAGTTTGTGTAACACTCTTGGTAGATGGTATATCATTTCTGCTGGAGCTAAGGAGTTTGTGTAACACTCTTGGTAGATGGTATATCATTTTGCTGAGCTAAGGAGTTTATGCAACACTCTTGGTAGATGGTATATCATTTCTGCTGAGCTAAGGAGTTTATGCAACACTCTTGGTAGATGGTATATTATTTCTGCTGAGCTAAGGAGTTTATGTAACACTCTTGGTAGATGGCATATCATTTCTGCTGGAGCTAAGGAGTTTATGCAACACTCTTGGTAGATAATATCATTTCTGCTGGAGCTAAGGAGTTTGTGTAACACTCTTGGTAGATGGTATATCATTTCTGCTGGAGCTAAGGAGTTTGTGTAACACTCTTGGTAGATGGTATATCATTTCGCTGAGCTAAGGAGTTTGTGTAACACTCTTGGTAGATGGTATATCATTTCTGCTGAGCTAAGGAGTTTGTGTAACACTCTTGGTAGATGGTATATCATTTCTGCTGAGCTAAGGAGTTTGTGTAACACTCTTGGTAGATGGTATATCATTTCTGCTGAGCTAAGGAGTTTATGCAACACTCTTGGTAGATGGTATATCATTTCTGCTGGAGCTAAGGAGTTTATGCAACACTCTTGGTAGATGGCATATTATTTCTGCTGAGCTAAGGAGTTTATGTAACACTCTTGGTAGATGGTATATCATTTCTGCTGGAGCTAAGGAGTTTATGTAACACTCTTGGTAGATGGTATATCATTTCTGCTGGAGCTAAGGAGTTTATGCAACACTCTTGGTAGATGGCATATTATTTCTGCTGAGCTAAGGAGTTTATGCAACACTCTTGGTAGATGGCATATTATTTCTGCTGAGCGGGCGGAGCCATATGGGAAACCGGTGCAATAAAGTCAGTCCTTCACTTTCAGACCATTTTTTGTTTAGTCTGTTACCTGGATCATCATTTTAGGTTGAGCATGGTCCTGGTCAGCTTCTTGTTTTCTGATCCTATCAGCTCATACGCTGCTTCGTGTGCCCCATTTGAAACCATCAACAATACCATCATCAAATAGCTTGTCCTGAGCAGAACTTTGCCACCCTACCAGTCCTTTGGAATTTCTCTATCTCATAAGCCAGATGCCCGTCCTCTGCAGCCGTCATGCTCAAATTATAAGTCACATTTCTGATTCACCTTCTCCTTGGTCTTCCTCTTCTTTGTCGGGATTTCTTTTTTCATAGTGATCTTTTTCAACCATTGGTGTCTTTCGTTCAAAATACATAATAATAAATTTTCTTATTTGTAGCATCAGCCATTTTTCTTTGATTTTGAATTATTTCTGGATAGATCTATTTGTTCTCTTCTCTGTCCATGATATACGAAGGACTCTTTTGTAACATTTATATTCAAATGCCCATATATGTTTTTCCACTGTCTTGTTAAATGTCCATGCGTCACACCCATACGTTGCAACAACATAGCCCATAAAATGATAGATCCTGCAAGTCATCACACCTCATCAAGTGAAGTTCAAATGATCTTTCATTTTGTCCTGTCAGATATTAAGACTCTGGTCTGGTCCGGCTCCTTTGATTTCAAACAGAACTAGTTTACCACTGTTTTTTAAATTTATTTTTCTGTTTGAAATGTCAAAAGATCATAATATTTCTTCAATCACTTGAGGATCCCCTGTTAATTACCTCGCGGACCCCAGTGTGGGAGAAGCGCTGAGTTAGACTGTCAATCATATTTAACCTACCTTGCCATTAGCATACTGCCCATTGAGTTCCAGAGGACATATAAACGACTCGGCTTCTGTGTCTGATTTGGTTCTCTTGTGACCAAAAAGAGCAAATTTGCCTTTCTGAAAAGTTAATTAAAAAACAAACATTGACAAATTTATTAACTGAGCTCATCAAATTTTAACAAACTGTCTACCATATGCTACAGCTTGTGACCGTTTGGCCATGTGTAATAGACTGAGCAATGTGGCCATCTGACAGCCTCCCTATGACATATCAGATCTGATATCATACTACAGTATAACTCCAGATGTGGTACTTCAAAGTGGAGGTTTTCTGTTGGTCAAATCTTCACAGTTATCCATCTATACAAATGTGTATCCTGTTGGATAATATGCGTACACTTTGGCTGCAATTTGGATGTGCCTGTCCTACATTCTGTAGGGGTCTAACAGGAAAACAAGTTACTCACATTCACAACACAAACCACACAAATCACAACACAAACCACACAAATGACAAAGAGTGGTTAACTTGGTGGATAAGAATGAGAACACAAACAAATAATAATAACTAATTCATCCAGGTATTTATCTCTTTCTCTTCTCTCTATCATTTTGTAATCTAGGTTGCCAGTTGTCACTAAGTTTTCAACTGGATTTCTCCTCATGACGTGCCCAAGAAATCTTCTTCTTGACGCTCTAAGGCGTCCACTTGTTAAACCACTCTTTGTTATTAGTATGTGATCTGAGCCTAAGAGTGACTGTATGTTGTGCAAGTTATGCGCTTACTAGTAGTCCAGCATATCCAATTTCTGTGACACTTTTTATTTACTAGGGTAGTTTCCTAGGCCCCTACCTCAGTCGCCTGTTATTACATGCCTTTTGCCTTTGCCTATCCATCTACAATACTCCACTAAAGGTGCTACAGGTACTATAAGCACTAACCTTAACTTTATTGCTGGGAAGCAGGGGTATATAACTGGGCTGGGACTCATGCTCCCTCTTTCTCGTCTGCATATCTGGGCCAATCAAGCTGATGAAGTGAGTGCTGAGATGTCGTCGCAGCAATGTTTTACTGGCAGGAATGGACAGCAGGACAGCAAACAGCTCAGAGTTGAATCGTGGCTCTAACACCTGGTATTATAAACAAAAATATCAAACATCAAACATAAAACAATTAGTTTCAATTTAAAATGACATCAAACATGTTCTAGAACAAGACAGCTAGCTATTAACTCTTAGAATAGGACAAGCCACATGTTAATCCAATCTAATCCTTTCTACCAATTTTCTGACAAGTCATTTCCTGAACCAAAACATTCAATAGAAACACAAATAATAACAAGATTTACTTGAAGCTCTTTCTCTTTTACCATTTAAACGTTGGAACATATGCCTCAACCAACCATCCAAGTCTTCCCATCTCTAGCTATCTCTGCCTTCCTATCTCTTTATATTGCTATCTCTCTCCATGTCAGCTTCCATCCGTTTTTCTTAGGATCTGCCCCCGATTGCCCTCTCATCCGCTGTCCCTGTGGATTCTAGGAAAGAACACTTCTTGTTATATTCCCCTCTGATTTTCTCAAAGTTTGTCCTATCCAACACCAGCGTCTTTAGTAACCTCTTGGTTCACTGGAATCTGTCTTGTTCTCTCCATAAGTTTCTCATTTGTGACCTTATCATACCATCTTATTCCCTCTATTCTGCGCAGACACCAGTTGATGAATGTTTGCAATTTATGTGCTATTGTTTTAGTAGTTCTCCATGTTTCTGACCCATACAACAGAACTGCTTTAACATTAGAGTTAAATATCCGAATTTTGGTTCTAGATTTGATTTCTTAAGAGTTCCATATGTTTCCCAGTGCAATGAAAGATCCTCTTGTTTTCTGTATTCTTATTTTGACATCTCTATCTGATCCTCCATCTTTGTCTACATTGCTGCCCAAATATGTATATGATTCTACCTCTTGTCTTCTGTATTCTTATTTTGACATCTCTCTCTGTTCCTTCATCTTTGTCTACATCATATGAAGATACTATTGCTTAATTCAATGTAGAATACAGCAGAAATAATTGATCAAATAGTGCTTTTAACTCTGCAACATTCTGATATGGGAAATAGTGTCATCGTGTAGGTTAACATAAGACAGTAGTGATAGAATTTCATAGGAAACATTATATTATCAATTGTATGCTACAAAAAAGCAGTAAGTTAAAACATGGTTTAAGTTAATGTGTATTATATTCCTCTCGTATCAGTTCTATCGTTACATATATTTATATTCTCTTTGTATTCTGTTTGACACATAGGGCTTCCACAAAGATTTTTGTTGTGAACTTTCAGCCAATTTTCTATGAATTCTTTCCCTCTTCAGGCCACAATCTTTCAACTCTCTTTCTACTATTCTACTCCATGTTTTTTTTGACATCAAGATATTCTCTTCTCATCCAATGTCCATCAGAGAAATGTCCTAGTCCAATGTTCCTAATGGCTGACATCAAGGTATTCTTCCATCCAATGTCCATCAGATGTCCTAGTCCAATGTTCCTACTGGCTGACATCAAGGTATTCTCTTCTCATCTGATGTCCATCAGAGAAATGTCCTAGTCCAATGTTCCTACTAGCTGACATCAAGGTATTCACTTCCCATCCAATGTCCATCAGATGTCCTAGTCCAATGTTCCTACTGGCTGACATCAAGTATTCCTTCTCATCCAATGTCCATCAGAGAGATGTCCTAGTCCAATGTTCCTACTGGCTGACATCAAGATATTCACTTCCCATCCAATGTCCATCAGAGAGATGTCCTAGTCCAATGTTCCTACTGGCTGACATCAAGGTATTCACTTCTCATCCAATGTCCATCAGATGTCCTAGTCCAATGTTCCTACTGGCCGACATCAAGATATTCACTTCTCATCCAATGTTTATCAGAGAAATGTCCTAGTCCAATGTTCCTACTGGCTGACATCAAGATATTCACTTCTCATCCAATGTCCATCAGAGAAATGTCCAAGTTCAATGTTCCTACTGGCTGACATCAAGGTATTCACTTCTCATCCAATGTCCATCAGAGAAATGTCCTAATCCAATGTTCCTACTGGCTGACATCAAGATATTCACTTCTCATCCAATGTCCATCAGAGAAATGTCCTAATCCAATGTTCCTACTGGCTGACATCAAGATATTCACTTCTCATCCAATGTCCATCAGAGAAATGTCCTAGTCCAATGTTCCTACTGGCTGACATCAAGGTATTCACTTCTCATCCAATGTCCATCAGATAAATGTCCTAGTCCAATGTTCCTACTGGCTGACATCAAGATATTCACTTCTCATCCAATGTCCATCAGAGAAATGTCCTAGTCCAATGTTCCTACTGGCTGACATCAAGGTATTCTCTTCTCATCCAATGTCCATCAGAGAGATGTCCTAGTCCAATGTCCCTACTGGATGACATCAAGATATTCTCTTCCCATCCAATGTCCATCAGATGTCCTAGTCCAATGTTCCTACTGGCTGGCATCAAGGTATTCACTTCTCATCTGATGTCCATAGTCCTAGCCAAATGTTCCTACTGGCATACCACAAATCTGACCAATCAATCTCCACCTTCACTTTTTAATGAAGTCTCCAATGAGGCACAAGTTTTTAGTTTCAAAAACTCTTCATTTGTATTTGAGCAGAAAATGAGAGCTGGATTTCTATGTCAAAAGAAAAGCACATGTTTCAATTGAGTGGTCATTTATTTCTCACTGCCTAATTGTTGATTATCTTTCCTTCCAGGTAGATGATGTCATTGGTTGTCTACTCTTGCCGTTAAGTGTAGGGGTGGGAGCTTTAATTTGCGTTCCAGGGCCAGATGAGTCGCCTTTGTTGTGTTATATCTGTGTTTGTTTTAGTGTGGTCTTGATATTGTCTATCAATCTTTTTATTGGTCTTCTCTTGCCTCTAGTATCTGATCTCTTTTTATTGTATGCTGTTATTGGTGGTTGGTTGTATTTCATTCTCATTAAATGTCCAAACCACTGCATTTGTTGTCTTTCGATGTATTCAGTGCATGAAGTTATGCCCACTCTGCTTCTGATGTCTTTCGATGTATTCAGTGCATGAAGTTATGCCCACTCTGCTTCTGATGTCTTTCGATGTATTCAGTGCATGAAGTTATGCCCACTCTGCTTCTGATGTCCTCATTTTGTAGTATATCTTTCCTGGTGACCCCGCTGTCTAATATGAGCTTGCAAATGAGAAAAGCTAATATTTGTGGTCTAATGACTGACAGAACAAAGAAGATTAATTGATAGAACCATCATCATTGCACTTCGGTGAGTAACCATGTGTTCTCCGATCTCTTTCTTACACAAGAAGATCTCAGTGGCAGTTCATAATCTCCATAGTAACGGCGAGGGTCACCGATGCAGTTTGTAATTTCTATAGTAACGGCGAGGTCACCGATGCAGTTTGTAATTTCCATAGTACAGCGAGGTCACCGATGCAGTTTGTAATCTCCATAGTAACCGCGAGGGTCACCGATGCAGTGGCAGTTTGTAATCTCCATAGTAACGGCGAGGGTCACCGATGCAGTTTGTAATCTCCATAGTAACGGCGAGGGTCACCGATGCAATTTTGAAGATGGTGAAGATATTATGTAGGAATTTGATTTAAAAATCCTTTCTAAAGAATTTTGTCCGTTCAGCAGCTTTCCAGTTTGCTCTTCTCGACTGTGAGCTGCCACAGGTTCTTTTATGTGCTCAGTCTGAACACAGGACCTATGTTTTATTGTCCATCTCCGATAGGACTGCGAACATGATCTCCCCTTCACTTAGAACATGGATCTCTGGAAAAATATCCTGATGGTTCACCTAGGGAGCAAACTGAGTACCTTTGGAATGAGAAGTGAGGACCTAATCTCTACGCTACAGGACCCCCCCTTCCAAGAACAAAGGAGAATAAATGTCATAACATAGAAAACTACTCACCATAAGAGCCCCATGAACACCACTTCCTCTCAAGTTTGGTGCGTACTCGGACAGGTCAATTGTCCGTAACCACTCCATCACTCTATGATTAGTCCATAAAACCACTTCTCCTGGTATCCCTTTCAACTGAGTTTGCTGTTGTTGGAATAGAAACACAGAAAGTAGAAACATAATTATTGAGTGGAACACATGTAATCTAACATAGACCTACAGATGATACAGTTACATGGCAAACTTGTACTTTCTTCTTCTCTTATCCTGTTTTGTCTCACAGAGTCAGGATAATAAGAGATTTCTAGAACAAGCTTTTGTGTGCACTTCATAAATAGTGTATTTCATCACCTCTATTATCTCTGAGGTCCACATTTTGCATGGCCGGCCTTTTGCTATGTATCCATTGCATTGGAGCAGCATTGCTCTTTGGGTGCACTGTCTGTTAGTAATCTGCTTATGAGGTTGAATCATTTAATTTGTTGTTTCTTGATGAAGTTCAGTACTGATGTTGTATCCACTTATTTTCCTGATGTCTTCATTTCTTAACGTCTCTTCTTGCTACTCCCAGCATTCTGAGCTTCATCTCTGTCGCAACTAGTTGTACAAGAAGGGATGTGGTGGCGGTGGTAGCGGTGGTAGCGGTGGTAGCGGTGGTAGCTGATGGAAAAGTTTTGTCAAACAAGATTCATCATCATCAAATAGCTTGTCTGTTCTGAGCAGAACTTTGCCGATCTAACAGTCCTTGATTTCTCTCTCTTACGGTCCATACTGCAGCGTCATGCTGAAATCATCAGTTATCTCTAGCGAGAGCGAAGAGAAGAAGAAGAGAAACAAATACCTACTCATTCTGCTCTGCCCAATTTGTCAATGTTTGACCCTTGTCCTATCAATCAATCGGTTTATTGTTAGGACCATCTTCGAGGTTGCAAGTCCCACTCGCTGACCAGACTGAGAGACATGGGTGTCAATATTGTTACAGCCAGTAAGAATGACATACCAAATATGCAAGGTTGATTAATCAACGTTTGTTTTGGCGTGTTGGGCGTGGGCGCTGCTGGATTTGTTGAGGCGGAGATCGAGCATCATGGATGTGCCCAGTGCTATGATGATAGTCCTCAAAACTGATAACATCATCATACACTTCAGTGAGTAAACGATGTGTGCTCTGATTTCTTTCTTACACAAGAAGAAGATCTTGGAAATTGCACACACTCTGTAGCCCGGCGAGGCTCCTGAGTAATTCTGAAAATGGTGATATTAAATTTCTGTAGGAATTTAATTTTAATATTATAAATAAATTTTCCATGGGCAGCGGCTTTGCAGCCTGTACTATCAATGTTGAACTGTCAGGTTCTTTTTAACTTACTAAACTTGAACACTGGACCTATGTTTTCTCATCTGTCTCGATAGGATTAGAACTTGATCTCACCTACACTGAGATGAGGGAAAAATATTCTGATTGCTTCTTATAGAGAATGAACCAAGTTCCTTTGGAGCAAGATTGAGTACCTTACCCCCCCACCATAACAAAACCCCAAATTCTTCTTCCTCTTTGAGGCCTTCAAGATTGACCACTTGTTAACACTCTGCATGATTTGTATGTGATCTGAGCCTTAGAGCGATTGTATGTTGTGCCAGTTATGTGCCTACAAGTAGGTCAGTACATCCAATTTCTGCGAAGCTTTTTATTTACTAGGGTAACTTCCTGGTCGTACATTAGTTGCCTTTTATGACATACCTTGAAGTTCACAGTGGTACTATTCTTTGCTTCCCTTGTAGGCCCCAGCAACACACAATCAAGACCCCCACATCAATCAATAAATGTTTGATGCTAAATGGTCTCATTAACAAGTATTACAATTAGAATACAGAAAATTCAGCAATATCTGAAACATGTCAAACAATGTCACATAAACCACTTACCCATCGTGCCTCATCAGGAACAGGCCTTCTCCTCAAACAATGTGGGTTAAAATTATTTAGCCGTAAAATTTGGATACCTCTCTTAATGGATACGTGATGGACTTCATTGGAGACTTTCAATGAAAAGACATCTTCCTGAAAGCACATGAATTCAATCTCAGTTCAAGATGACTTTAGTTTGATGACATCACTATTCTACACATATGACTATCTGTGACATCACTATTCTATACATATGACTACCTGTGACATCACTATTCTGTACATATGACTCTCTGTGACATCACTATTCTACACATATGACTCTCTGTGACATCACTATTCTATACATATGACTACCTGTGACATCACTATTCTACACATATGACTACCTGTGACATCACTATTCTACACATATGACTACCTGTGACATCACTATTCTACACATATGACCATCTGTGACATCACTATTCTACACATGACTATCTGTGACATCACTATTCTACACATATGACTATCTGTGACATCACTATTCTATACATGACTACATGTGACATCACTATTCTATACATATGACTATCTGTGACATCACTATTCTACACATATGACTATCTGGTTGCTATACTTCTTCTGTAACAAGTAAACATTACTACCAGTAGTATAATTTTTTAGGGCAGTGGTGAACAGGTGGGACAAGAACCTGAGAAATTTAATGGCGCATGGCTAGTGCAATCGCAGCAAAGCTGTTCAGGTTAGTTTTTCTTTTATGCCCACAACAGAAGAAATATCTACCTTCCGGTGGATTGAACACAGGTCTCCCACATGGAGCAGCGGGGTGTTGGGTGAGAAGGTAGGGTTGTACCTCCAGGAAAATGACAGCCGTATCCTGGGTATGTCCATGGATAGTCATGATCCTATTTGAGTCCCCACTTCTCACCTAGCTCATGTTTGGCTCCCGTGCCACCCCGGAGCAACAGTCTCAGGGTGACTGGCTAAACAACATGAGTGGGCGGAGTAATCCTGCTTAACCCTCACTTCCTCACTTTCTTTCCCTACCCGTCCTTTTCCCTCCAATACTCTTAACCACAGTGGGGCTCTAATGGCTCTCATTGACCATTCAGATCTGCATGCACTACAGCATAACTGAGTAGATGTGGTAAACATTTGTATAATATTTGACAATGTACATGCACCCTCTGTGGTTGGAAAGAAGTCAGAAGGGTACTAACTAGATCTGAGGATAGAGAACCAATGTGTGCTGCTTTCTGACGGCTGACATCCATCGTACAGGCGCAGTGACTCAGGGCGTGATGATCCTCTTGCCTTGAACATTTGGACACAAGCCTAGAGTATAACTGAGCTCGGCGTGACCAGCAGGCAATCTGGTGGCGGGGAATGAGAACAGCGAACCCTACCTTGGCTGCAGTGTCATTAAGCGACACAGAAAGCCCCTCATCCACTAGTGCTATGGCAGTATTATTCTGGCTCCTGTCCGGGTGGGTGAAATCCACAGACTCCCAGCTTTTCAATGCTATGTACAACTAATAGAAATTCAAGCGAGATCGGACGCGACTTAATATCAAGGTCCACGCCAGACAGAGGGTAACCGGGCTGTTCTGTGCGAAAAATTGACTACTGAAAAAACAAAACAAACAAATGCAAACATAGAAATACACAAAACCCTTGGAGGAAGAAGGACCTACAGATGTCAGATGACCAAAAGAACAAACATTCACTTAATATCCTACAATTAAACATCTGTGGCCTAAGAAACAAAAAGATTGAACTCTCAAAATTATTACATGACCACAAGGTACATGTGGCCCTTTTGCAAGAAACCCTACACAAAGACAGTGACCTGCACTTGACTGGATACACTAGTTATCCCTGTAGGTGTACTGACTGCCGAGGCATAGTCACATACATACGTAACTGACATTCAGGAGATGCATCACAGCTTACAACAGCCCATCCCACAGATGTGCAACAAATTACTATCTGGCACTCTGGAGGAAAATATACCATATACAACATCTATAACCCCCAGAAAACACTCAAACTGCCAGAACTGCACAACACACAGTATCGCAAAACTATTTTAGCCGGTGACTTAAATGGACACTCTCACGTTGGGCTACCAGACAACAACAGGACAGGAAAATTAATAGAAGAGCTATGTGATACAACAAATCTATCAGTATTACAGAATGCAGAATCTCCACCAACTCTGCTGCACAGAGCTCACCTCTCACTTACTCGACCTGACCTGACCATCTGCTCATCCGACTTGACAGAATCCTGCCATTCTCAAATACTTGATGATATCGGAAGTGATCACAAACCACTCCTTACTACTATAACAACTGTAAGTAGAGCCTGTCGAAAGCAAAAACACGGTGGAACTTCAAAAAAGCTAACTGGAGACTTTTTCAAGAAACAACTGACTCTCTGCTTTCACAAGTTGAAGCCAGCAGTGTTGAGACTTTCAACGAAGAAGTAACAAAAGCAATTCTGAAAGCCTCATCATTATGTATCCCAAAGGGGCAGCCGGAAATCACACAAACCATTTTGGAACCAAGACATACAAGACACCATCTATGAAAGAAGCACATTAAGGAAAACACTAGAGTCCACACCATCACTGGACATAAAGTGCAGTACAATAAAGCTTGTGCAAAGTAAAACTTGCAGTTGGGAAGGCTAAAATGAAAAATGGATAGACACATGCTCAAAACTAGACTTCAGACGTAATGGAAATAAAGCCTGGGCGTTGGTCAACAATCTGTCTGGGGATAGTAGGAAGACAAATACCAAACCAGTGATAGATGGAAGGAAAACAATCATTGAAGACCAGAAAAAGCAGAGCACTTCAATTACTTTGCATCAGTGAACAGAGCAGGAACTCACAGAGATAGACAGAAAGCGCTGAATCACTGAAGCAACAAAAAGCTCAAACAGTAAATGCTTCCATTTTTTGAGAAAGAAATTAGTAGACAGGAATTAGAACAGGCATTAAAGAAATTGAAACTTAGAAAGTCTCCTGGACCAGATAAGATCCACAACGAGATGCTTCTAAACTTGGGTCCAATAGGGAAGGTAGCAGTTCTCCATCTAATTAATATGACATGGAGAAATGGAATGCTCCCCAAAGCCTGGAGGAGTGCCCATATTATCCCTATCCTGAAAAACACCAAACCCCAGGTGAACCCAAAGCTACCGACAATCTCCCTAACATCATGTCTAGGGAAATTAGCGGAGAAAATTGTAAATTGTCGTCTCTACTGGTTTCTTGAAAGTCCAACACTCTATGCCACTAACACATGGATTTAGATCTGGCAACTGCACAGAGGACCAACTCTTGACTTACTCAAAGAATACCACAGCTTCAGAACAACAAACACACAGTAGCCATTTTCTTTGACCTGCAGCAGGCTTACGATCGAGTATGGAGAAAAGGCCTCCTTATGAAGATGATGGACATTGAAATACATGGGAAATTGTACAACTGGATTAAGTACTTCCAATTGACCGTACGATCAGACAAAATCAATGATGCAATTTCATCTAAGGAGGTCTTAGAAGAGGGTTTACCACAGGGCTCATCCCTAAGTTGCACCCTCTTCCTCATATACATCAAGACCTTGCAAGTCAGATTACGGCTGAAAAGCCTTTACGCATGACGACCTGGCTATTTGGCAAAGTCATGAGGGGTGTAGAAAGTGGAGCACGTAAACTTAACGGAGACCTAAGAAAACTCCATGACTACTGCCCGACATGGAACTAAAGATAAACTGTGCCAAAACAGTGTATACCATCTTTACTATTAGCCACAAAGTTGCCAAACAGAATATCACATTAAATCTAGACAATCACCAACTGCTAAGAGAAACACCTACATCTTGGAGTAACACTTGACCGCCAGCTTAACCTGAAGAAGCATGTTGTGAATGTAAAGAACAAAGCATTAAGAAGATTACAGCTATTGAAGAAGCTTGCTGGCACAACATGGGGATCAGACAAAGATACTCTGAGAGGCTTATATCTTGGTTACATCCGCTCTGCAATAGGCAAAGTCTTCTAACAACTTGCTCCAAGACAAACCTTGATTTCCTGGACAGAGTACAGAACAATGCCTTACGTCTAATCAGCGGAGCAATGAGGTCAACACCAACCGCATGTGAAATACACACAAATGTGGAACCTTGGGTTGCGAAGGGGCAAAACTGTGTTGAAGCTTTTGAAAGGAGCAAAGAATGAATCAAGATCACCCCAATAAACTACTTGTTGAGAAGTTGAAACAGAGAAACAGAATTAAACAAAAGTCAATCCTCCACCACGCCAGTGAAATCAAAGACAGATACCACCTTCCAGAAACAAGACAGCAGCTGCAGAGAGTAATAGTAAACTTACCACCACATACACTCTTGAATACACCTGAAATTAGAACAAAATTGACAGATGAAGCAACTAAACGCTCCGACCCAGTCAGCCTTATGATAGCATCTCAAAGAACCATTGATGCCTATCCCCAAGAATGGATACATGTCTATACTGATGGATCTGCATTTAAAGCCACCATCAAAGCAGGTTACGGAGCATATATACAATACCCAGACAGATCATCCGAAGAGCTGTTTGGTGCATGGGGAGAATGCTCCAATTATGAGGCTGAAATTCATGCGATAGAAGCAGCGCTGTACCACCTGAAGACTGTTTCGATGCCTTCCATCAAGGCACAAAACATAATTATCTCACAGATTCAATATCTGCCCTTCAAGCCCTAGAGGGTGGTGGACATTAAATCTGAACTATCCATATAGCCCTAGATATTGACAGACTTATTACATCACATGACATCAAAATAACCATGCAGTGGATCCCTGGACATTCAAACACACCTTGAAATGACAAAGCAGATAGGCTAGCCAAGAAAGGGTCAACACAGGAACAACCAATCACAGCAACAACTCTCCATACAGCAAAGCAAATCCTAATGACAACAAATAAGGAAATTTGGCTGAACAGATGGGCCATGGGAAACACAGGAAGAGATGTGTACACCCATATGGCCAGCCCTAACCTTAATGACAACATCAACCACCTTACAAGAAGAGATCAGAGCACCATTTTTAGACTCTCAACCCAACACATAACACTTAATAATCACTTGAACAGAATTCATCCACAACACACTCCAGAGTGCCAACTGTGTGCACATCATCATGAAACCGGTCACCACCACCTCTTCAAGTGTCAAGCACTAGAAGACATCAGAAAGACCCTCCTTCCTCCAAGGCCAGATAAATGGAACACACTATACGGAACAAAAGAACAACTTAAGAACATGCAGATACCACTACATAGCATTGGGCGAAGGGCAAAACTCGGCGCGGATCATTGAAGAAGAAGAAGAAGATGGGAGCAGCGCTCTAATCATTTGACCACACGCTCCACTAACAAGTTAAAATTATTACAATATGTAAACGCTACCAATATGTAAACATCACTACAATATTAACGTCACTACAATATGTAAACGTCATTACAATATGTAAACATCGCTACAATATGTAAACGTCGCTACAATATGTAAGCGTTACTACAATATGTAAACATCCTACAATATGTAAACATCCTACAATATGTAACGTTACTACAATATGTAAATATTACTACACTACAATATGTAAACGTCTACCACAATATGTAAACGTCACTACAATATGTAAATATTACTACACTACAATATGTAAACGTCACTACAATATGTAAATATTACTACACTACAATATGTAAACAATACTACAATATGTAAACGTCACTACAATATGTAAACGTCACTACAATATGCAAATATTACTACACTACAATATGTAAACGTCACTACAATATGTAAACGTGCTACAATATGTAACGTGCTACAATATGTAAACGTCACTACATAATGTAAATATTACTACAATATGTAAACAATACTACAATATGTAAACAATACTACAATATGTAAACAAAGAAATAGCTTACAACAGTTAGAAAGTTGAGCATCCTTCCATCAACTCTGGCATCGTAGAATGAATCCTTGTACTGTGGGAGTCCGATATCGTCTAGCCATCCTGAGAGAACAATTAAGAGGTTTGTTATGGAAACGATCGAGCCATGGCACATGGCCATTCCCTGCATGCTCTGTCCTCTGCTGCAGCAGCCATCCTAAAGTCCATTTGCTCACCGTACCCATGAGAAGTTGATTAGTATATCTTCTCTCTCTACCACAAAAATGATATTGTCTGGCATATCCAAACTTAACTCCTAATTCTGGCACTCGTTTCAGTGCCTGAGACTCACCATACCCATAATTGAGAGTGTACTGTATTGATGACAAATTAAGAAAAGTGTTTGTGTGAAGGAGAACATTCAATGAAATATGACATTGTACAGATTGTTGGTTACTGAACTGATGTCACGGCACTCTGGGCAGACCCATAGGTGCTCAGTCTCCATAAACAGATGTCCAAGAGTATGCATGAAATGAACAAAATATATACTGATGGTTTTTGTGGCTCGCTGGTTGAATACACTCCTCTCTCTGTCCCTCAATGAACCCAGTTCTACTTGTACAACACATAGAACTTTGACAATATTATACAGGAGCAAATTATAACAGTATTGCAGACACACTATAGAATCATCATCATCATCATCATCATCATATAGCTTGTCCTGAGCAGTACTTTGACACTCTAACAGTTCTTCAGAAATTATCTCTCTCATGTGCCAGATGTTACGCCTGTCAAGCCATCATGCTCAAACCATCAGTTACATTCTGAATCCATCATTTCTGTGGTCTTCCTCTTCTCCTCTATGCCGGGATGCCTCCTTCCATGATGGTCTTCTCCAGCCTCCATGTCCCTTTATATGTCCAAAATACTTCAATTTGCTCATTCTTATTTGTAGCATCAACCAATTTTTCTTAATTTTGAATTCTTTCTGGATAGATCTATTTGTTCTTTTCTCTGCTCATGAATATTCTTCTATACGGAATACTCTTCTGTAACACTTATATTCAAAAGTACATATATGTTTTCCACTGTCTTGTTAAATGTCCATGCTTCACACCAATATGTTGCCACTGGAAATATGCACTGGAAATATGCACTGGAAATATTCACTGGGGCTCCTAGTATTTGGATATTTATTGTCCCCAATCTGTTCATATACTAAAAAAACAATTATTTTGTTAATATCTTGAGCATCTAAAATATCAAGAAATTGAGTTGTGAAACTTACGTACACAAAATTATGGTCCAATTCTACTAGTTTGTCAATACCCTCTGAGGCCATTGCCTGCATGGCCAGCTGCAGTTTTTTGCGATGGAGAACGTTCTTCATGCCAAGCTCCTGCACAAGTCACAATGAAGAAACAAGCAGAAGAAGTTATTTAGAAAAACAAAACAAGATTTAAAATATGTTAAACGTCACATTGTGTGTGTTCTCAACTTTCTCTTTACCTTTGACTTGCTGGATATATTGTGATGTCTATCTTAGATTGACTACAAGTATCCTAAATGTATCCTATATATATATCATCTCTAAATGTATCCTATATATATATCATCTCTAAATGTATCATATATATATATCATGTCTTATCTTAGATTGAGTATTCTTCTTCTAACTCGTTCGTTCTCATACTCCCGCTGGTTATAGCAGGATACAGTCCGGAGAACGCAATGTGTTGTGCCGCAGTTTTCAGCGTGAGCTGTGGTATCTGCACCTGTAGGTCCGACACATCCGACTTCAGCATAGCCTGTTTTGGGGGTACCAAGTCAGCTTCTCACTCTTTGATCTCCACAAAATTAGCCAAACACCTTGGTAGTCACGGGGAGGTGGAGTGTAGTTTGGCCAGCTTTTTTCTTACGCTGACCTTGACGCTAGAAGGCAGCTATGGGTCGCTAGTTGCTACACGCCTGTGCAGCTTGTGTGTAGTCTCCGAAGGGAGATGGAGCATCTGGCCCCACATTGAGTATTCTTCTTCTTCTTCAAACTTTTATATCGACCACTTGATAACCACTCTATGTGATTTGTATGTGATCTGATCCTAAAAGTGATTGTGTGGTGTACCAGTTATGTGCCTAGAAGTAGACCAGCAAAAAAGCGGTTTAACAAATGGTTGATATCAAGTGTGTTCAAAGAAGAAGAACTTTAATCAACAATATACAATTTTCATAATTGGAATAAGAAAATCATCCATTTTATAACTGGAATATGAAAATCATCCATTTTATGACTGGAATATGAAAATCATCCATTTTATAACTGGAATAAGAAAATCATCCATTTTATAACTGGAATATGAAATCAATCGTTCCCAAAAACTAGACTGAGAAATCAACCTCTGCAGAACTGGACGTACAAATCATCATTACCACAAATGATTAACCAGCCCCATCTTGCATGTAAACTATAATAATGAAGGAGACTCCTACCTTTTCCAAATCATGCTGTGTAGATTTGAGAAGCTGTTCACCATTTTTTAGCCATCTCTTGCAGTCGACTAAGTACATATTGAGTCCTAGATCGTTCATCCATGCGGTCAGCCTGTCCGTGTCCCATCTAGGAAATGGGACATCAGAGTTCATACTGTAAATAAAAGAAAACAATATGATTGGTTGGACCATCATCATTGCACTTCAGTGAGTAACCATGTGTGCTCGATCTATTTCTTACACAGGAAGATCTCAGCAGCAATGCAAAAACACTGTAGCACCGGCAAGGGTTCCCAATCTAATTTAGAAGATGATGAAAATATTTTGTAGCAATTTTATTTTTTAATCTTGCTAATGAATTTTTCCCAGGCAGCGGCTTTCCAACCTGTTCTTCTCAATTTTGAAATGTCAAGGGTTCTTTTACGTGCTCAACTTCAACATGAGACCTATATGTTATCGTCCATCTCCGATATGACTAGGAACTCAACCTCACCAACACTGAGATCAGGGATCTCTGGAAAAATATCCCTTTGACTTCACAAGAGAGTGAACAAAGTACCGTTGCAATGAGAGGTGAGTGCTTAACCTCTAGGTCACAGAGAGCCCTCTGTGATATCGTATCAGAAAATGATATCTCTGATTTCTCTGCTGATGAATGGAAATAAAACTATGATAATGATATTGAACTCAAATATCAAGGCTGTCCTTCTATATGGAGCAGAGACATGGAGAACAACTAAGATAATGATATTGAACTCAAATGTCAAGGCTGTCCTATATGGAGCAGAGACATGGAGAACAACTAAGATAATGATATTGAACTCAAATATCAAGGCTGTCCTTCTATATGGAGCAGAGACATGGAGAACAACTAAGATAATAATATTGAACTCAAATATCAAGGCTGTCCTTCTATATGGAGCAGAGACGTGGAGAACAACTAAGAGGAACACCAAAAGTTGCAATCATTCATCAATAGATGCCTGCGCAGGATATTCCATCTGCGATGATATGACAGGACTTAACCAGGGAACTGTGAGATAGAGCGGACAAGGGAAGGGGGAACAAGAAAAAAAGAGCAGAAGGTGGGAGGATGGGACACACACTGAGGAAATTTTCCTGACAGCATCACCAGACAGTCCTCTGATGGAACCCCGGGGCAAAAAGGAGGAAAGGGAAGACCGGGAACCCCCTGGAGGTGGGAGGGGGAGAGGGTTTTAAAAAAAGGGGGGCAAGAGGGAGAGACCTAGAAAACGTGGATAGGGGGGCTTAAAAGTTCAGGGTTTGGGAGACTTATGTCTTCCAGGGGGAAAGGGGAAACAAAGTTCATGGTTGCAGATTTAAGGTCTTCCGGGAGTAAAGGGGTTTAAAAAGTTCATGGTTGCAGACTTATGTTTTCCCCAGGGGGAAGGGCAAAAAAGTTCATGGTTGCAGACTTATGTCTTCCTAGGAGTGAAAGGCAAAAAAGTTCATGGTTGCAGACTTATGTTTTCCTTTGGATAAGGGAAACAAAGTTCTTGGTTGCAGATTTTAAGGTCTTCCTAGGAGGAAGGGTAACAAAGTTCATGGTTGCAGACTTTTGTCTTCCTGGGGAGTGAAGGGCTTCAAAGTTATGGTTGCAGATTTTATGTTTTTAGGAGTGAAGGGTAAAAAAGTTCAGGGTTTGGGCAGATTTTGTTTTCCCTGGGAGTGAAGGGTAACAAAGTTCATGGTTGCAGATTTATGTCTTCCTAGGAGTAAAGGGTTTCGGTTCACGGTTGCAGACTTATGTTTTCCAGGAGTAAAGGGGTTTCAAAGTTCATGGTTGCAGACTTAGGGCCCCCTAGGAGGAAGGGTTCCAAAGTTAAAGGTTGCAGACTTATGTCTTCCTGGAGTAAGGGGCCTGTGTCTTATTGCAGACTTATGTCTTCCTAGGAAAAAAAAAGGGCCCCCCAACAAAGTTCATGGTTGCAGACTTAGTCTTCCTAGGAGTAAAGGGGCAAAGTTCATGGCGGGGCAGACTTATGTCTTCCTGGGGAGGAAGGGAAACCAAATTTCGGGTGGTTGCAGACTTATGTTTTCCCCAGGAGTAAAGGGGAACAAAGTTCATGGGGACTTATACCCCCCCCTGGGATGAAGGGAAAAAAGTTCATGGTTGCAGACTTATGTCTTCCTGGGGAGGGGGTAAAAAATTTCCCATGGTTGCAGACTTATGTCTTCCTAGGAGGAAGGGAAAAAGTTCATGGTTGCAGATTTTGGGTCTTCCTGGGAGTAAAGGGGCAAAAAAACAGGGTTTCAGCCCCATGCCCCTTTCCTAGGGGGAAAAAAAAGTTCATGGTTGCATTTTTATGTCTTGGGAGGAAGGGAAAAAAAATTTTGGTTAAAATTTATGTTTTCCAAAGTGAAGGGAAAAAATTTTTCATGGTTGAATTTAAAGGTCTTCCTAGGAGTAAAAACAAAGTTCATGGTTGCAGACTTATGTCTTCCTGGGAGGAAGGGTAAAAAGTTCATGGTTGCAGACTTATGTCTTTAGGGGGAAGGGAAACAAAGTTCATGGTTGCAGACTTATGTTTTCCCGGGAGTGAAGGGAACAAAGTTCATGGTTGAAATTTAAAGGTCTTCCTAGGAGTAAAGGGGAACAAAGTTCATGGTTGCAGATTTGGTTTTCCCGGGGAGTAAAGGGGCAACAAAGTTCATGGTTGCAGATTTCCTTTTCTTCCTAGGAGTAAAGGGGTTTAAAGTTCATGGTTGCAAAATTTATGTCTTCCTGGGAGTGAAGGGAACAAAGTTCATGGGCAGACTTATGTTTTCCCCAGGAGTAAAGGGGCCCTTAAAGTTCATGGGCAGATTTATGTTTTCCTAGGGGAAGGGAAGGTTTAAAGTTCATGGTTGCAGACTTATGTTTTCCTGGGGAGTAAAGGGGAAAAAAGTTCAGGTTGCAGACTTATGTCTTCCTAGGAGTGAAGGGTAACAAAGTTCATGGTTGCAGACTTATGTCTTCCTAGGAGGGGAAGGGAACAGTTTCATGGTTAGAACTTATGTCTTCCTAGGAGGAAGGGCAACAAAGTTCATGGTTGCAGATTTTATGTTTTCCTGGGAGTGAAGGGCTTAAAAGGTTCTGGTTGCAGACTTAAGTCTTCCAGGGGAAGGGCTCAAAGTTCAGGGTTGCAGATTTATCCCTTTCCCAGGAGTAAAGGGTTTAAAGTTCATGGTTGCAGACTTATGTTTTCCCTGGAGGAAGGGTAACAAAGTTTGGTTGCAGATTTAGGTTTTCCTAGGGGGAAAGGGGAACAAAGTTCACATGGTTGGGACTTATGTTTTCCCTAGGAGGAAGGGAACAAATTTCATGGTTGAAATTTATTCTCCTAGGAGTGAAGGGCAAAAAAAGTTCATGGTTGCAGACTTATGTCTTCCAGGAGGGGGGCTTTCAAAGTTCATGGTTGCAGATTTAGGTCTTCCTAGGAGTGGGGAACAAAGTTCAGGGTTTGCAGACTTAGGGTTTTCCTAGGGGGAAGGGGCTTCAGTTCGGGGGGGCAGACTTATGTCTTCCTAGGGGGAAAGGGGCCCTTAAAAGTTCATGGTTGCAGATTTAAATGTCTTCCTGGGAGGAAGGGCAACAAAGTTCATGGTTGCAGACTTATGTCTTCCTAGGAGTAAAGGGTAAAAAAGTTCATGGTTGAAAGACTTATGCCTTCCTAGGAGGGGAAGGGTAAAAAATTTTGGGGTTGCAGACTTATGTCTTCCCTAGGAGTGAAGGGCAACAAAGTTCATGGGTTGCAGATTTATGTTTTCCCCAGAGTGAAGGCCAAAGCTCATGGTTGCAGACTTATGTCTTCCTAGGAGGAAGGGTTTAAAACATGGGTTGCAGACTTATGTTTTCCCTAGGATAAAGGGGTTTCCCAAAGTTCATGGTTGCAGACTTATGTCTTCCTAGAGTGGGGGGTAACAAAGTTCATGGTTGCAGATTTTATGTTTTCCCCAGGAGTGAAGGGTAAAAAGTTCATGGTTGCAGACGCTTTTCCCCTAGGAGGAAGGGCTTCAAAGTTCGGTTGGGGACTTATGCCTTCCTGGGAGTGAAGGGTTTTAAATTTCGGGTTGCAGATTTAAAGGTCTTCCTAGGAGTGAAGGAAAAAGTTCAGGGTTAGACTTATGTTTTCCTGGGAGTGAAGGGAACAAAGTTCAGGGTTTTGAGATTTGGTCTTCCTGGGAAAGGGCAACAGTTCATGGTTGCAGACTTATGTTTTTCCCTTTGGGAGGAAGGGCTTCAAAGTTCATGGTTGCAGATTTATGTTTTCCCAAATAAAGGGGGCAACAAAGCCCCATGGTTGCAGACTTATGTTTTCCCTAGGAGTAAAGGGGGCTTCAAATTTCTGGGTTGCAGATTTAGGGGTTTTCCAGAGTAAAGGGGGGCCAAAGTTCAGGGTTTGGGCAGACTTATGTTTTCCCCCCTGGGGAGTGAAGGGTAAAAAAGTTCATGGTTGAGACTTATGTCTTCCAGGGGGAAGGAAAAGTTCATGGTTGCAGACTCAGCCTTCCTAGGAGTGAAGGGTAAAAAAAGTTCATGGTTGTGACTTATGTTTTCCCTTTGGAGGGGAAGGGGGCAACAAAGTTCATGGTTGCAGACTTATGTTTTCCCCGGGAGGAAGGGTTTCAAAGTTCAGGGTTGCAGATTTTATGTTTCCTAGGAGGAAGGGTTTAAAAACCGGGGTTTGAGATTTATGTCTTCCTAGGAGGAAGGGCTTAAAAATTCAGGTTAGACTTATGTTTTCCGGGAGTAAAGGGGAAAAAGTTCAGGGTTTGCAGCCCTATGTCTTCCAGGGGGAAAGGGGTAAAAAATTTCTGGGTTGCAGATTTATGTCTTCCTAGATGAAGGGTAAAAAAGTTCATGGTTGGTTTATGTCTTCCGGGGAGGAAGGGTAAAAAGTTCATGGTTGCAAAACTTATGTTTTCCCCTAGGAGTAAAGGCCAAAAAGTTCATGGGTTGCAGATTTATGTCTTCCTGGGAGTAAAGGGGGCAAAGTTCATGGTTGAGACTTATGTTTCCAAGGGAGTGAAGGGGGTTAAAATTTCATGGTTGCAGACTTATGTCTTCCTGGGAGTGAAGGGCTTCAAAGTTCAGGGTTTTAAAAGGGGTCTTCCTAGGAGTAAAGGGGGCTTCAAAGTTCATGGTTGCAGACTTATGTTTTCCTAGGGGGAAGGGGAAAAAAATTTCATGGTTGCAGACTTATGTCTTCCTGGGAGTGAAGGGGTAACAAAGTTCATGGTTGCAGACTTATGCTTCCTAGGAGTAAAGGGGAAAAAAGCCCGGTTGCAGACTTATGTTTTCCTGGGAGTGAAGGGCAACAAAGTTCAGGGTTTGGGGAAACTTAGGGTCTTCCTGGGAGTGAAGGGCTTCTTTTATGGTTGCAGATTTTGTCTTCCTAGGGGGAAAGGGGGCCAGTTCATGGTTGCAGACTTTTTTCCCTAGGAGTGAAGGGCCCAAAGTTCATGGTTGCAGCCCTTATGTTTTCCCGGGAAGTGAAGGGAAAACAAAGTTCATGGGTTGCAGATTAAGGGCCCCTTCCTGGAAGTGGGAAACAAAGTTCATGGTTGCAGACTGTGTCTTCCTAGGATAAGGGAAAAAAGTTCATGGTTGGACTTATGTCCCAATGAAGGGCAACAAATTTCCCATGGTTGCAGACTTATGTTTTCCCAGGATTTGGGCAACAAAGTTCATGGTTGAGATTTAAATGTTTTCCTGGGAGTGAAAAAAAAGTTCATGGTTTGCAGACTTATGTCTTCCTGGGGAGTAAAGGGGGGAAAAAGTTCATGGGTAGATTTGGTCTTCCTAGGGGGAAAGGGGAAAAAGTTCATGGTTGCAGACTTTGTTTTCTAGGAGGAAGGGTAAAGTTCTTTTCAGACTTATGTCTTCCTAGGAGTGAAGGGTAACAAAGTTCATGGAAAGATTTACCTTCCTGGGGAGTGAAGGGCTTAAAAGTTCATGGTTGCAGACTTATGTCTTCCTGGGGAGGAAGGGTTTGTTCATGGTTGCAGACTTTATGTTTTCCTGGGAAGTGAAGGGTTTCAAAGTTCCGGTTGCAGACTTAGGGTTTTCCCCCAGGAGTGAAGGGCCAAAGTTCAGGTTGCAGATTTTGGTTTTCCCTTTGGAGTGAAGGGAACAGTTCATGGTTGCAGCCCTAAGGGCCCCCCGGGAGTGAAGGGAACAAAGTTCATGGTTGCAGACTTATGCTTCCTAGGGGGAAGGGGTAAAAAAGTTTAGGTTGAGACTTATGTCTTCCTAGGGGGAAGGGAACAGTTCATGGTTGCAGACTTATGTCCCCCCAGGGGGAAAGGGGTAAAAAAGGTTGTGAGACTTATGTTTTCCTAGGAGTGAAGGGTAAAAAAGTTCATGGTTGAAACCTATGTCTTCCTAGGAGTGAAGGGCAACAAAGTTCATGGTTGCAGACTTATGCCCCCTAGGGGGAAGGGAAAAATTTCAGGGTTGAAACTCTTTTTCTTCCAGGAGTAAAGGGAAAAGTTTATGGTTGCAGACTTAATGTTTCTGGGGAGGAAGGGTAACAAAGTTCATGGTTGCAGACTTATGTTTTCCAGGAGTGAAGGGAAAAGTTTGGTTGCAGACTTAGTTTCCCCCGGGGTGAAGGGTAAAAAAGTTCATGGTTGCAGACTTATGTCTTCCTAGGGGGAAAGGGGCAAAAAAGTTCAGGGGGTTTGACCCCCATGTTTTCCAGGGGGAAGGGTAAAAAAGTTATGGTTGCAGACTTTGTCTTCCTGGGGATAAAGGGGGTAACAAAGTTCAGGGTTCAGACTTATGTCTTCCAGGAGGAAGGGAAAAATTTCGGGTTTGGGACTTATGTTTTCCTTTAGGAGTGAAGGGAAACAAAAGTTATGGTTGAGATTTGCCTTCCGGGAGGAAGGTAACAGTTCATGGTTGCAGACTTATGTCGCCCTGGGAGTGAAGGGTAAAAAATTTCTTGGTTGCAGATTTATGTTTTCTTGGAGTGAAGGGCAAAAAAGTTCATGGTTGCAGACTTAAGGTCTTCCTAGGAGTGAAGGGCTTAAAGTTCATGGTTGAAATTTATGTTTTCCTGGGAGTGAAGGGAAAAAAAGTTCAGGGTTTCAGATTTATGTCTTCCTAGGAGGGAAGGGCAAAGTTTCATGGTTGCGGGAAATTTATGTTTTCCCCAGGAGTGAAGGGAACAAAGTTCATGGTTGCAGACTTATGTTTTCCCTGGGAGTAAAGGGGCAAAAAGTTAGGGTTGCAGACTTATGTTTTCACAGGGGGAAGGGGAACAAAGTTAAAGGGTTGCAGCCCCAATGCCTTCCTGGGGAGTGAAGGGCAACAAAGTTCAGGGTTGCAGACTTATGTCTTCCGGGGAGTAAAGGGGAAAAAGTTCATGGTTGCAGATTTTTGGGGGTTTCCTAGGGGGAAGGGCAAAAAAGTTAAAGGTTGGCGATTTTATGTTTTCCCCGGGGAAAAGGGGAAAAGTTCAGGGTTTTAGACTTATGTCTTCCTAGGAGGAAGGGCAACAGTTCATGGTTGCAGACTTATGTCTTCCTAGGAGTGAAGGGCAACAAAGTTATGGTTGCAGACTTATGTCTTCCTAGGAGTGAAGGGTAAAAAATTTCTTGGTTGCAGATTATGTCTTCCTGGGAGGAAGGGTAAAAAAGTTCATGGTTGAGACTTATGTTTTCCCCGGGAGTAAGGGGGTAACAAAGTTTGGTTGCGGGACTTATGTTTTCCCCAGGAGGAAGGGCAAAAAAGTTCATGGTTGCAGATTATGTCTTCCTAGGAGGAAGGGAAAAAGTTCGGGTTTTGCGGGACTTTTGGGGTTTCCTAGGAGTAAAGGGGCTTAAAAAACCATGGTTGCAGACTGTTGCCCCTTCCTAGGAGTGAAGGGTTTAAAAGTTCAGGGGTTGCAGACTTATGTTTTCCTTTAGGGGGAAGGGGTTTGGGTTAGGGGTTGCAGCCCCGGTTTTCCCCTTTTAGGAAAGGGTTTAAAGTTCATGGTTGGGATTTATGTCTTCCTAGGAGGGGAAGGGTAACAAAGTTCATGGGAAAGACCAATTTTTCCTGGGAGGAAGGGTAACAAAGTTCAGGTTGCAGACTTATGTCTTCCTGGGGAGTGAAGGGAACAAAGCAGGTTGAATTTTTATGTCCCCCCGGGATGGGGTAACAAAGTTCATGGTTGAAGACTTATGTTTTCCTAGGGGGAAAGGGAAACAAAGTTCATGGTTGCAGACTTATGTTTTTGGGGAGTGAAGGGAAAAAGTTCATGGTTGCATTTTTATGTCTTCCTAGGAGTAAAGGGGGCAAAAAGTTCAGGGTTTGCAGATTTTATGTTTTCCTAGGAGTGAAGGGTCAAATTTCATGGGCAGACTTAGGGCCCCCCTTGGGAGGAAGGGAACAAAGTTCATGGTTGCAGACTTATGTCTTCCTAGGAGTGAAGGGCAACAAAGTTCATGGTTGCAGACTTATGTTTTCCCCCAGGGGGAAGGGAAACAAAGTTAAATGGTTGCAGCCCTTATGTCTTCCTGGGAGTAAAGGGGCAACAAAGTTCATGGTTGCAGATTTTAAGGTCTTCCTAGGAGTAAAGGGGAACAAAGTTCAGGGCTGAAAGACTTATGTTTTCCTAGGAGTGAAAGGCAAAAAAGTTCATGGTTGCAGATTTAAAGGTCTTCCTGGGGAGTGAAGGGCAACAAAGTTCATGGTTGCAGATTTAAATTTTTCCCCGGGGGAAAAGGGGGAACAAAGTTCATGGTTGAACATGTCTTCCTGGGAGTGAAGGGAACAAAGTTCATGGTTGCAGACTTATGTTTTCCTTTGGGAGTAAAGGGGTAACAAAGTTCATGGTTGCAAAATAGGCCCCTAGGAGTGAAGGGTAAAAAAGTTAAAGGTTGAAGACTTATGCCTTCCTAGGGGGGAAGGGCAACAAAGTTCATGGTTGCAGACTTATGTCTTCCAGGAGGAAGGGCAACAAAGTTCATGGTTGCAGACTTATGTCTTCCAAAGGGGGAAAGGGGCCCTTAAATTTAAATGGTTGCAGACTTATGTTTTCCCGGGGGAGTAAAGGGGTTTAAAAAAGTTCATGGTTGCAGGCCCTTTTTCCCGGGAGTGAAGGGAACAAAGTTCATGGTTGCAGACTTATGTCTTCCTAGGAGTGAAGGGTAAAAAAGTTATGGTTGCAGCCCTTATGTCTTCTAGGATGAAGGGGCAACAAAGTTCATGGTTGCAGACTTATGTCTTCCTAGGAGTGAAGGGTAACAGTTCATGGTTGCAGATTTAAAGGTTCCCCCCAGGAGTAAAGGGGTAACAAAGTTCATGGTTGCAGACTTATGTCTTCCTAGGAGGAAGGGTAACAAAAAAAAGGGTTTAAAGACTTATGTTTTCCCCAGGAGTGAAGGGGCAAAAAATTTCGGGTTGCAGACTTATGTTTTCCCTTTAGGGGGAAAAGGGGTAAAAAAGTTCAGGGTTGAAATTTATGTTTTCCCGGGATGAAGGGCAACAAAGTTCATTTGAAACTTATGTCTTCCTAGGGGGAAAAGGGGGCAACAGTTCAGGGGCCCGGGGACTTATGTTTTCCTAGGAGGAAGGGTAAAAAAGTTCAGGGTTTGGGCAGATTTTATGTTTTCCTAGGAGGGGGGAACAAAGTTCAGGGTTGCAGATTTTATGTCTTCCTAGGAGTAAAGGGGGTAAAAAAGTTCATGGTTGCAGACTTATTTTCCCCCCAGGAGTAAAGGGGAAAACAAAGTTCATGGTTGATTTTTAAATGTCCCCCAGGATAAGGGTAACAAAGTTCATGGCTCCCAGACTTTGTTTTCCTAGGGGGAAGGGCAAAAAACAGGGTTGCATCCCATGTCTTCCTGGGAGTAAAGGGGCCAAAGTTAAAATGGTTGCAGATTTTGGGTCTTCCTGGGGAGTGAAGGGTAAAAAAAGTTCATGGTTGCAGAATTTAAATGTCTTCCTAGGAGTGAAGGGTAACAAAGTTCTTGGGTTGCAGCCCGGGTCTTCCTGGGGAGTAAAGGGGGTAAAAAAGTTCATGGTTGGATTATGTCTTCCTAGGAGTGAAGGGCAACAAAGTTCATGGTTGAGCCCTTATGTCTTCCTAGGAGTGAAGGGAAAAAAACAGGGGTTTGAGCCCAAAGGTCTTCCTAGGGGGAAAGGGGGCAACAAAGTTCAGGGTTGGGCAGACTTATGTCTTCCTGGGAAGGAAGGAAAAAAGTTCATGGTTGCAAAATTTATGTCTTCCGGGGTTTTAAGGGGCAACAGTTCATGGTTGCAGACTTATGTTTTCCTAGGGGAAGGGAACAAAGTTCATGGTTGCATTTTATGTTTTCCTGGGAGTGAAGGGCAACAAAGTTCATGGTTGCAGATTTTGTTTTCCCTTAGGGGGAAAGGGGAAACAAAGTTCATGGTTGCAGACTTTGTCTTCCTGGGGGAGGAAGGGGTAAAAAAGTTCATGGTTGAGATTTAAAGGCCTTCCTAGGAAAAAAGGGGCCAAAGTTCATGGGTTGGGAGATTTAAAGGCCTTTCCTTAGGAGTAAAAAATTTCGGGTTGCAGACTTATTTTCTCCTAGGGGGAAGGGCCTTTTTCAGGGTTTCAGACTTATGTCTTCCTGGGAGGGGAAGGGGGAAAAAGTTCATTTTTTGGGCAGATTTAGCCTTTTCCGGGATAAGGGGCCCTTCAAAGTTCATTTGCAGATTTATGTTTTCCCCAGGGGGAAGGGTTTAAAAGTTCATGGTTGAGATTTATGTCTTCCTAGGAGGAAGGGCCTAAATTTCGGGGGCCCCAGACTTATGTTTTCCCCAGGAGGGAAGGGCCAAAGTTCATGGTTGCAGATTTATGTCTTCCTGGGAGTAAAGGGGTAAAAAAGTTCATGGTTGCAGACTACCCCCTCCTAGGAGGGAAGGGTAACAAAGTTCATGGTTGCGACTTATTCCTTCCAGGAGGAAGGGTAAATTTTTATGGTTGAATTCTATGTCTCCCTAGGAGGAAGGGAACAAATTTTTATGGTTGCAGACTTATGTCTTCCTGGGAGGAAGGGTAAAAAAGTTCATGGTTGCAGACTTATGTCTTCCTGGGATAAGGGAAACAAATTATGGTTGCAGACTTATGTCTTTCCTAGGGGGGAAAAGGGGCAAAAAAGTTCATGGTTGCAGACTTATGTTTTCCCCAGGAGTGAAGGGCAACAAAGTTCATGGTTGCAGACTTTGTCTTCCTAGGAGGGGAAGGGGTAACAAAGTTCATGGTTAAAATTTTATGTTTTCCGGGGTTTGAAAGGGAACAAAGTTCATGGTTGCAGATTTAAAGGCCTTCCCAGGAGTGAAGGGAAAAAAATTTCTCGGTTGCAGACTTATGTCTTCCTAGGAGTGAAGGGCAAAAAAAGTTCATGGTTGCAGACTTATGTTTTCCGGGAAAAGGGTAACAAAGTTCATGGTTGAAAAATTTATGTCTTCCTGGGAGGAAGGGAAAACAAAGTTCAGGGTTTGCAGATTTAAAGTCCTTCCAGGAGTGAAGGGTAAAGTTCATGGTTGCAGACTTTGTCTTCCTGGGGAGTGAAGGGAAAAAACAGGGTTGCAGACTTATGTTTTCCGGGAGTAAATAACAAAGTTCATGGTTGAAATTTGGGTCTTCCTAGGGGGAAGGGAAAAAAGTTTCATGGTTGCAGACTTTTGTCTTCCTGGGAGTGAAGGGAACAAAGTTCAGGGTTGCAGCCCTTATGTCCCGGGAGGGGGTAAAAAGCATTTGGTTTTATGTTTTTCCTAGGGGGAAGGGGAAAACAAAGTTATGGTTGCAGACTTATGTCTTCCTAGGAGTGAAGGGTTCAAAGTTCATGGTTGCGGGACTTATGTTTTCCTAGGAGTGAAGGGAAAAAAGTTCATGGTTGCAGACTTATGTTTTCCCGGGAGTGAAGGGTAACAGTTCTTTGGTTTTGGGGATTTATGTCTTCCGGGGTTGAAGGGTAACAAAGTTCATTTGCAGACTTATGTTTTCCCTTTAGGGGAAGGGGCAAAAAAGTTAAATGGTTGAAACCTTTATGTTTTCCCCAGGAGTAAAGGGGTTTTTTGGGTTCATGGTTGAAAGACTTATGTCTTCCAGGAGGAAGGGCCCAAATTTCTGGGAAAAGATTATGTTTTCCCCCTTAGGGGGAAGGGGTTTAAAAGTTCATGGTTGCAGACTTATGTCTTCCTAGGAGTGAAGGGCAACAAAGTTCATGGTTGCAGACTTATGTTTTCCCTTTTAGGAGTAAAGGGGTAAAAAAGTTCGGGTTAAAAGATTTAAATGTCTTCCTAGGGGGAAAGGGAACAAAGTTCATGGTTGCAGATTATGTTTTCCTAGGGGGAAAAAACAAAGTTCATGGTTGCAGATTTATGTCTTCCTAGGAGGAAGGGTTCAAAGTTCATGGTTGAAACTATGTTTTCCTTTGGGGGAGTAAAGGGGTTTTCAAAGTTCATGGTTGCAGACTTATGTTTTCCAGGGGGAAGGGCTTCAAAGTTCATGGTTGCAGACTTATGTTTCCGGGGAGGAAAAAAGTTAGGGTTTGGGGAAAGACTTATGTCTTCCTGGGAAAGGGGGTAACAAAGTTCATGGTTGCAGATTTGGCGTCTTCCTAGGGGAAGGGGAAAAAGTTCATAGGGTGAGACTTATTTTTCCCTAGGAGTGAAGGGAAAAAGTTCATGGTTGCAGACTTATGTCTTCCTAGGAGTGAAGGGAAAACAAAGTTCATGGTTGCAGACTTTTCCCCGGGATGAAGGGAACAAAGTTCATGGTTGCAGACTTATGTTTTCCTAGGAGGGAAGGGGAAAAATTTCATGGTTGCAGACTTAGGGTTTTCCTGGGAGTAAAGGGGAAAAAAGGTTCATGGTTGCAGATTTATGTCTTCCTAGGGGTGAAGGGCAAAAAATATGGTTGCAGACAATGTTTTCCGGGAGTAAAGGGGAAACAAAGTTATGGTTGCAAAATTTATGTTTCCCAGGGGGAAAGGGGCAAAAAATTTCCGGGTTGCAGATTTGGCGTCTTCCCAGGAGTGAAGGGAAAAAATTTCCCATGGTTGCGGACTTATGCCTTCCGGGGGAGGGGAAGGTAAAAAAGTTCATGGTTGCAGCCCATGTCTTCCCGGGAGTGAAGGGTAACAAATTTCCGGGTTGCGGGACTTTCCCCCTTCCTAGGAGTAAAGGCAACAAAGTTAAATGGTTGCAGACTTTGTTTTCCCAGGGGGAAAGGGAACAAAGTTCATGGTTGGTTTTAAATGTTTTCCCCCCAGGAGTAAAGGGGGAAACCAAAGTTCATGGTTGCAGATTTATGTCTTCCAGGAGTGAAGGGTAACAAAGTTCATGGTTGCAGACTTATGTCTTCCTAGGAGTGAAGGGCAACAAAGTTCATGGTTGCAGACTTATGTCTTCCTAGGAGTGAAGGGTAACAAAGTTCATGGTTGCAGACTTATGTCTTCCTAGGAGTGAAGGGTAACAAAGTTCATGGTTGCAGACTTATGTCTTCCTAGGAGGAAGGTAACAAAGTTCATGGTTGCAGACTTATGTCTTCCTAGGAGTGAAGGGGAACAAAGTTCATGGTTGCAGACTTATGTCTTCCTAGGAGTGAAGGGCAACAAAGTTCATGGTTGCAGACTTATGTCTTCCTAGGAGTGAAGGGCTTCAAAGAAGAAATTGGAATATAGTTAGTTAATTTGATCTTCTTCTTCTTCTTTGCATTCATTCTTTACCACCAATTTTAATCACTCTTTGTGATATGTTTGATCTTTGCCACTAACGTGCATATGTTGCACATTGGTTTTGTAGGCCCCTAAACACATAGACTTCTACACATTTAGGACACATGCACCTGATTTCAGCCTAACATCCTTAGTCACCTCTTACGACATGTGTGGCAGGTAACAGTGGTTCCATTCTATACACCCCAAATTTGGGCTCGTAACCACTCGGGAGCCCCGATAACCACTCGGACGGGCCCGTAACCACTCAGGTGAGCCCGTAACCACTCGGCGAGTTAATTTTAAGTATTTTAACCCATTCTCTCTGCAAATTTCTTGTAACCTACATATGTAACTGTGTTGCAATGTTTAACCTGCATATGCAACTATATTGTAATGTTTAACCTACATATGTAACTATATTAATGTTTAACCACATATGTAACTATATTGCAATGTTTAACCTACATATGTAAATATATATTAAAATGTTTAACCTACATATGTAACTATATTGCAATGTTTAACCTACATATGTAACTATATTCATCTTCAACAATCTGAGACAGTCTACTGACTTTGTGACATCTTCAACAATACTGTGAGACAGTATACTTGGTTCTATGACACCGCTGTGGAACTAACAGGTAAAAACACTAATTTAAAAAAAAAAAAAAGTCCTGGCAAAAAGGAGGCGGTGATATGACACAACACTAATTCAGTATATATATATATATATATATATATATATATATATGGAACTGCAGTAAAACTATTTGATTGGCAAAACACGTATTACAAAGTACTGTAGTTTTACAAATTACAAAACAATGACAAAATACAGCACGCTTTGACCAACAAGGCCTTTATCAAACAAACGAACAAACAGGAGTGACAAATTAAAATGAAACACAAATGGACGACCAAATACAAACGCATCTAAGGAAAATCTGAAATAAAGCGAATACGAAATAAATGTAACACAAAAAGCACACATAAAAACTAGAAATAGAACGGAAAAGAAACAATGAAATATCTAGTAAATATATAACTTGAATACATGCAACATATACCATATAGATTACAAAGCATGGAAGAAAGTACTAAAGCATAGGAATGTACACGTTGAGCCACGTGGTCCAAGGTATCATACAAAGAAATCAACCGATTCTCCAGAGCAAATCGACTGCGATCATCCGAGGAACATGATCGGATGGCTGTGACCTGGACATCGTGAGCTCCTAAATGGCCAGTATCATTGAAATGGGTGGCTACAGGGTCACAGAGCATTGGCGTATGTCGCGCAAGTGTTGGCGAATCGGTCACTGAGCCACCTGCCTGTCTCGCCGATATAAACCTTGTTACACCGCTTACAGATAATGGCATAGATAAGATTACGGGACTCGCATGTGAACCCATCGTCAATAAGAAACGTGCCTAAAGGAAAAGATACAGTACGCGTCTGTATCACATAAGCACACGTGTTGCAACGCCGACGCCACACTGGACAGTGCCAAAATGAATCTGGATATTGGACTTAAGGCGACTGTGGACCAACATATCCTTAAGACTTCTGTCCCGTCTGTAAGCCACCAAGGATAGTTGGGGAAGACAGAACGGTCTCAGGATCTGATCTAAGGACGTGATCATAAACCTGTGCTTATGTGATACAGACGCGTACTGTATCTTTTCCTTTAGGCACGTTTCTTATTGACGATGGGTTCACATGCGAGTCCGTAATCTTATCTATGCCATTATCTGTAAGCCGTGTAACAAGGCTTATATCGGCGAGACAGGCAAGAGGCTCAGTGACCGATTCGCCAACACTTGCGCGACATACGCCAATGCTCTGTGACCCTGTAGCCACCCATTTCAATGATACTGGCCATTAGGAGCTCACGATGTCCAGGTCACAGCCATCCGATCATGTTCCTCGATGATCGCAGTGATTTGCTCTGGAGAATCGGTTGATTTCTTTGTATGGTACCTTGCGACCATGCGGGCTCAACGTATTACATTCTATGCTTCTTAGTACTTTCTCTTCCCATGCTTTGTAATCTATATGGTATATGTTGCATGTATTCAAGTTATATATTTACTAGATGTTTCATTGTTTCTTTCCGTTCTATTTCTAGTTTTTATGTGTGTTTTTGTGTTACATTTATTTCGTTATTCGTTTTATTCCAGATTTTCCTTAGATACGTTTGTATTTGATCGTCCATTTGTGTTTCATTTTAATTTGTCACTCCTGTTTGTTCGTTTGTTTGATAAAGGCCTTGTTGGTCAAACATTTGCTGTATTTTGTCATTGTTTTTGTAATTTGTAAACTACAGTACTTTGTAATTACGTGTTTTGCCACAACACTAATTGTAACATACATTCTATTGTCTATTCCCAGGTGGAAGATGTCCACTCTTGCCGTTAAGCGTAGGGATGGGAGCTTTAATTTGTGTTCTAGGGCCAGATGAGTGGCCCTTGTTGTGTTATATCCGTGTTTATGTAGTGTGGTCTTGATATTGTCTATCCATCTTTTCTTGGTCTTCCCTTAGCTCTAGTACCTGATCTCTTTTATTGTATGCTGTTATTGGTGGTTGGTTGTATTCCATTCTCATTAAATGTCCAAACCACTGCATTTGTTTTGATGTATTCTGTGCGTGAAGTTATGCCCACTCTGCTTCTGATGTCCTCATTTTGTAGTTACATTCATCCTGATATAATACAACACAACACAAAATATGACGTACTCACATTCGTCCCTTCATATCTCTGTTCCATGCCAGCCGAGCCGATGCAGTAGCTCTAACACCACCCCTCCTGAACTCCCCATCACCTCCTTTCTCGTGACTTCCATCGAAATCTTGAGAACTGCTCCGCTTGAGACGACCAAAGAATCTGCGAAGACCATGCTTCTTTTTGTACTCTGTGTGCACATGTTGTCCATGGTGGTGAACTCTGTCCTCATCGTCTGTCCCAACTTCTGTATTAGCTAGGAAAATCAAATAGAGATTGAATTATATACAATGAAAAGATAGACTACGAAACAAGGACATCAGAAGCAGGTTGAGTGTAACTTCATACACCCAATACATTGAAAGACAACAAATGCAGTGTTGTGCAATACTCTCGGCAGGTGGAGTGCCATTTCTACGGAGAGGGACTGAGCCATATGGGTAAAACCCAGTGCAGTGAAGTCAACCTTCACTTTTATACCTTTATACAACAAATACAATGCTTGGACATTTAATGAGAATGGAATACAACCAACCACCAATAACAGCGTACAGTAAAAATAAATCAAGTTATAGAGCCAATAGAAGACCGAGAAAACGATGGATAGTCAATATCAAGATCCCACTAAATAAACAGAAATATAACACAACAATGTCGGCTCATCTGGCCCTGGAGCAAGCTCCCACCCCCTACGCTTAACGGCAAGAGTGGACAACCAATTCCATCATTCACCTGGGAAAAGATAGACAATTATTTCACACCTAACAAGAACATTGTGATTTCCTGAATATGAGAAGTTAGGTAGCAGTTTCAGTTTGGAATATCTTCACTGTACTGACAACATTTATTTAAAAGATATTTGTAAAAATATGTACAAAATAATCTCACAATCTTTGAAATTTATGTGAGACCTCACGTTGTACAGAGTTTGTGCACTGTCACTGAGATCTTTTTTTTGTAAGAAAGAGATTGGAGCACACATGGTTACTTACCAAAGTACAATGTTGATTCTATCAATCAATCAATCAATCGTTCAATCAGACTGTGTTGATTTTTACCGTATGGCATCACGCCCAATTTATCAACTAAATTATTATCATGTACAGAAAGAAATACAGACTTGAAATACAGACATTTGAAATACAGACATTTGAAATATGAAAATGAAATGGAAATCGTGGCAAATCTTTTATAGGACGTCACTATCAACCACAGTAAAAGAGTCGTTGATTTTCTAGGCACCAATTATACGTTCAGTAGTTTGTCATTGTTTTCTGAACGGTGGGGTCTTTTTTTTAACCATTCGTAAAAATCCACAGGGACAGATTTGCTTCCAAATTGCCAGATGGTGAGTTTGAACCAGGTACTCTTGGGGTGTGATCGAGCTCACTACCGCTTAAGTCACAGATGCCTACATTGGAAATATATACCTTAAGTATGTCAAATTATTTGTAAAAACCAAATTTGTTAGAAAGCCACTTAAACATATATAAATGCATGTGTGTTGCTGGGCCCTCAAGGGAACAAAGAAATAGTAACACTGCAACCTTACATGACATGTCGTAAGAGGCAACTGAGGTAGGGAAGCAAAGAAATAGTAACACTGCAACCTTACAAGACATGTCGTAAGAGGCGACTGAGGTAGGGAAGCAAAGAATAGTAACACTGCAACCTTACAAGACATGTCGTAGAGCGACTGAGGTAGGGCCTAGAGAAGCCACCTAGTAAATAAAAGTGTCACAGAAATCGGATGTGCTGGCCTACTTGTAGGTGCATAACTAGCACAAAGTACAATCGCTCTTAGGCTTAGATCACATACAAATCACACAGAGTGGTTAACAAGTGGGTCGATATGGAGCGTTTGAAGAAGAAACATATATAACGATATTAAACCCAACTAAACAATGCTAAATCTTTCTTTTCTTGATTTTTATCTGATATGTCCCAGTATGTATTCTTTTATCTGATAATATGTCCCAGTATGTATTCTTTTATCTTATAATATGTCACAGTATGTATTCTTTTATCTGATAATATGTCCCAGTATGTATTCTTTTATCTGATAATATGTCACAGTATGTATTCTTTTATCTGATAATATGTCCCAGTATGTATTATTTTACCTGATAATATGTCCCAGTATGTATTCTTTTACCTGATAATATGTCCCAGTATGTATTCTTTTATCTGATAATATGTCCCAGTATGTATTCTTTTACTTAATAATATGTCCCAGTATGTATTATTTTACCTGATAATATGTCCCAGTATGTATTCTTTTATCTGATAATATGTCCCAGTATGTATTCTTTTATTTGATAATATGTCCCAGTATGTATTCTTTTATCTGATAATATGTCCCAGTATGATTCTTTTATCTGATAATATGTGCCAGCATGTATTTTTTTATCTAATAATATGTCCCAGTATGTATTCTTTTATCTGATATGTCAGATGTATTCTTTTGACCTAATAAATGTCCAGTATATTCTTTTACCTGATGATATGTCCCAGTATGTATTCTTTTACCTGATAATATGTCCCAGTATGTATTCTTTTATCTGATATGTCCCAGTATGTATTCTTTTACCTGATAATATGTCCCAGTATGTATTCTTTTATCTGATAATATGTCCCAGTATGTATTCTTTTATCTGATAATATGTCCCAGTATGTATTCTTTTATCTGATAATATGTCCCAGTATGTATTCTTTTATTTGATATGTCCCAGTATGTATTCTTTTACCTGATAATATGTCCCAGTATGTATTCTTTTATCTGATATGTCCCAGTATGTATTCTTTTACCTGATAATATGTCCCAGTATGTATTCTTTTATCTGATAATATGTCCCAGTATGTATTCTTTTACCTGATAATATGTCCCAGTATGTATTCTTTTACCTGATAATATGTCCCAGTATGTATTCTTATATTCCTAGATATCAACATATATGATATGTCATTTGTATGAACTATTGCACAGATATGGCTTTACAGAAGAATGCTGAAAAATTAATGGACATCGAAGAAAACAAATGATGAGGTTTTAAAACAGGCCTGCACGCAAAAAAAAAACCTTACCAAAAGAATACGAATCAGGTAATCAAGGTGCTTGGGGCATATAACGCGAAGAGGAGGTTTAGAACATTTGGTGACAACTGGTAAAATTCAGGGAAGGAGAGATCATGGAAGACAGAGGGAGATGTTGGATAGTCTGACTTTGTGATTTGACACAAGATCGATGTCAGAACTGGTTACCTGCACCAAGGAGAGAGGTTGCCTCTGATGTCATCAAATATTACTATATTAATGTATTCATCATCCAATTAGTAACTACTTGATGTATACTATATCATACTTTAGAGAAACTAAACTAGTATAATATATCATACTTTAGAGAAACTATACTAGTATAATATATCATCTTTAGGAAACTATACTAGTATAGTATATCATACTTTAGAGAAACTATACTAGTATAATATATCATACTTTAGAGAAACTATACTAGTATAATATATCATACTTTAGAGAAACTATACTAGTATAATATATCATACTTTAGAGAAACTATACTAGTATAATATATCATACTTTAGAGAAACTATACTAGTATAATATATCATACTTTAGAGAAACTAAACTAGTATACTATATCATACTTTAGAGAAACTATACTAGTATAATATATCATACTTTAGAGAAACTATACTAGTATAATATATCATACTTTAGAGAAACTATACTAGTATAATATATCATACTTTAGAGAAACTATACTAGTATAATATATCATACTTTAGAGAAACTAAACTAGTATAGTATATCATACTTTAGAGAAACTATACTAGTATAATATATCATACTTTAGAGAAACTATACTAGTATAATATATCATACTTTAGAGAAACTATACTATATAATAATCATACTTTGAGAAACTATACTAGTATATATATATCATACTTTAGAGAAACTATACTAGTATAGTAAATATTCATACTTTAGAGAAACTATACTAGTATATATATCATACTTTAGAGAAACTATACTGTTAATAATACTATACATACTTTAGAGAAACTATACTAGTATAATATATCATACTTTAGAGAAACTATACTAGTATATATATCATACTTTAGAGAACACTGTCTAAATCTAGAATATACAGTATATCATACTTTAGAGAAATTATACTAGTATAATATATCATACTTTAGAGAAACTATACTAGTATAATATATCATACTTTAGAGAAACTATACTAGTATAATATATCATACTTTAGAGAATACACTTAAACTAGTATAGTATATCATACTTTAGAGAAACTAAACTAGTATAATATATCATACTTTAGAGAAACTATACTAGTATAATATATCATACTTTAGAGAAACTATCTAATTATATATTATATCATACTTTAGAGAAACTATACTAGTATAATATATCATACTTTAGAGAAACTATACTAGTATAATATATCATACTTTAGAGAAACTATACTAGTATAATATATCATACTTTAGAGAAACTATACTAGTATAATATATCATACTTTAGAGAAACTAAACTAGTATACTATATCATACTTTAGAGAAACTATACTAGTATAGTATATCATACTTTAGAGAAACTATACTAGTATAATATATCATACTTTAGAGAAACTATACTAGTATAGTATATCATACTTTAGAGAAACTATACTAGTATAATATATCATACTTTAGAGAAACTAAACTAGTATAATATATCATACTTTAGAGAAACTATACTAGTATAATATATCATACTTTAGAGAAACTATACTAGTATAATATATCATACTTTAGAGAAACTAAACTAGTATAATATATCATACTTTAGAGAAACTATACTAGTATAATATATCATACTTTAGAGAAACTATACTAGTATAATATATCATACTTTAGAGAAACTAAACTAGTATAATATATCATACTTTAGAGAAACTAAACTAGTATAGTATATCATACTTTAGAGAAACTATACTAGTATAATATATATCATTACTAACTAGTAAGTATATATACTTTAAACTAAGTATAATATATCATACTTTAGAGAAACTATACTAGTATAATATATCATACTTTAGAGAAACTATACTAGTATAATATATCATACTTTAGAGAAACTAAACTAGTATAATATATCATACTTTAGAGAAACTATACTAGTATAATATATCATACTTTAGAGAAACTATACTAGTATAATATATCATACTTTAGAGAAACTATACTAGTATAATATATCATATTGAACTACTAGTATAATATATCATACTAGAAATATATAGTATAATATATCATACTTTAGAGAAACTATACTAGTATAGTATATCATACTTTAGAGAAACTAAACTAGTATAATATATCATACTTTAGAGAAACTAACTAGTATATATATCATACTTTAGAGAAACTATACTAGTATAATATATCATACTTTAGAGAAACTATACTAGTATAATATATCATACTTTAGAGAAACTAAACTAGTATAATATATCATACTTTAGAAATATACTAGTATAATATATCATACTTTAGAGAAACTATACTAGTATAATATATCATACTTTAGAGAAACTATACTAGTATAATATATCATACTTTAGAGAAACTATACTAGTATAGTATATCATACTTTAGAGAAACTATACTAGTATAATATATCATACTTTAGAGAAACTATACTAGTATAATATATCATACTTTAGAGAAACTAAACTAGTATACTATATCATACTTTAGAGAAACTATACTAGTATAATATATCATACTTTAGAGAAACTATACTAGTATAATATATCATACTTTAGAGAAACTATACTAGTATAATATATCATACTTTAGAGAAACTAACTAGTATAGTATATCATGAAATACTTTAGAAAACTATACTAGTATAATATATCATACTTTAGAGAAACTAAACTAGTATAGTATATCATACTTTAGAGAAACTATACTAGTATAATATATCATACTTTAGAGAAACTATACTAGTATAATATATCATACTTTAGAGAAACTATACTAGTATAATATATCATACTTTAGAGAAACTATACTAGTATAATATATCATACTTTAGAGAAACTAAACTAGTATAGTATATCATACTTTAGAGAAACTATACTAGTATAATATATCATACTTTAGAGAAACTATACTAGTATAATATATCATACTTTAGAGAAACTATACTAGTATAATATATCATACTTTAGAGAAACTATACTAGTATAATATATCATACTTTAGAGAAACTATACTAGTATAATATATCATACTTTAGAGAAACTATACTAGTATAATATATCATACTTTAGAGAAACTATACTAGTATAGTATATCATACTTTAGAGAAACTAAACTAGTATAGTATATCATACTTTAGAGAAACTAAACTAGTATAATATATCATACTTTAGAGAAACTATACTAGTATAGTATATCATACTTTAGAGAAACTATACTAGTATAGTATATCATACTTTAGAGAAACTATACTAGTATAATATATCATACTTTAGAGAAACTATACTAGTATAATATATCATACTTTAGAGAAACTATACTAGTATAATATATCATACTTTAGAGAAACTAAACTAGTATAGTATATCATACTTTAGAGAAACTATACTAGTATAGTATATCATACTTTAGAGAAACTATACTAGTATAGTATATCATACTTTAGAGAAACTATACTAGTATAGTATATCATACTTTAGAGAAACTATACTAGTATAATATATCATACTTTAGAGAAACTATACTAGTATAATATATCATACTTTAGAGAAACTAAACTAGTATAATATATCATACTTTAGAGAAACTATACTAGTATAATATATCATACTTTAGAGAAACTATACTAGTATAATATATCATACTTTAGAGAAACTATACTAGTATAATATATCATACTTTAGAGAAACTAAACTAGTATAGTATATCATACTTTAGAGAAACTATACTAGTATAATATATCATACTTTAGAGAAACTATACTAGTATAATATATCATACTTTAGAGAAACTATACTAGTATAATATATCATACTTTAGAGAAACTATACTAGTATAATATATCATACTTTAGAGAAACTATACTAGTATAATATATCATACTTTAGAGAAACTATACTAGTATAATATATCATACTTTAGAGAAACTATACTAGTATAATATATCATACTTTAGAGAAACTATACTAGTATAATATATCATACTTTAGAGAAACTATACTAGTATAATATATCATACTTTAGAGAAACTATACTAGTATAATATATCATACTTTAGAGAAATTATACTAGTATAATATATCATACTTTAGAGAAACTAAACTAGTATAGTATATCATACTTTAGAGAAACTATACTAGTATAATATATCATACTTTAGAGAAACTAAACTAGTATAATATATCATACTTTAGAGAAACTATACTAGTATAATATATCATACTTTAGAGAAAGTAAACTAGTATAGTATATCATACTTTAGAGAAACTATACTAGTATAGTATATCATACTTTAGAGAAACTAAACTAGAGTGATAAAGGTTTACACTCCTTGACGGTGAATGTTAAATGTGCATTGCAAAATAGACACGACCAGAGGTCAAAATAATTATGGAGAGATAGGGTTAAATAATGAAAAACATAAAACAGCTGAGACATAACGTTTAAACATACCCATAGTTAGTGCTGGGGACCCACCCATACAGGACATACTAGAATCCATGAGAGAATACACACAACCAAACTATTACTGTTAATAATGAATTGATAGGTCTAACACTGGGGACAAATTAACCATCTTAAGTTCAGTTAATATTGAGTAGTCTAACACTTGGGATAAATTCTATCGCAGAATGCTGGAAGCATCAAGAAGAGACCAGTCTAGAAATGAAGACATCAGGAAAAAGTGGGAACAACATCAGTACTAAACTTCATCAAGAAACAACAAATTAAATGGTTGACCACATAAGCAGTTACAACAGACAGTGCACCTCAAAGAGAAATGCTACTCCATTACAGTGTATACAAAGCAAAAAGGCTTTCTATGCAAAGTCTACCTCAGAAAATACATGAATTAGAGGAAGTGCACACAAAGGCTCGTTCTAGAAATCTCTTCTTATCCTGACACTGTGAGGCAAAACATGATTAGAGAAGTGCACACAAAAGCCTGTTCTAGAAATCTCTTCTTATCCTGACACTGTGAGACAAAACATGATTAGAGAAGTGCACACAAAAGCCTGTTCTAGAAATCTCTTCTTATCCTGACACTGTGAGACAAAACATGATTAGAGAAGTGCACACAAAAGCCTGTTCTAGAAATCTCTTCTTATCCTGACACTGTGAGACAAAACATGATTAGAGAAGTGCACACAAAAGCCTGTTCTAGAAATCTCTTCTTATCCTGACACTGTGAGACAAAACATGATTAGAGAAGTGCACACAAAAGCCTGTTCTAGAAATCTCTTCTTATCCTGACACTGTGAGGCAAAACATGATTAGAGAAGTCACACAAAACCTGTTCTAGAAATTCTTCTTATCCTGACACTGTGAGACAAAACATGATTAAGAAGGTACACACAAAACCTGTTCTAGAAATCTCTTCTTATCCTGACACTGTGAGACAAAACATGATTAGAGAAGTGACACAAAAGCCAGTTCTAGAAATCTCTTCTTATCCTGACACTGTGAGACAAAACATGATTAGAGAAGCGCACACAAAGCCTGTTCTAGAAATCTCTTCTTATCCTGACACTGTGAGACAAAACATGATTAGAGAAGTGACACAAAAGCCTGTTCTAGAAATCTCTTCTTATCCTGACACTGTGAGACAAAACATGATTAGAGAAATGAAAGAAAGCATAATAAAGACACTGGTAGACTCAACAATAAATATTCCGCTAAACGCAGACACATCAATATATTCCAATTCAGAAGAAAACTACATCAACTGAGTACTAATAACTGAATCAAAATTTCAAGAGAGTAGCCTAGAACACAAAATCCCAGAGCAAGAATATAATGTTCTCTACTGTGCCTAACTGTGCAAGTGTTAAGTCTGTAGACCAGTGGTACTCAACTTTTTAAAAGTTGTGGCCCACTTGAAAATCCTACACAAAATCGTGGGCGCACTATAAACACAAATTTAGGACATATGTATGATATCTTCAATGTTGGGACATATGTATGATATCTTCAATGTTGGGACATATGTATGATATCTTCAATGTTGGGACATATGTATGATATCTTCAATGTTGGGACATATGTATGATATCTTCAATGTTGGGACATATGTATGATATCTTCAATGTTGGGACATATGTATGAATCTCAATGTTGGACATATTATGATATCTTCAATGTTGGGACATATGTATGATAAGCAGACACTCATCTCCTCGTCAACAGACTGAAAATTTGATCTCTTTTATTTAACACTTGATGATGGTGAGTGTGGAAAATCCTAATTGGCATAAATATGGTGTTGAAAATTGGAGTAAACGAGGCAAAGCTTTTTAGATATTGACTGATGTTCTTCTCTGTTTGAAATGCTTATCTTTCTCCTTGCGATTGGTTTCCTATGCTTATCTAAACCATGAGATGGGTTGCCTCTATGAAGCTGCATGCCAGTGGGAGTTCTTTGAGAGTAAACTTCGTTCATGAGGACATGTTTCGTTTCGTTGGTGTGTGTATGATGGACATGACTGCAGGATTGATTGAAATTCAATTTTAATCCAATTTCAAAATCTTATTTGCTAAAATTGCTTCGTGAGCACCGCGATGCCAACACCTGATCTGGGATTTCCTAGGACGCACCTAGGAAGGTTATCCGGGCAAACACTTTGAGAACCACAGATGTAGACACAAACACTTGTAAGTCTACTTCAACCTGGCATGTAGATCTCTTAAAATAGCACACAAGTGCCAGGTCAGTAGTATAACTAAGGGGAGGTCATACAATGTGCTTGTCTAGCAATGAAAATAAGAAAGCAATAAAATGATGAGAGAAACATGGAAGGAATGAGAAAGAAAGATTTGAACAAGAAATATATTCATGTGTAGGAAAGAGATTGGAGCCCACATGGTTTATTTACTGAAGATTATGATGGTTCTATTAATAAATCAAGAAATCAAATATATATCTATCTAGCATTGAATGAGATACAGTACCATCTACACATCAAATGTGGCTGACAGACCTGAACCATAGACAGTCCTATATCAGATACAGTACCATCTATACATCAAATGTGAGCTGTAACAGACCTGCACCCATAGACAGTCCTATATCAGATACAGTACATATACACATCAAATGTGGCTGTACAGCCCACATAGACAGTCCTATATCATGGTAGTCATCTACACATCAAATGTGGCTGTAACAGAACTGCACCATAGACAGTCTATATCATGCAGTACCATCTACACATCAAATGTGAGCTGTAACAGAACTGCACCATAGACAGTCCTATATCATGGGCCAGTACCATCTACACATCAAATGTGGGCTGTAACAGAACTGCACCATAGACAGTCCTATATCATGGGCCAGTACCATCTACACATCAAATGTGAGCTGTAACAGAACTGCACCCATAGACAGTCCTATATCAGATTCAGTACCATCTATACATCAAATGTGAGCTGTAACAGACCTGCACCATAGACAGTCCTATATCAGATACAGTACCATCTACACATCAAATGTGAGCTGTAACAGACCTGCACCATAGACAGTCCTATATCATGGTTACACATTCTATATAAGACTACATACAATATGTGCAACTGGGCTCAGAGATGTTCATTCATTGTCCAAACTTCAGTGCTAACAGTGTTAATTATATATATATATTGGGTTAAGAAGTGTTAATTAGCAGAAGACACCTATTCTGTTACAAAGTGTTAATAATATATGTCAGTAAGAACTCTTCCTCAGCTTGAGTTTGGAATATCTTCATTGCACTCTGGAAAGTCGATAGGTGCTCCGATCTCTTTTGTAATATCTCCAAGCGTCCAGCGACTGACCGTACCCGTTCGATTTTCATTGATGAGCCTACTCACATACCTGTTGTGCTGTTCTTTTCTGGCAACTCCAACCTTCAATCCCAGCTCTTGCAATCTAGCAGTTGACATAGATTGGTTTAGATGAATATCCTTGTCGCTGGTTTCGTGCGCAGACAATGGATAGAAATGCTATCAACGTCAATAATTCGTAGAAATACATTCATCTGCATTCCGTGGCACATGGTGTCTATGGCAATGAGAGAGCAGACAGGCTGGCTTGCTCTACCACCATATCAGGGTTTTAAGAGGCATTTTAAAGCCGAAGGATTGACTTCATTGCACCAGGTTTTACCCCATTTGTCTTGGCTCCTCTTCAGAAATAGCACAGCATCTGTTGAGAGCAAAGCACAAACTCTGTAGCCTGCAACAATCCTAGAGTCTCTGAAAAAATACACTTAGAGACACCGGCCTACATATCGTGAGCGGCTAACACAGCCACCATCGTGAGGACACCCAGAGCACTCGGTAGGGACTTCAGAGTCTACCATATCAGGTGAGAGCAACAGAGTGCTCTCGGTGGCGAATCAGGTGCCTCCATGGGTGAGCAGGAACGAGGTTACCATGTGAGGGAACACAGAGTGCAACAATCTGAAGACTTAACACAGGGCATACCATATGTGAGCAGCTCACAGTGTCTCCATCGGGCGATTAACCACAGATGTCATCTCGGGGGGCTAGACAGAGTGCTCATACCATATCAGGGTTTGAGAGCGAGGCTTAACCACAGAGTGCCATACCATATCAGGTGTGGACGAGGACTTAACCAAGAGTGTCATACCATATTGGGTGTGAGACGAGGACTTAACCACAGAGTGTCATACCATATCGGTGTGAGCGAGGACTAACACAGAGTGCCATACCATATCAGGTGTGAGACGAGGACTTAACCACAGAGTGTCATACCATATCGGTGTGAGCGAGGACTTAACCACAGAGTGCCATACCATATCGGGTGTGAGACAGGACTTACCACAGAGTGCCATACCATATCAGGTGTGAGACGAGGACTTAACCACAGAGTGTCATACCATATCAGGTGTGAGACGAGGACTTAACCACAGAGTGTCATACCATATCAGGTGTGAGACGAGGACTTAACCACAGAGTGTCATACCATATCAGGTGTGAGACGAGGACTTAACCACAGAGTGTCATACCATATCAGGTGCGAGACGAGGACTTAACCACAGAGTGTCATACCATATCAGGTGCGAGACGAGGACTTAACCACAGAGTGTCATACCATATCAGGTGTGAGACGAGGACTTAACCACAGAGTGTCATACCATATCGGGGGGAGACGAGGACTTAACCACAGAGTGCCATACCATATCAGGTGTGAGACGAGGACTTAACCACAGAGTGTCATACCATATCAGGTGTGAGACGAGGACTTAACCACAGAGTGTCATACCATATCAGGTGTGAGACGAGGACTTAACCACAGAGTGCCATACCATATCAGGTGCGAGACGAGGACTTAACCACAGAGTGCCATACCATATCAGGTGTGAGACGAGGACTTAACCACAGAGTGTCATACCATATCAGGTGCGAGACGAGGACTTAACCACAGAGTGCCATACCATATCAGGTGTGAGACGAGGACTTAACCACAGAGTGTCATACCATATCAGGTGTGAGACGAGGACTTAACCACAGAGTGTCATACCATATCAGGTGTGAGACGAGGACTTAACCACAGAGTGCCATACCATATCAGGTGTGAGACGAGGACTTAACCACAGAGTGCCATACCATATCAGGTGTGAGACGAGGACTTAACCACAGAGTGTCATACCATATCAGGTGGAGGCTTAACCAGAGTGCATCCATTCAGGTGTGAGCAGGCTTAACCACAGAGTGCTCATACCTATAGGTCTAGGCTTACCAGAGGCATACATCAGTAGAGGGCTTAACCACAGAGTGTCATACCATCAGGTGGAGGACTAACAGAGTGCCATATCGTGAGACGAGGACTTAACCACAGAGTGCCATACCATATCAGTGAGCAGCTTAACCACAGAGGCCAACATCAGGTGTGAGCAGCTTAACCAGAGGGCATACCATGCGAAGTGACGGATGTGATATCTGGTCACAAATGATACTGCTGACATTGACTTCATAGAGCATTAAAAATGTGTTGTGTTTGTGCAAGTTAACCACTCTTTGTAATCTGTGTGTCCACGAGAACATGAGCATGTTGCACCCCCTGTTAGGTCAGGCACATTCAAATTCGGTCAAAATAAAAAGCAATTCTAGAGATCTCTTCTTACCCTGAAGTTACGGAGGCAGAACAAGATTAGAGAAATAGAAGAAGAATCTGCGAGGCAAAATAAGATTAGAGAAATAGAAGAAGAATCTGAGGCAAAACAAGATTAGAGAAATAGAAGAATCTGCGAGGCAAAATAAGATTAGAGAAATAGAAGAAGAATCTGACGAGGCAAAATAAGATTAGAGAAATAGAAGAAGAATTCGAGGCAAAATAAGATTAGAGAAATAGAAGAAGAATCTGAGGCAAAACAAGATTAGAGAAATAGAAGAAGAATCTGAGGCAAAACAAGATTAGAGAAATAGAAGAATCTGCGAGGCAAAACAAGATTAGAGAAATAGTAGAAGAATCTCGAGGCAAAACAAAATTAGAGAAATAGTAGAAGAATCTGCGAGGCAAAACAAGATTAGAGAAATAGAAAAAGAATCTGCGAGGCAAAACAAGATTAGAGAAATAGAAGAAAGAAGATAACAAATAATGTGCAAGTTAAGTCATGCTGAAGAATAACACTGTAAGTATACATCAGATATATCAATCAGTTGAAGATGTCATGCAGGTCAATAGAAAGATCGCATGCTTTTGTGTTAGCAAATTAGTACAAGCAACTGGCCAGACCAGGTCATGCACAGATAAATGCAAGCCTAGATTTGTCACCTAGATTCGGAGCTGAGCTGCTGCGTTTTCCTGACCTAACACGAAGAAGAGTTTTTCCAATGCCATGGAAACCCCAGACACGCTTGCCTTCATGTGCATCTTCTCTAACATGATGTTTAGGTAACGTACCATACGTGGTAACTCCTCGACCTGGTCCACCTGTGGAGTTGTCACCTTTTTTTCTGAATGATGGTGCCTGGAAGAAGAAGAATATCAAATACAAATATGTATAGAAGAAGGATACAAGATACAAGTGGTTATTCGTTATAGAAGAAGGATACAAGATACAAGTGGTTATTCGTTATAGAAGAAGGATACAAGATACAAGTGGTTATTCGTTATAGAAGAAGGATACAAGATACAAGTGGTTATTCGTTATAGAAGAAGGATACAAGATACAAGTGGTTATTCGTTATAGAAGAAGGATACAAGATACAAGTGGTTATTCGTTATAGAAGAAGGATACAAGATACAAGTGGTTATTCGTTATAGAAGAAGGATACAAGATACAAGTGGTTATGTTTAGAAGAAGGATACAAGATACAAGTGGTTATTCATTATAGAAGAAGGATACAAGATACAAGTGGTTATTCGTTATAGAAGAAGGATACAAGATACAAGTGGTTATTCGTTATAGAAGAAGGACACAAGATACAAGTGGTTATTCGTTATAGGAGTACAAAGATCAGAATATTACGAGCATGCATATTCCCAGTGGCAATGTATGGGTGTGAAGTATTGACATTTAATAAAGCAGTGGAAAAACATATATGTGCTTGTGAATATAAGTGTTACAGAAAAGTCTTTCATATACCATGTGAGCGTCTGTAGCTCAAGCGGTAGTGAGCTTGATCACGAACCCAAGCGTACCTGGTTCAAACCCCACGGTGGGCAAGTTTTGAAGCAAATTCGTTTCCATGGGATTTTACAAAAGGAAATAGACCTCACCGTTCAGAAAGCAATGGCAAACTACTGAACGTATAAGTGGTGCCTAGAAAATCAACGACTCATTTACTGTGGTTGATGGCTACGCCTTTGGGATATGCCACGATTTTCCCTACCATGGACAGAGAAGAGAACAAATAGACATATCATGGACAGAGAAGAGAGCAAATAGACATATCATGGGCAGACAAGAACAAATGACATATCCATTGAAGGAATTCCATTTTTTTTTAAAACTGACTAATGCTACAATAAGAAAATCACATTTGACTTTTTATGTCGTGTAGTCTTTATTGTCTGTGTTACCGATTTTTAGGGCAATGTAGGACAGGCGGGACATGAACCTGAGAAATTTAATGGCAGCATAGCTAGTGCAGTTGCAGCGAACTGTTCAAGTTAGGATCCCCTCCTCAAAAGAAAAAAACTCGCTTACCGGAATCACACCAGGGTCTCCCAAATGGGAGGCACTGCTCTAATCCATTTGGGTAGATGCTAATCCACTCCGGAATGGCCATAGGTGCTCCATTCCGAGACTAAACACAGCCATCAATCCAGCAGCCCAACACGCTAGTTCTTCAATGTTGATTAATTAATCTTTTTTCAGATTTGGTATGTTGTTCTTGTTTGGCTGTATTAATATCAACAACCATCTTCTTCAATATGCATCAATAAAGTGAACAAAAAAAGAGTAAAGGCACCCCTTTTTATAGCCCATGTTAGATAGGGTAATATGGTGTTAGACCCGTATTTTTCATTGACCTTCGCCATATGATGGTCAACATCCTGACAGACGTCTATACTTCCCAATATGATGGTCAACATCCTGACAGTTGTCTTTACTTCCCAATATGGTCAACATCCTGACAGATGTCTTTACTTCCCAATATGATGGTCAACATCCTGACAGATGTCTTTACTTCCCAATATGATGGTCAACATCCTGACAGATGTCTTTACTTCCCAATATGATGGTCAACATCCTGACAGATGTCTTTACTTCCCAATATGATGGTCAACATCCTGACAGATGCCTTTACTTCCCAGTATGATGGTCAACATCCTGACAGACGCCTTTACTTCCCAATACTTTTCCTGGAATCCAATAAGAAGTGAGTTCACTAATAACTACACTACTGCGGTACTTTCTCTTTACTTCCCAGTACTTTTCCTGGAATCCAATAAGAAGTGAGTTCACTAATAACTACACTACTGCGGTACTTTCTCTTTACTTCCCAGTACTTTTCCTGGAATCCAATAAGAAGTGAGTTTAGTAATAACTACACTACTGCGGTAATCTTAATCTGCCCTTTTTTTTCCCATTTATTTGCCTATTATCCAGGATGAGGACAGAGCAAGGTAACATAACACAAAGACCGAACAAGAACAAACTCTAGTCTTTGTTTGTGAGACCACATTCTCACAACTGTTTGACCTGGTCACCCATCGCTTGTCTGGAACTGGCAGGTATCGTGAACTTTGTGCTCCATTAGCTTCTGCTGAGATGCTCAAAGAATACATTAATAACAATATAGAAGGAATTCAGATCACAGAGTTAATGACTGGTCATTTTAACAAAATATTTTGAATATAGAACAATTATCCACAAATCACCCAACCATACAGGTAAACATAGAAAGACTAACAAAATCAACATACAGGTGTATGAATATAGAACAATTATCTACAATTACAAGCATACAGGTGTGATGATATAGAACAATTATCCACACAATCACCCAACCATACAGGTGTATGAATATAGAACAATATCACATAATCACCCAACCATACAGGTGTTATGAATATAGAACATTCATTGTACAATCAAGCATACAGTTTTATGAATATAGAACAATTATCCACACAATCACCCAACCATACAGGTGTATGAACATAGAACAATTATCCACACAATCAAGCATACAGGTGTATGAATATAGAACAATTATCTACACAATCAAGCATACAGGTGTATGAATATAGAACAATTATCCACACAATCAAGCATACAGGTGTATGAATATAGATCAATTATCCACACAATCAAGCATACAGGAATATAGTGTGTCAGGACTAAATCGAGAAACATTGAAAGAAACTGAAGAGAGGATGCATAAATGATTCAAGGAATAGTGGTGAATCTACAACACTAACCAGACTGCAGAAATTCCAAGTCAAATATAGTGTAGCTAAACAAGAGTACTTTACTGGAAACCAAAGAAGAATAGTAAACCAACAAAGAACTGGTGTCATTAGTCAGCACACGCTGAGAAGCATACTGTGGAGTAGATCGAAGCCCTTATGGACTAATTGGTTTGATGTACAGTGATGATGATCTGATGACTAAACTAGACGAAACAGCAAACATAGTGCTGCCAACAAGATCAACTATACCTGCACACAGTGCTAACAACAAGGTCAACTATACCTGCACACAGTGCTAACAACAAGGTCAACTATACCTGCACACAGTGCTACCAACAAGATCAACTATACCTGCACACAGTGCTACCAACAAGATCAACTATACCTGCACACAGTGCTAACAACAAGGTCAACTATACCTGCACACAGTGCTGCCAACAAGGTCAACTATACCTGCACACAGTGCTGCCAACAAGGTCAACTATACCTGCACACAGTGCTGCCAACAAGATCAACTATACCTGCACACAGTGCTGCCAACAAGGTCAACTATACCTGCACACAGTGCTACCAACAAGGTCAACTATACCTGCACACAGTGCTACCAACAAGATCAACTATACCTGCACACAGTGCTACCAACAAGGTCAACTATACCTGCACACAGTGCTGCCAACAAGATCAACTATACCTGCACACAGTGCTACCAACAAGATCAACTATACCTGCACACAGTGCTACCAACAAGATCAACTATACCTGCACACAGAGCTGCCAACAAGGTCAACTATACCTGCACATAGTATGTCATTGCTAATATGTTGTGACATCTGGAACAATAACCGGGAAGAAAGACTGATTATGACAAAATGAGAAGATATTGAGTGGTCTGACAGCATAGCATAGAAGAGTGTTGAACAACTGAGAAATGTGGGTCAATGCTGGGGAAACAGAGTTGTGGAGATCCATGATTGCCAAGACCATCAGGCACAGCAACTGATGATGCTGATGTTAGAAAGTTGTTCTAAGGCGCTCAATGGCACCACCTACTCTGACAGATGTTTATAAACTGCTTCTTAGTATATATAAAAACATATGTTCAAAATAATTTGATAAAGTACAACAAGATAATCAATGATTGATTCAATCACAAAGTCTTGTTGATCAAATAGAGGATACAAGATCGTCTCTTGTTTGTTTTTCTTCTCTCAGCTTCCCTTGAAGCACACACACAGCATCAACAAATTTCCTCCAACCAGATCTGTCTTGAGCAAGCCAGCTTAGTTCATTTCAGGTCTTTCCCGCCTCTTCTCTTTCTCTATCTACAGTTTGTCTCCATGTCTCTCTCTAGGTTGTGACCTACCTCTCTTGTCTCCCTGATTCCATTTCAAAGCCACATGTAGGTGTCTGGTCTTTGGGATTCTTAATGTATGTCCCAACCACTTCTGTATTCTTAATGTATGTCCCAACCACTTCTGTATTCTTAATGTATGTCCCAACCACTTCTGTATTCTTAATGTATGTCCCAACCACTTCTGTATTCTTAATGTATATCCCAACCACTTCTGTCATTCTTAATGTATGTCCCAACCACTTCTGTCATTCTTAATGTATGTCCCAACCACTTCTGTATTCTTAATGTATGTCCCAACCACTTCTGTATTCTTAATGTATGTCCCAACCACTTCTGTCATTCTTAATGTATGTCCCAACCACTTCTGTATTCTTAATGTATATCCCAACCACTTCTGTCATTCTTAATGTATATCCCAACCACTTCTGTCATTCTTAATGTATATCCCAACCACTTCTGTCATTCTTAATGTATGTCCCAACCACTTCTGTCATTCTTAATGTATATCCCAACCACTTCTGTATTCTTAATGTATGTCCCAACCACTTCTGTTATTCTTAATGTATGTCCCAACCACTTCTGTATTCTTAATGTATATCCCAACCACTTCTGTATTCTTAATGTATATCCCAACCACTTCTGTATTCTTAATGTATATCCCAACCACTTCTGTCATTCTTAATGTATGTCCCAACCACTTCTGTCATTCTTAATGTATGTCCCAACCACTTCTGTCATTCTTAATGTATGTCCCAACCACTTCTGTATTCTTAATGTATGTCCCAACCACTTCTGTCATTCTTAATGTATGTCCCAACCACTTCTGTCATTCTTAATGTATGTCCCAACCACTTCTGTATTCTTAATGTATATCCCAACCACTTCTGTATTCTTAATGTATATCCCAACCACTTCTGTCATTCTTAATGTATGTCCCAACCACTTCTGTCATTCTTAATGTATGTCCCAACCACTTCTGTATTCTTAATGTATGTCCCAACCACTTCTGTCATTCTTAATGTATGTCCCAACCACTTCTGTATTCTTAATGTATGTCCCAACCACTTCTGTATTCTTAATGTATATCCCAACCACTTCTGTATTCTTAATGTATGTCCCAACCACTTCTGTATTCTTAATGTATATCCCAACCACTTCTGTATTCTTAATGTATGTCCCAACCACTTCTGTATTCTTAATGTATGTCCCAACCACTTCTGTATTCTTAATGTATGTCCCAACCACTTTCATCTCCTATGTTCTATTTCCTTATTGATGTTGTTGATGACTGTGCGCCAGGTGATCTCAGTATTCAGTATTCTCTGATCCTAGCAAATTCAGAGAAATCTTCTGAGACATCTTCCCTCAAAGTCTCTTATGTGACTCTCTGTCTTGTTACTTGTTGTCCATGTCTCTGATCCATACAGTAAGACTGAGCCTACATTTGATTTGTATATATTGAGTTTAGTCTGCGTTGAGGATACAAGATACATGCAAGGATATATATACAATAGGTCTTTTGATCAAATTTGTCTATAAGGGGTTTGATTGATTTAATCATGATCACAACATGGGGTTGCTTGATAGCAAAGTTGAGAACAAGCTGATAGTCCCCAAAACTGCTACTCTGAGAAGAAATGATCACAACATGGGGTTGCTTGATAGCAAAGTTGAGAACAAGCTGATAGTCCCCAAAACTGCTACTCTGAGAAGAAATGATCACAACATGGGGTTGCTTGATAGCAAAGTTGAGAACAAGCTGATGGTCACAAACTGCACTCTAGAAGAATGATCACAATAGGTCGCTTGATGAAAAGTTGAGAACAAGCTGATAGTCCCCAAAACTGCTACTCTGAGAAGAAATGATCAAAGAATCACAAAGCAGGTATTTCAGTGGGAGGCAAAGAGTTCAAGAAAAAGAGGATGCCCTAAAGAAGCCTGAAACAAACTTTAGTGAGAAAGGCAAGAAATATCGGACTCAATTCCACATAAGAGATTTATAGAGCTGTCCAGGATGAAGCAGTATGGAGAAATTGCTTGCACGACCTGGAAGAGATCAACGAGTTGTCTAGTGTGGAGAAATTGTTTGCAGGCCCTATGAAACCTTTAACGTTATGAGAGAAGTATATATATATATATTTATATATATGGATGGAATTTGGGAGAGGAAGTGGCACGAAGGCAGATAACTGCTCAGAAACAAGGATGTCTGAATGAAAAACTGTTCTATTGGTCCCAGCAAATAGAAAAAACTAGCTGATGACCGAGTTAAGTGGACAACAACATTACGCAAAGGTGCAGAATCTTTTAAAAAGAAACTTAGGATGAGCTGAAAGGCAAGAGAGACAAGCGAAAACTCAGAAGTTGTCACACTCAAACACTTGCCAATTGACCGTCTGTAAAGTCGATTGTACAGGAAATGTTAAAAAGAAATTATGATACGAATTGGCAAAGCAACATCAGCTTTTAAAAGTCTAAATAAAATATGGAACTGCAAGTTATATAGTATTAAAACTAAATTACGAATTTTCCATTCAAATGTTGTATCAATCCTAACATATGCCAGCGAGAGTTGGAAAATGACTAAAGATATAGAAAGTAAGTTGAATGCATTTGAAATTAGATGTCTGCGAAAAATAATGAATATAAAATGGAACGAATTCATAAGAAGTGATGAAATCAGAGACATGTCTGGTCAACCACTAGTGACAACTGTTATAAAAAGAGAAGATGGAGATATGTTGGGCACACCTTGAGGAGAAATGATCAACGAATATCAAAGCAGGCATTGAAGTGGGATGCAAAGGGTTCAAGAAAGAGTCGACCTAAAGAGACCCTGAAACGAACTTTGCTGAGAGAGGCAGGAAATATCGGTCTGTTCCATGGAGGAGATTGAGCGAGTTGCCCAGGATAGAGCGGTATGGAGAAATTACTTGCAGGCCCTATGTAACGTATAACGTACGAGAGGAATTATTATTAGTAAAGGCAAAAAGGCCATATATATATATATATATATATATATTGTATATTATTTCAGCTCTCTGTGAATCATTGTGTCGTTGAAGCACACAGAGAAAACAAGCTGCACGAAAAGACAGAACACATAACACCCACATATATAGCCTTGATCATGTATGTTCCACATATGGTAAAACATGTCATAACAAAGTCAAACTACAGTACTTTGATATTATGTGTTTCACCATTTGTCATAGTTTTACTGCAGCCTCCCCCTGTATCGAGATTTGTATACGTCATCTTGCGGCAACTTTTCATTGTGACATATTCGGTAAGATTTAGTAGTTATATTTGTTGTGTATACGTCATCTTGCTGCAACTTTTCATTGTGACGTATTAGGTCAGATTTAGTAGTTATATTTGTTGTGTTTACATCATCTTGCTGCAACTTTTCATTGTGACGTATTAGGTCAGATTTAGTAGTTATATTTGTTGTGTATACGTCATCTTGCTGCAACTTTTCATTGTGACGTATTAGGTAAGATTTAGTAGTTATATTTGTTGTCTATGTATATTTCCGTCATTACTTGCTTTTTTTCTGCATTTATTTCGTTTTCACGCAGATTTTCATTTTCTGCCCGTTGGAAATTATCTCTGTCATAGTCTATGTAAGTGTGCTGTGAAATTCGTCCCTCCTGTTATATCGTTTGTTTGATAAAAGCCTTTTGGTTGAAACGTTTATTGTCATTGTTTTTGTATTTGGTCAAACTACAGTACTTTGTTATTACGTGTTTCACCATAGTTTTACACCAGTCTCCGCCTATATCGAGATTTGTATTCCCACGTATGGTAGGGGATTGTGTTCTAGCATTGGTCTCTACAGTCACCTCCATATACACCAGAGAGGTGCAGCACAAGTCTGAGGCTGTTGTCATCGCTATGGATGGACGACTATATTATTATTATTATTATGATGATGATGTCCCAAACCCACTCAACTAGACTAAACAAATGAATACCAACTTGGTGTGCTGGTGGCACTGGGTGGACTGATGTAATGTCTTCCATCTGGTCTCTCATCAAGATGGTGCTGTGTGTGTGTCTGTAAGACAAACAGAATGAAACAGTTTACATGCTATGTCAAATCAGATTGACTTTTGACTATTCTAATCAAGATTGACTAAACGGTGTGAGTTTCCAGTACAGTGAGTTACAGTGTGAGTTTCCAGTACAGTGAATTTCAGTGTGAGTTTCCAGTACAATGAGTTTCAGTGTGAGTTTCCAGTACAGTGAGTTTCAGTGTGAGTTTCCAGTACAGTGAGTTTACTACCACAATAACATAGAACTCATCATCATCAAAATAACTTGCGCTTAGCAGAACTTTGCAACCACCCTAACAGTCCTTTGGAATTTCTCTCTCTCTCACAGTCCTTTGGAATTTCTCTCTCTCTCACAGTCCTTTGGAATTTCTCTCTCACTGTTCAGATGTGCCACCTCTGCAGCCGTCATGTTCAAACCATCAGTCACATCTTGAAGCCATCTTCTATGTGCTCTTCTTTATTGCTAGGATGCCTCCTTCCATGACAGTCTTCTCCAACCCTTCATGTCTCTTTATATGTCCAAAATACTTCAATTTTCTTTCTTATTTGTAGCGTCAATCAGTTTTCTTTGATTTTGAGTTCTTTCTGGATAGATCTATTTGTTCTCTTCTCTGTTCATGATATACGAAGGACTTTTCTGCGCCACTTATATTAAAAAGCACATATATGTTTTCCACTGCCTTGTTAAATGGCCATGCTTCACACCTATACGTTGCCACTGGAAATATGCATGCTCTTAGTATTCTGATCTTTATTTTCCTATCAGTTCCATTCCATACTGTTTTTAGTTGTTTAAATGTTTTCGCAGAGCCAAACATGGGCACTGACAAAAGAACAAGAAAGGAAAATTACCACATGCGAAATGAGATGCCTGAGGAAAGCAGTAAATAAAACAAGAAGAGACCATATAAGAAATGAGGAAATTAGAAGAACAGTCGGAACAACACCTGCTATTAGATTTATTGAAAAACAGACTCAAATGGTTTGGCCACTTGGTCAGAATGAACCCGAATACACCAGTTGCAAGAGCGTACAACCTGAAAATGGAATCATCAAGAGGAAGGGGCAGACCAAGAAAAGATGGGTTGATGGAGTTACAGACATCTTAAAACTCCACAATACCACACCATACCAAGCGACCGAGCTGCATTATCTCGAAACCGATCATCAGTTAAACCTGCTACGCCTAGCGGCAAAAAAGTGGAGAAGGACAAAAGAAAGAAAGAAATGTTTTCGTAAGACCATATTGATTTTTCTTTTAATTTCCTTCATCCCATTTGCATCATGTACATGATTTGAGTATCACAATAACATAGTAACCAAATGCTCTGTGATGTAGAATAATGACTTTAGTAAATAAGATATGTAGAAGTATCATCACCAGTCCTTGTGGGCATCTAAGGGCACAGAAGTATCATCACCAGTCCTTGTGGGCATCTAAGGGCACAGAAGTATCATCACCAGTCCTTGTGGGCATCTAAGGGCACAGTAGTATCATCACCAGTCCTTGTGGGCATCTAAGGGCACAGAAGTATCATCACCAGTCCTTGTGGGCATCTAAGGGCACAGAAGTATCATCACCAGTCCTTGTGGGCATCTAAGGGCACAGTAGTATCATCACCAGTCCTTGTGGGCATCTAAGGGCACAGTAGTATCATCACCAGTCCTTGTGGGCATCTAAGGGCACAGAAGTATCATCACCAGTCCTTGTGGGCATCTAAGGGCACAGAAGTATCATCACCAGTCCTTGTGGGCATCTAAGGGCACAGTAGTATCATCACCAGTCCTTGTGGGCATCTAAGGGCACAGTAGTATCATCACCAGTCCTTGTGGGCATCTAAGGGCACAGAAGTATCATCACCAGTCCTTGTGGGCATCTAAGGGCACAGAAGTATCATCACCAGTCCTTGTGGGCATCTAAGGGCACAGAAGTATCATCACCAGTCCTTGTGGGCATCTAAGGGCACAGTAGTATCATCACCAGTCCTTGTGGGCATCTAAGGGCACAGAAGTATCATCACTAGTCTTTGTGGGCATCTAAGGGCACAGAAGTATCATCACCAGTCCTTGTGGGCACTTAAGGGCACAGAAATCAGAGATACAAAATGTCCACTTAATTATGAACATCAGGTGGTACAACAAGAAAACCAACTCTGAAGGTGGTACAACAAGAAAACCAACTCTGATGGTGGTACAAAATCAACTCTGAAGGTGGTACAACAAGAAAACCAACTCTGAAGGTGGTACAACAAAAAAACCAACTCTGAAGTACTGCAAATATGCAAACTTGTCTTCCATCATGGCATGCTCAAAGAATGGACAATTGACATACCAAAACAAATGTTGTTCTGAACTTTCGGATGGGAAGAGGCGTCAGGTAGACCACTGCTCAGATATAAAGATGTCTGCAAGCCTCAATGAAGAACTCTATTAGTCCAACAAATGGAAAACTAGCTGATAACGAGTTATATGAAAACACATACGCAAAAGTGCAGAATATTTTGAAAAGAGACTTTGAATGAGCTAAAAGGCAGAGTGACAGAGACAACAAAAACTCAGAGTTCTCAAGTAAAACACTAATTGATTGCCCTGAAGATGAAAAATACCACATATGTGTACAGTTTAATCATGCACCAATGACATGAAACATTACTATGTTCATATTCTATGTACAGTTTTAATCATGCTACCAATGACATGAAAGTCTGTAAAGTCTTACATAATGCTGTTGCTGGTGATCTCCAACAGATGGTGCTGTTAAAGAACTGTTAGAACTGGAATCTCCATCTTCGACAGACATCAGAAGCTCTTCTACAGCTAGATAAAGTCAACAAAAAATAGCAAGTTTCAATGGTTTTGATTATATTAAATGCAATAAAGCTAATCAAAATCATAGGATAAATGGCACTAATGTTGAAATGCAAACATTGGTTATCGATTACTGAACAGATATCACAGCACTCCAGGCAGACCCATTGGTGCTCAGTCTTCCCCCAACAGATGTTGAAGGTTATGCATAATAATGCTTTCTGTTGTTCACTTATTAAACACACTTCTCTCACTCTGCTCCCTCACTGTTGTTCACTGATTAAACATACTTCTCTCTCTCTCTCTACTCCCTCACTGTTGTTCACTGATTAAACATACTTCTCTCTCTCTCTACTCCCTCACTGTTGTTCACTGATTAAACATACTTCTCTCACTCTACTCCCTCACTGTTGTTCACTGATTAAACATACTTCTCTCTCTTTACTCCCTCACTGTTGTTCACTGATTAAACATACTTCTCTCTCTCTCTCTACTCCCTCACTGTTGTTCACTGATTAAACATACTTCTCTCTCTCTACTCCCTCACTGTTATTCACTGATTAAACATACTTCTCTCTCTACTTACTTACTTAATCCCGTCATGCCTAGTGACACATGGGGCTTCAGAAAGGACTTTCCATGCTCTCCTATCCCGTGCAACCTTCAGCGCAGAGCCCCACGTCAGAGATGCGGTGTCCAGTTCCTCTTCCATCATGCGCCTCCATGTTGTGCTGTGGTCTGCCTTTCTTTCTCTTTCCCTCTGGTGTCCAAGTGAGGCTATCCTTGCAGGCATTTCTTGTCTCATTCTCATAACATGTCCGAGCCATTTCCATCTTCTCTTTTTGAGTATGTCATTCATTGCCTCTTGTCAATTCTCTCTCTACTCCTCACTATTGTTCACTGATTAAACATACTTCTCTCACTCTGCTCTCTTACTGTTGTTCACTGATTAAACATACTTCTCTCTCACTCTCTCTACTCCCTCACTGTTGTTCACTGATTAAACATACTTCTCTCACTCTCTACTCCCTCAAGCAGACAGTTCTACTTGTGTAACATCTAATACCAAATTCCTTCAATCGCTGGACTGATTCAATGTCAACTTTAGTCTCTTCATCCAACAAAATGATGTCAAGAGACTGAAGAACATCTTTATCCATTCAAAACTTGCCAACAGTCGATGTTTTGATGCAAGCCTGTCTGCTCTCACTTGTTGCTATCTGCTCTCACTTGTTGCTATCTGCTCTCACTTGTTGCTATCTGCTCTCACTTGTTGCTATCTGCTCTCACTTGTTGCTATCTGCTCTCACTTGTTGCTGTCTGCTCTCACTTGTTGCTATCTGCTCTCACTTGTTGCTATCTGCTCTCACTTGTTGCTATCTGCTCTCACTTGTTGCTATCTGCTCTCACTTGTTGCTATCTGCCTCACACTTGTTGCTGTCTGCTCTCACTGTATGCTGTCTGCTCTCAACTTGGATGTCTGCCTCACTTGTGCTGTCTGCTCAACTTGTTGCTGTCTGCTCTCACTGTTGATGTCTGCTCAACTTGTTGCTGCGCTCACTTGGCTGTCTGCTCACTTGATGCTATCTGCTCACTTGTTGCTATCTGCTCTCACTTGTTGCTATCTGCTCAACTTGTGCTATCAACACCCACAAAATATCCCATAAACACAAAGAAAAGTGTTCCAACAATCTTTCTCAACATTATACTGATCAGTGTCCACCAATCTTCTCAAACTTATACTATCGATGTTCCACACAATCTTTCTCACAACATTATACCTATCAGTGTTCCAACAATCTTTCTCACAACATTATACTATCAGTGTTCCACGCAACCTTTCTCAAACATTGATGCTACAGTTTCCACACAATCTTTCTCACAACATTATCTCGTGCCAACCATCTTTCTCACAACATTATACTATCAGTGTTCCACACAATCTTTCTCACAACATTATACTATCAGTGTCAAACCTGGATGCTGACGTCAAACCTGGATGCTGACGTCAAACCTGGATGCTGACTTCAAATGATAAAAGAAAACTAGTCATGACAGAGATGAGTGTCAAACCTGGATGCTGACGTCAAACCTGGATGCTGACGTCAAACCTGGATGCTGACTTCAAATGATAAAAGAAAACTAGTCATGACAGAGATGAGTGTCAAACCTGGATGCTGACGTCAAACCGGGATGCTGACAAACCTGGATCATGACTTCAAATGATAAAAGATAGTCAACAGAGATGATGTCAAACCTGGATGCTGACGTCAAACCTGGATGCTGACATCAAACCTGGATGCTGACTTCAAATGATAAAAGAAAACTAGTCATGACAGAGATGAGTGTCAAACCTGGATGCTGACGTCAAACCTTGATGCTGACGTCAAACCTGGATGCTGACTTCAAATGATAAAAGAAAACTAGTCATGACAGAGATGAGTGTCAAACCTGGATGCTGACGTCAAACCTGGATGCTGACGTCAAACCTGGATGCTGACGTCAAACCTGGATGCTGACGTCAAACCTGGATGCTGACTTCAAATGATAAAAGAAAACTAGTCATGACAGAGATGAGTGTCAAAACTGGATGCTGACGTCAAACCTGGATGCTGACTTGAAGCTGACTAAAAGAAAACTAGTCATGACAGAGATGAGTGTCAAACCTGGATGCTGACGTCAAATGATAGAAGAAAAACTAGTCACCACAGAGATGAGTGTCAAACCTGGATGCTGTACCGGGATCTGCGCAAACCTGGATGCTGACGTCAAATGATAAAAGAAAACTAGTCATGACAGAGATGAGTGTCAAAACTGGATGCTGACGTCAAACCTGGATGCTGACGTCAAACCTGGATGCTGACTTCAAATGATAAAAGAAAACTAGTCATGACAGAGATGAGTGTCAAACCTGGATGCTGATGTCAAACCTGGATGCTGACGTCAAACCTGGTTTGGCACTTACCACTTTCTACCTTGCGCTTGAATAAGAATTTCTTCTACTCTTCTGTACCTCTTCAGTAGCCTTCTCATATCTTCAAGCTTACGTTCCTAGTTACAATACATCAAGAAAGAAATCAGCATCAGTTAAACTATCTCATGGCTAAGAGTAAGACAATAATATATCAAGGAAAGAAACATCAATACCCAATTAGAGAAAAGAAACAACAAAACAAGCCAAATCATCGACCAAATGACATCGATTCTCAATTGCAAACATGTATCTTTACACACAAGAGCGAACGTATACAATACAATCTTCACACACAAGACAAACTCATTGCTATACAATACAATCTTCATCATCAGACATATTGGACATTTAAAGCAAAAAAAAAAAAGACAAATGACAACAGAGATGAAAATAGTGGTACTACCAGGTAAAGCAAAATATATAATAAAAAACGTTTCAACATTTTTACCCAAATTTTCTAGGCCATTTGGCCAAGGTCAAAGTGTAGTGCCTACTTGATTGGGGCCAAATGGTGGGAGCCTTGATAGAGTCAATAGGAAATACCAAAATACATGTCTCTCTCACGATCACCGCCCAGACCAATGTACCACACCTTCCCATAAATTCTATTCATGTGGAAATCTGATTCATGCAGCCTTAGCATTGGTGTGTTTACGTCACATCTTCAGCACCATTTGGAGCTCTGGTGCTTATCCTTCGGCAATGTGTCCAGTTTCAGCCAGCGTTTACTCGGTTCGCTCTCTGTTCTGTAGCCATCTAATGTTTTTTACAGTGTGGGGTAGCTAGCCCCACCTCAACCTCCTTAGTCGCCTCTTACGACATGCATGGCGGGTAACAGTGGTTCTATTCTTTACACCTCAATTTGGGCCCTGGTAACCACTTGGGCGAAAATACATTGAAATAAATTCTGAGCAGCTCTCAATCGAAAGAATGACGACGCTCTTAGTTTTTAAAATGTTCAACCGTTACTGAGCCCACCTGCTGTGGCAAGGCCCAGGAAAAAATGTAGTACAACAGCAAACGCTTTCTATTATGCTCACTTAATATGCAGTTCTTCTATGTAAGATACAACACAACTTATTCATGGTTCTCATTTTATTTGTATGGTACGCCTTGACATTTTTTTTTGGTTCTCATTTCTTTGCAAGGTACCCCTGACAGTTTCATCATTCTCAGTGATTTACCTAGCACTCCTTGACTTTTTCTTTTGGTTCTCAATTCTTTGTAAGGTACCCCAGACTGTTTCATCATTCTCATTGATTTACCGAGCATTCCTTGACTGTTTTGTGGTTCTAATTACTTAGCAAGACACCCCTGAACTATTTTGCAGTTGTAATTTCTATATAAGGAACCCTATGACCATATCATATATCTTATTAAATTGTCTATAGTTATCAACTAAGCTGTGTTTGGTCAACCTCTTTTTTTCCTTATCTTTCTTGGCTTCATTTCATGGCTGTTACAGTTACTGTATCGAGATCACTTCTTGAGAAGCTGACAATCTTCTTCTTCAGCGATATCTGGTCAAGCGCTTAGTTTACTGTGGAACACAAACTGAGCAGTCAGCTTCAAGTCTGTCAGGTTTCCTTCTTCAGTGATCTCTGGTCATGCGCTTAGTTAACTGTGGACTACAAACTGGGCAGTCAGTTTCAGATCTGTCAGGTTTCCTTCTTCAGCAATCTCTGGTCAAGCGTTTAGTTTACTGTGGACCACAAACTGGGCAGTCAGCTTCAGGTCTGTCAGGTTTCCTTCTTCAGCGATCTCTGGTCAAGTGCTTAGTTTACTGTGGACCACAAACTGGGCAGTCAGCTTCAGGTCTGTCAGGTTTCCCCAAAACCTTAGTTTTTAGTTCGACTGGGTGTGGCCACATGTTGCTCCTTAGCTCACACAAGAGGAAAGCCTTGCAGGATATGTTCCTGTGTCTGTTCCACCTGCTGACACTGGCAGAGAGCTGTTTGACTTATTCTTAGTCTATGTAAGTGTCTATTGAGTCTGCAGTGTCCAGTGAAAATGAAAATCGTGGCATATCCTTTACAGGACTTAGCCATCAATAACAGTAAACAAGCCAATGATTTTCTAGGCACCACTTATATGTTCAGTAGTTTGCCATTGCCTTCTGAACAGTGGAGTCTATTTTTACAGTTCATAAAAATCCACGGACATGAATTTACTTCCAAACTGCCTGCAGTGGAGTTTGAACCAAGTATGTGTGGGTTGTGATTGAGCTCACTACCGCGCAAGCTACAGACGCCCACTGTATCCGGTACTTAGATTAAATATAACAATCTAATCTGTTCCTTTTAGGTCTTTGAGGAAGTCTTTTCCATAATCATATCCAGTGTTTATCTTCCAGTCTGCTACAGTTGACAAACAAATCAAATATTGACAACCAAATTTCAGCATCCATCTGTTACTATGGTGACATGTAAACAATAACATAGCAACAAACCTTTTCTTCATTAACCATCATCAGTGCATCCACAGCTCTTTTTAATTTCTCCACTTCTGTATCTGGAAGCAGACAGAGACATATACAACACTATCTGGAAGCAGACAGAGACATATACAACACTATCTGGAAGAAGACAGAGACATATACAACACTATCTGGAAGCAGACACAGACATATACAACACTATCTGCAAGCAGACAGAGACATATCCAACACAAATCACAATCAGAATAGAATAGACCAAATGAAAGATTGCACAAGTAGAATATTGTGGTTTCATGTGGAAACAATTGACAGAAAACCGGTTTCATCAAATTTTTGGTGGAAACTTTATGTATCAAACGAGACTTAGTTACTTATATCTCTCTGCTTCTTGTGCAGTATAGGGCCTCCAACAGTTGTACGTCACTTTTCTTGGTTTCTGCCTGTTTTCTTATGCTCTCTAGATAGTTGCCTCAGTTCTCAGAGACTGTCTCAGGTCTGTAGAGTGTCCTCTTCAGTTCCTCGCCACTCAAGCTTCTCGTGACACTTCAGCTGTTCTGTAGAGTGTCACCATCGCCATTTTCTCTCTTCCCTGTGTCATCATGGGTTCCACTCAAGTGCTTCTCTAGTGACACTCGACTTTGTTTTCTGTAGAGTATGACCGACCCATCGCCATTTTCTCCTCTTACCCTGTGTCATCATGGGTTCCTATCAGTTCTTATCTACAGGTCTGTGTTTGCAACTCTATCATACCATCTCAGTCTCTCTCTCTCGCGATCACCGCCCAGACCGATGTACCAGACCTACCCATAAATTCTATTCATGTAGAAATCTGATTCATACAGCCTTGGCATTGGTGTGTTTTATGTCACATCCTCAGTGCCCTTTGGAGCTCTGGTGCTTATCCTTCGGCGATGTGTCCGGTTTCAGCCAGCGTCTACTCGGTTCGTGCTCCGTTCTGTAGCCATGTAGTGTTTTTACGGTGTGGGGTAGCTAGCCCCACGTCCAACCTCCTTAGTCTCCTCTTACGACATGCATTGCAGGTAACAGTTGTTTTATTCTTTGCACCCCAATTTGGGCTCCGGTAACCACTCGGGCGTCATCTCAGTCTGAGAATCTGCCGAAGACGTCCGTTGACAAACCAAACACAACATGAAGAAATAGATATTTCTTCTATTCTTCTTCTTCTTCCAACGCTCTATTTCAAATACTTGTTAAGCACTCTTTGTGATTTGTATGTCATCCGAGCATTAGAGCGACTGTACATTGTGCCAGTTATGCGACTACAAGTAGTCTAGCACATCTGATTTCTGTAACACTTTTTATTTACTAGGGTAGCTTTCCTATTTTCTCTCTCTCTGTCTTTCTCTGTCTCATCTCTAGGGTAGAGATGAGACAGAGAAAGAAAATATTAGACAGCCTGACTTCATGGCATGGAAGAGCATCACCATCTTAGATGATAGCAAACACCAGGGACAGAGATTTGTGGAGATCCATGATCGCCTACGCTAGCCGACATGTCACCTGATGATGACTTCTGAAAGATGGAAATGTACACCAGAAATATGATTACTTCTTGACAAAACTATAAATACTGACCTGCATCCGTGTGTTGCTGGGGTTTACAAAGGGAGTGAAGAATAGTAACACTGCGACCTACAAAGTAAAACTGTGACTTACATGTCATAAGAGGCGATTAAGGTAGGAGCCTAGGAAGCTACCTAGTAAATAAAAAAGCATCGCAGAAATCGGATGAGCTGGCCTAATTATAGTATACTGGACAACATTGTCTCTTAGGCTCAGATCCATACAAATCAGATAGTTAACAATGTATATGGAGCGTTAGAAGAAAGAAGAGGAAGATGAAAAGAAAAAGAAGAAGAATAAATTCTAAAACTACCTCCCGAGTTCATAGGTTGTCCTTTAAGACTTAAGTCTCAATTGTAGCTCTGAATTCTCAGCATCTCTTACTAAAACCTTTGCTTCTAGTTCAGCAACTTGTCTCTGTTAGAGATTAATGTTCAACATTTATTGATGTTGCTGAATTCTCAGCATCTCTTACTAAAACCTTCACTTCTAGTTCAGCAACTTGTCTCTGTTAGAGATTAATGTTCAACATTTATTTATGTTGCTGAATTCTCAGCATCTCTTACTAAAACCTTTGCTTCTAGTTCAGCAACTTGTCTCTGTTAGAGATTAATGTTCAACATTTATTGATGTTGCTGAATTCTCAGCATCTCTTACTAAAACCTTTGCTTCTAGTTCAGCAACTTGTCTCTATTAGAGATTAATGTTCAATATTTATTGATGTTGCTGAATTCTCAGCATCTCTTACTAAAACCTTCACTTCTAGTTCAGCAACTTGTCTCTGTTAGAGATTAATGTTCAACATTTATTGATGTTGCTGAATTCTCAGCATCTCTTACTAAAACCTTTGCTTCTAGATCAGCAACTTGTCTCTGTTAGAGATTAATGTTCAACATTTATTGATTGTTGCTGAATTCTCAGCATCTCTTACTAAAACCTTTGCTTCTAGTTCAGCAACTTGTCTCTGTTAGAGATTAATGTTCAACATTTATTGATGTTGCTGAATTCTCAGCATCTCTTACTAAAACCTTTGCTTCTAGTTCAGCAACTTGTCTCTGTTAGAGATTAATGTTCAACATTTATTGATGTTGCTGAATTCTCAGCATCTCTTACTAAAACCTTTGCTTCTAGTTCAGCAACTTGTCTCTGTTAGAGATTAATGTTCAACATTTATTGATGTTGCTGAATTCTCAGCATCTCTTACTAAAACCTTTGCTTCTAGTTCAGCAACTTGTCTCTGTTAGAGATTAATGTTCAACATTTATTGATGTTGCTGAATTCTCAGCATCTCTTACTAAAACCTTTGCTTCTAGATCAGCAACTTGTCTCTGTTAGAGATTAATAGTTCAACTATTTATTTATGTTGCTGAATTCTCAGCATCTCTTACTAAAACCTTCACTTCTAGTTCAGCAACTTGTCTCTGTTAGAGATTAATGTTCAACATTTATTTATGTTGCTGAATTCTCAGCATCTCTTACTAAAACCTTTGCTTCTAGTTCAGCAACTTGTCTCTGTTAGAGATTAATGTTCAACATTTATTGATTGTTGCTGAATTCTCAGCATCTCTTACTAAAACCTTTTGCTTCTAGATTCAGCAACTTGTCTCTGTTAGAGATTAATATTCAATATTTATTGATGTTGCTGAATTCTCAGCATCTCTTACTAAAACCTTTGCTTCTAGTTCAGCAACTTGTCTCTGTTAGAGATTAATGTTCAACATTTATTGATGTTGTGCAGATCTAAGTTATATCATGGACATAAACAAAGTTGCGAGTGCTCAGTATATATCATGGACATCAAACAAAGTTGACGAGTGCTCAGTATATATCATGGACATCAAACAAAGACAGAAAAACAACTGTCTGTACTGTCTGTAATAACGCTTTTGACTACTAAATGAGGACATCAGAAGCAGAGTGGGCATAACTTCATGCACCAAATACATCGAAAGACAACAAATACAGTGGTTTGGACATTTAATGAGAATGAAATACAACCAACCACCAATAACAGCATACGAAGAGAGTAAAAAGAGAATAAACAGAATAAAAAGAGACCAGGTACTAGAGTTAAGGGAAGACCAAGAAAAGATGGATAGACAATATCATGACCACACTACATAAACACGGATACAACACAACAAGGCGACTCATCTGGCCCTAGAACGCAAATTAAAGCTCCCATCCCTACGCTAACGGCAAGAGTGGACAGCTGACTACATCTTCCACCTGGGAATAGACAATAACGCTTTTAGGGTGGTGTGGGACATGGGACATGGGGACATATGTCTGTGGAATTTAATGGTTGCATGGCTAGTGCAGTCACCACGAAAATGTTCAGGTTAGGACTTTTTTCTTTATGCACACAACAGAAAAAAACTTGGCCTTAAAGTGGATCAAATCCAAATCTCCGGAATGGGAGCCAGCACTCAAATCCATTCTGCCAGATTCTCCTAGCCAAACGTGCGAGTATAGAAATGAATCCAGATTGTTTTTCTCTGTGTTTCTGTGTAAAAACGTCAATTTAGGTTATGTGACTACACTTATTTATATACATATACAGTGCATTGATATACAGGTTGTTTGTAAAGTCTCACTACACTTTATATGATATAAGGGAAGACTGCAGTAAAACTATGTCGCAATGGTGAAATGAGTAAAAACAAAGTACTGTAGTTTTACAAAATACAAAAACAATAATAATACATAGCAACGTTTGTACAAAGGCCTTTATCAAGCAAATGATACAACAGGAGTGATGAATTTCACAGCACACTACATATAGACTACGCCAGAAACATCCCAACGTTAGCCATTGCTACATAGCTTTACTGCAGTCTTTTTGTCTATTTGTTTTTCTGAAGCTCTTAATACCTGTACCCTGTTTATTTGTTGATCTTATATGGATACTACTTTGTTTTGGCACATAAAAAAAAAAAAATGAATTATGTACTTTGTTTTTGAAGTTGCTCTACATATAAAGTGCAGTGTGACTTTAAAAACGCCCTGTATTTTCTGATATGTTTAATATAGCAACAGTTAACACAATACTAACACTGATCAGCTGGAACTGTAAGACACTAACAAGTTGACTGCAATATAATACAAACACACTAACAAGTTGACTGCAATATAATACAAACACACTAACAAGTTGACTGCAATATAATACAAACACACTAACAAGTTGACTGCAATATAATACAAACACACTAACAAGTTGACTGCAATATAATACAAACACACTAACAAGTTGACTGCAATATAATACAAACACACTAACAAGTTGACTGCAATATAATACAAACACACTAACAAGTTGACTGCAATATAATACAAACACACTAACAAGTTGACTGCAATATAATACAAACACACTAACAAGTTGACTGCAATATAATACAAACACACTAACAAGTTGACTGCAATATAATACAAACACACTAACAAGTTGACTGCAATACAAACACACTAAACAATTGTTACCTGAACTATCCTACATCTGTCGTCCAGCTCTCTCCTGTCTTTCTCAGCTGAAGACAACCTCTTCTTGAGAAGTGAAATCTCAGCCATCAAGTCCAGCTTATGGTGCTCTATGCTGGATCTAGTTAGAAGTTCCTGTTGGAAACAGAAATGAGAATTCCATGTTTGTATTTCTCAATGAGAAGATAAATAACACTTGAAGAATAGCAACAGCATGTCATTGATTGATATTATAACTAGTCAGTGTGTTTGTTGCTGGGGCTTGCAGGGAAGCAAAGAATAGTTACACTGTCATCTACACGGCATGTGACATGTTCTAAGAGGTGACTAAGGTAGGGGTCTAGGAAGCTACCTAGTAAATAAAAAAACGTCGCAGAAATCGGATGTGCTGGCCTACTTGTCGCATCACTTGCACAACATACAATCGCTCTTAGGCTCAGATTACATGAAAATAGAATGAATGCAAATCGTGACATATCTTTTACAAAACCACAGTAAACGAGTGGTCAATTTTCTAGGCATCACTTATACGTTCAGTAATTTGCCATTGCTTTCTGAACAAAGAGGTCAATTTTTATCGTTTGTTAATATCCACAGGACCGAATTTGCTTCCAAAATTGCCTGCCGCAGAGTTTGAGCTAAGTACTATTGGATTGTGATCGAGCTGACTACCGCTTAAGCTAGAGACGCCCACTATGATCACATACACATCACAGGACAAGATGGTTTAACAAGTGATCAATATAGAACGTTCTAGGAGAAGATGTTATGACTAAACATGCCATATTATTATAAGAAGGACAAAGACACAATATGTTTATTACTGAAGAGATGTCTTTTTAAAATGTATTACAAGCAGAAACCATTTTCCTTTGTTTCTTAGAGTTTTTGCTGATAGCAGCTTAGTGACCTACTCCATCGCTTTCAACTATCGTGGTTTCTTTTACATGTTCAACTTCAAGAGAGGACCAATATCGTCAACATTGTTTCATTCGGTGTCTCCTTTTACATGCTCAACTTCAAGAGAGGACCAATATTGTCAACATTGTTTCATTCGGGTATTCCTTTTCCTCCGATTATAAAAGTATCGTCATCATTGGCCTCTTTGTCTCAGGAGACAATAGGTTGTGCATCACTTTGTTTGTTCTGTGTTGAATCACATCGTCTCTTGGGGCTGAACACAGCCAACTATAAGCTTATGGGCCTGCGGACATAGGTAAGCTATAAGTTTATAGTTGGCTGTGGGCTGAATCACACTGTCTATTCTGGAGTGGCAATCCTTGTAAGTTGCTGCAGGTAAAACTGAAGACTGGAGCTGATACATAGGATGATCTCTCTGCCCTCTGCGCTCTCTTTTGCCTCCATATGTGATAGTGTTTGTCTTCTTTTCTTTTGTGCCACCCTCACTGCGGATCACCATGCTTGCTTGTCTTTGGCTTGCTGTTACCAGTTTTCTTGGTTTGTTCTGCATGAAGTTAGAGCACGCTTGCAGGTGCAAAAAGTGTAGTTATGCTGTCTAGTACCAATGCGAGTTGACCATACAGAATGTTCTTTGGGATTCTATCATCGCTCATACGGCACACATGTCACGGCCATCTCAGATGTCGCTGACTCAGCAAGGTGTACATGATTGGAATGCCAGCACTGTCCAGGACTTCTATATTAGAGTCGCAATCCTGTCATCTGATGTTGTATATTCGCCTGAGACATCGCATGTGGAAGGTGTTGAGACGATGTTCTTGTCTGGTACGAGGGTGCATTGAAAGTAATGCCTCCAAGTCCATAACTTTGTTAATAGTGTTCGGAGACAATTGACACCGATATCAGAATAAAGTATATGTAAGTGTGTTTTCAGGACTGTAAGTGTCAAGTGGCTGGAATGTTGATCATGCGCACATTATCCAATATGGCGTCATACATGGAAATTCGGTTGAAGCAAAGAGCTGTGATTGAATTCTTGACGGCCGAAGGTTGTGTTCCCATCGACATGCATCGGAGAATGAGAGCGGTATATGGTGACGCCTGTGTGGATGTGAGTACTGTTAGGAGGTGGGCAAGGACTGTTAAAGGCAACAATCCAGCGACGATGACCTTGCATGATCAGGCTCGCAGCGGACGACCAATTACAGCAGTGGATGAACAACACCAAGCTCGCGTGGACGAACTGATTCATGTCAATCGCCGCATCAAGCAAAAGATGTCGCTACAATGCTTGAAATTTCGACTGAACGAGTACATCACATTATTCATGTATTGCTAGGGTATAGGAAAGTTTGTGCAAGATGGGTCCCTCGCATGCTGACACCGGAAATGAAACATCGCCGACATCAGACGTGTCAGGAACACCTGATGCGATATGAACGAGAAGGCGATGACTTTATCTGCCGAATTGTTACTGGCGATGAGTCATGGGTGCATCATTACGACCCTGAAAACAAGAGCCAGTCTATGGAATACAGGCACAAAAACTCACCCACCCCAAAAAATTCAAAACTGTCGAGTCAGCGGGAAAAGTTTTGATGACCATTTTGGGACTGCCAGGCGTAATCACACATAATTTTTGGAACGCGGCAATACTGTCAATTCTGATCGGTATGTTGAAACGATGAAGAAACTACGGGCAAGACTGCTACGTGTTCGTCCTGGAAAACACGCAGTCCTTCAACATGACAATGCTCGTCCACACACCAGTAGACAAACAGCGGCAGCATTAGAGCGTCTAAATTTTGACGACATTTTAGCGCACCCACCATATAGCCCCGATTTGGCACCTTGTGACTTTTTCCTGTTCCCAAAGCTCAAGGAACATATCAAGGGAAACAGATATGCTTCTGACGAGGATGTGGCAGCAGATGTGCGTACCTGGCTTCGTGAAAAATCATCAGATTTTTTCTTCGACGGGATGCAACAACTAGTTCGACGTTGGCGTGTGTGTGTGGAACGTGGATGTGACTATGTCGAAAAATAATGACTCTATTGTGTAGTGGACATCTCAAGCTTTCTGAAAATGTATGTTTCATTTGTAAATTATGTATATTAACAAAGTTATGGACTTGGAGGCATTACTTTTCAATGCGCCCTCGTATATGTGGTCCACGTTTTACTACCATACAACAGAGCTGAAACACAAGCCTTATATACTTGTGTTTTGGTGTTTCTTGTGAGTGCCCTGTTTTCCCATACACGCTTTGCTAATTTGAACATATAAAATTATACACATCTGATAAAAGACTTTTGAGTTGTACGAGATAGTTAGGTATCGTCGCTGGAGACACTACTGTTATGTGTAAGGAAAACGCTTTACAAGAAATTCAGGGAAGCTAACCAACATTACAATATTATAGTGAAACAAATACTATAAAGATAAGTCTATCAATTATGTGAACAATTGATGTATGTTGATATAGACACCACGTGCTGGAATTCCTGGCGTAAGATCGTCAAATGTAGCACTGCAACAACACAAGAGGAACTCGCATAGCTGAGAATCATCGTACTGTTGGGGCGCAGAGAAAGCGAGCTGCGCTAAAGGACGAAACACTCAACACCCACATGTCTAACCTTGATCATATATGCTCCACCTGTGGTAGGGGACTGTGCTCTAGGATTGGACTCTACAGTAACCTCATCACACACCAGAGAGGTGCAGCAGTACGCATATGAGGATGTTGTCATCATCGCTTGCGATAGACTGATATTATTATTATTACGTATGTGAAGTCATGCGAGTAGTCTACATTATAATATAAAAGTGTACGAAATACTAGATACGTTCGTGAAGTTGTCGGAAAAATTTACGCCTAACAACGGAAAAGAAACTCAAAGCAAGACAATCTAGAATGGAACCGCTGATGTATGAGAAAGTAAGCAACGCTCTGCTACGAGATAAATGTATGCTAGTTAGCAATGCTCTGCTACAAGATAAATGTATGCTAGCTAGCAACGCTCTGCTACAAAAAAATGTATGCTAGCTAGCAACGCTCTGCTACGAGATAAATGTATGCTAGCTAGCAACGCTCTGCTACAAAAAAAATGTATGCTAGCTAGCAACACTCTGCTACGAGATAAATGTATGCTAGCTAGCACCAACAACCTATGAAATTATTATTCAGAAAGTAAGCAACACTCTGCTACGAGATAAATGTATGCTAGCTAGCAACACTCTGCTACAAGATAAATGTATGCTAGCTAACTACTGCTACAGAAAATGAAACTCTAAGCAAACAACTATGAAATTATTATTCAGAAAGTAAGCAACACTCTGCTACGAGATAAATGTATGCTAGCTAGCAACGCTCTGCTACAAGATAAATGTATGCTAGCTAGCAACACTCTGCTACAAGATAAATGTATGCTAGCTAGCAACACTCTGCTAAGAAAAGTAGCAGCAACACTCTGCTACGAGATAAATGTATGCTAGCTAGCAACACTCTGCTACGAGATAAATGTATGCTAGCTAGCAACACTCTGCTACAAGATAAATGTATGCTAGCTAGCAACACTCTGCTACGAGATAAATGTATGCTAGCTAGCAACACTCTCTAAGATAAATGTATGCTATCCTCAGAAAAATGACTAGTAGCAACCCCTGCTACAAAATAAATGTATGCTAGCTAGCAACGCTCTGCTGAGATAATGTATGCTAGCTAGCAACACTCTGCTACAAGATAAATGTATGCTAGCTAGCAACACTCTGCTACGAGATAAATGTATGCTAGCTAGCAACACTCTGCTACAAGATAAATGTATGCTAGCTAGCAACCTCTCTACGAGATAAATGTATGCTAGCTAGCAACACTCTGCTACGAGATAAATGTATGCTACAGCAACCTGCTCGAGATAAATGTATGCTAGCTAGTACCAACAACCTAGGGAATTATTATGAACAGTTCTTCTTATTCTGTGTTCGCCCATTATGAATTCAGGCGAAGTCAGAGCGCCTGGTATGGCGCTTCTGACTTATTTTTTGCGTGATGCCTACTTTCCTTATCAGTATCCCCCGCCATACAGGTGTGACTTCGACTTCATAGGTATGATGAAAATTTCTATTAGTAAATCTTTGACTTCGTGATTTTCTCCACCTCCAAACTCACATATTACAATGAATACTGAGTTAGCCACTAAACTGATTTTGTATCATCTTATGAAAGTACATCGGCTCAGAAGGGCGAAAGGGTTAATTAAATTAGTATTTTCCAAACTGACACTTTTAACTAGTGAAAAGGGACTGAGTTTCTTTGGGAGACACCTAGAATATCCAAACATTGATTCAAATATATTTTCACTTAATTTCTCTCGGTTTCAATTTCATTACCTGCTTCTACAACTAAGCTAACATATTTACTTTTTTTTTTCTTCTTTCTTTTCTCTCAATCTTGATTTCATTCTTCCAAATATGTCATCAGGTCTCAGGTCCCGCAGGCCAATTTCAAATCAATTTGTCTTCACAGCTGTTGTTACTATCAATCAATCCCAGAATTTCACTGGAGACAGCGCCGTCTGTGACCAGAAAATCAGAATACCCAATGGGCCAGATTTGGCAGCTACATTTGTTTATTTATTGTTGAAATAGCGTTCCATTCTCAGATGTGAAAAACTTACGCGACGTCACTGGCACGACCTACTGTAACTATCAGGCCCTAGTACTGGTCGCCATATTTCCTCGTCACGTCACAACTATTGTCCATCGTAGAGGCCGTCGAGAATATGGATATTAAAATAAACTATGAGTTAATTAGAGAAGGTCCTGCCACTGGTATGAATAACAATAAAATAGTGTATCTGATGAACAAAGTGACTGCAACACGCCAGTCAGACAAAACAAATCCAACAAATTCAACAAAAGGGACAATATAGAACTACAAACGAGACCAGCACAGCGTCCTTCTCATGACTACACACTGATCATCATTAAAAGTCCTCACGGCTGCACCCAGAACAACACTATGTCCATCACATGACTTCTCACAATACTTCTTCTGCGTTCGCCCGCTGTAAATTCAGGCGTTAGCCATGACGCCTGATATGGCGCTTCTGACTGATTTTTGGGTGAAGGCATGCTTCTACTATTTGACTGGTGTCCCCCACCATGCCGGCAGATCTTCGTCGACTTCAGAGGTAACACAATCATAAAAGTCCTTTTAGGACTAGTCCAAGGTCATTAAGAAAAAAGAGGCAAAAAGTCTTGATATAACCAAAAAAAGATGAGTCTCAGGTTGAAAAGAGCGTGCCTCGGCCATATAGAGGCTTAATCCACCAGCTAACAAACAATACAAACAAACAAACATTGATTGTTTAGAATGTGTTCAACTTCTACGTCTTCTGTGATCAACCTCTGCTATGCGACTACTTCGGTATGTGTCATAAACAGGACGGTGCGCTTAAGTTCTTCAGCGGTCCCGCAAAGTTTGTTTTGTAGGGGTGTTCCTGTTAACCAAATTTCAATTCTCATGCTGCGGCAGTCTTGTAAGATGTGCTTTGGGGACTGCTTTGGTCTCACATATATGCAAGCAGCAGCTGAGTCCTTGAGACCCATTCTATGGAGGTGTGCTCTGAAGCCACAGTGCCCCGTTCTACGTCTGAAGACTATGGTCTGCGCTTTTCTGTTTAATGTATTTATGTTGTCGTGATATGGGTTGTATCCTCCATGAAGTTATTAGTTAAAGAATCGGTACAATTGTAAACTCACCAACAGCGTTCTAAATAATTAGCCAATGACATTTTCACTGAAAGATGTCATGTCAATTTCGAAATCAACTCCGTATCTCCAGGTTTCTCTGCTGCTTAAAATAACAGTAAATAATGGAAGTTAATTCTAATGGTTTTGTTAGCAACGTTATAAATATTTGAAGACATGACGGCAAGAAAGTGAAGATTATGACATCTAAATTCTATTCAAAGACAACGTTAGGCAAACAATTACAACAGGGGCTTAGTCTAATAAAGCATGAGCAGCGTCGCCAACACAAAGATAACTCAGTGTCATTTTTAACATTAATAATGAGAGTAATGAATAAATAATGAGATACTGCTTGCGAGATTAGATGGAAATACATGAGATACTGCTTAGAATTAGATGGTAGATGTGAGTAATGAGATACTGCTTGCCATTAGATGAGAGTAATGAGATACTGCTTGCAATTAGATGAGAGTAATGAGATACTGCTTGCCATTAGATGAGAGTAATGAGATACTGCTTGCATATTAGATGATAGGAGAGTAATGAGATACTGCTTGCCAGTAGATGTGAGTAATGAGATACTGCTTGCCAGTAGATGAAATAAATAATTAAACGACATTACCTCAACGTAACTCTTATAATACTACATTATGGGGGTCGCCGCTGTGGCTAAGTCATTAAGCATTTGCCTTGCGTCCCCAAGGTAGTAGGTTTGAATCCTAACCGCGTTGTTCTGTTCACGAGTGTAGCTTTGTTCCAGAGACCCCTAGGATTGTTGTCGGATCTACGGAGTTTGTGCTTTGCTCAGTAATCTCGGCAGGTACTGAGCCATATAGGGTCAAACCTAGCATAATGAAAGTCAATACTTCGCCTTTAGATTCTATAATAATAAACATCAGTTGACAACCCGCTTGGACAGTCCCAAGTCAGTTGACAACCCGCTTGGACAGTCCCAAGTCAGTTGACAACCCGTTTGGACAGTCTCAAGTTAGTTGACAACCACTGACAGTTCAGTTTTGACAACCCAGACAGTTCCAAGTTAGTTGACAACCCGCTTGGACAGTTCAAGTTAGTTGACAACCCTTTGGACAGTCTCAAGTTAGTTGACAACCCGCTTGGACAGTCTCAAGTCAGTTGACAACCCGCTTGGACAGTCTCAAGTTAGTTGACAACCCGCTTGGACAGTCCCAAGTCAGTTGACAAACCGCTTGGACAGTTCCAAGTTAGTTGACAACCTGCTTGGACAGTTCCAAGTTAGTTGACAACCCGCTTGGACAGTCCCAATTCTAGTCCCAAGTCACCTCACGTGCCAAAATTTAAAACCCAAGTTATATTTGATTGTGTTGATTAATTGATAGGATCATCAACATTGCACTTTGGTGAGCAACCATGTGTTCTCCGATCTCTTTCTTACACAGGAAGAACTCAGCGGCAGTGAACGAACTCCGTAGCATCGGCGAGGGTGCCCAATGTAAGTTAGAAAATGGTAACAAATATTTTGAACGAATTTTTTTAAATTTCTAAAAAATGTTGCCCGGGCAGCGATTTTCCGGCCTGCTCTTCTCGATTTTGAACTGCCAAGGGTTCTGTGACTTAACTCTTACAATACTAATTGTCACTTGACAAACCGTTTGGACAGTCCTAATTCTACCACAAGTTACCTGACGTGTCAATATGTTATATTTTACAAGTTATAATTCGTTATAGAATACATCAGGTGAATTTAGAACATTGAGCTTCCGACTCTACACACTCTAAAATAGGGAATAGTTACCTGGTGATAACTCAATAGTTACCTGGTGATATTCTCAATAGTTACCTGGTGATATTCTCAATAGTTACCTGGTGATAACTCAATAGTTACCTGGTGATAACTCAATAGTTACCTGGTGATATCTCATACACTGGTATATTAAATGTTCCTGTTGATATTCCTCAAATGTTACTTGATAAACGTCAATAGTTACCTGGTGATAACTAATATTAACCTGGTGATAACTCAACGTTACCTGGTGATATTTCAATGTTCCTGGTGTAATTCTCAAAATGTCACCTGGTATAACCATTTTGAGTATCTGATGGTACCTGGCGTACATAGTTACCTGGTGATAACTCAATATTACCTGGTGATATCTCAAAGTTACCTGGTGATAACTCAATGTTATGGTGTACACTCCAATAGTTACCTGGTGATATTCTCAATAGTTACCTGTGATAACTCAATAGTCACCTGGGTATAATTCAATCAGTTACCTGGTGATAACTCAACGACAGGTACATTAAATGTTGTTGGAGAACAATCCATCAACAATGTCATTCTGACAAACATCAAGTAACTAAGGGTCACCATGCGTATAGATTGGAACTCGTCTAACCTGGTGATAACTCAACGACAGGTACATTAAATGTTGTTGGAGTACAATCCATCAACAATGTCATTCTTACAAACATCGAGTAACTGAGGGTCACCATGGCGTATAGATTAGGAACTCATCTAACCTGGTGATAACTCAACGACAGATACATTAAATGTTGTTGGAGAACAATCCATCAACAATGTCATTCTGACAAACATTAAAGTAACTAAGGGTCACCATGCGTATAGATTAGAACTCATCTCTCGTTCCAAAGGTACCAGGTTCGCTCCCTCATGGAGGCATCTGGATATTTTTCCAGAGATCCCTGATCACAGTGTAGGTGAGATCAAGTTCCCAGTCCTATCGGAGCCAGACGAAAAAGCGTAGATTCCCTGTTAAATTTGATCACGTCAAAGAACCATTGGTAGTTCAAAAATTCGAAAACAGCAGGACGGAAAGCCGCTGCCATAGCAAAATTCATTAGAAAAGATTAAAAATAAAATTCCTACAAACATATCTTCACCTTCTTTAAAATTACATCGTCGACAGTCGTCGGTGGTACGGAGTTCATGCACTGCAGCTGAGATTTGTATGTGTAAGAAAGAGATCGGTAGCACACATGATTACTCACCGAAGTACAATGATGATGGTCCTGTCAATCAATCGACTAAAAAGTAAGTTTAAGAGGTCTCAGAACTCACGAAATGACATATTTTCTTTAAAATATCGATTTTCCAAATATTTTTTATTCTGTTAGATTTATATCTCTAAAATCGAAATCAGTAAAGAAAAAATTTAATTTAAAAAAATAATTTTTAAATGAGTTTTCAAACAGCCCACCCTCTCGGATATTTAACGTATTTTTTAAGAGACAATGTCTAGAAATACCGTTTAGTTGGTACTTAGTGATGAGTTTCTATATTCTTTTAGACATATCGTATTATATATCATTGTAAAGTAGCAGTGGGAGAAAATTGTGAGGGTTCATCCAATTCTATGGATGCTGAAGCTGCCAAGCATATTTTTGCCAGGTCAGTGAGACAGAGAGAACTTCTTTATTGTCGGATGCTCTGTGATGGAGATTCCAAAGCTTTTGTAGAGAAAAATACATCTTTCAACTATGATATTCAAATTGTCAAAGAAGATTTTATCAATCGCATAGCTAAAAAAAAGTTATCTCCTTAGTCTACGTCAATATTTGCCTATATTTAAAAAATGGTAGTTCTTTCATGCTCCATGATAGCTCAGAAGGAAGGAGGCACATATAATACAGGTGGATTTAACATATAACCATACGGGACGCATAATCTGTCAATCATACAAGCGATTTATGTAGACATTCTTTGGTAAGTTAAAGATCTTTTCATATTTCACCAAAAATATTTTTAAATTGCAGTTTTCTCACAACTGTGATTTTCACTAATTTAAGAAGTGTTCAGGAGGTTAGTCTCAGTAACCATTCAAGATATCAATATGAAATTTGGCATACATATAGATCTATCAATACTCAGATATAGAAATGCAAGTTTTGATAAATATATTTTTTAACACAATATTTTTAGTAACCATAAGTTAAATTTTTGGTAAAAATTGTATATGTCTTATTCATTGCACTTCCATCTGCTTGTTATCTGTCCCAAAACAATTTAAAGATGCTAGGTGCCTAGAAATATGGCTTATGTAAGTATTTCAATTTTAAAAAAAGATTAATATGAACTAGTTGTGAGTACTTACCTACTTTACGACATTGTTTATAATCCAACATGGCCGCCATTTCCATGGCAACCCGACAAGTAATTAATTTAAATCCCAGTAATATAATATTTCATCCCAGACCACCCCTAGTACTACCTGATAAAAAATATCTCATTTGACTGAGAAATAAGAAAGTTAGCAACCGTTTGTCCTGTCTCCCCTTAAGCGTGTCTTCTAAGAGTAAAAATAATGAACATAAAATGGAAGGAATTCAGGAGAAGTGATGAAATCATAGAAATATCTAGTCAACGGCTAGTAACAACTGTTATAAGAAGGAGAAGATGGAGACATGTTGGGCCTACTCTGAGAATAAATAATCAAAAGAATCAAAAAGCAAGCATTAAAGTGGGTGGCAAACAATTCAAGAAAGAAGGGACGCACTAAGGAAACGAACTTTACTGAGAGAGGCGGTAAATATCTATTCCATAGAAGATATTGAACGCGTTGTCCAGAATAGAGCGATATGGACAAACTGCTTTCAGTGGATACTATAGAATACCAGCAAATGAAACAGCGTACGACTGGCCAAGGAAGTGGATACAAGATATCAACCAGATGTATACAGCGTACGACTGGCCAAGGAAGTGGATACAAGATATCAACCAGATGTATACAGCGTACGACTGGCCAGGAAGTGGATACAAGATATCAACAGATGTATCAGCGTACGACTGGCCAAGAGTGGATGAAGATATCAACCAGATGTATACTAGCGACACTGGTCCAGGAAGTGGATGTAAGATATCAACCAGATGTATACAGCGTACGACTGGCCAAGGAAGTGGATACAAGATATCAACCAGATGTATACAGCGTACGACTGGACAAGGAAGTGGATACAAGATATCAACCAGATGTATACAGCGTACGACTGGCCAAGGAAGTGGATACAAGATATCAACCAGATGTATACAGCGTACGACTGGACAAGGAAGTGGATACAAGATATCAACCAGATGTATACAGCGTACGACTGGACAAGGAAGTGGATACAAGATATCAACCAGATGTATACAGCGTACTACTGGCCAAGGAAGTGGATACAAGATAGCAACCAGATGTATACAGCGTACGACTGGCCAAGGAAGTGGATGTAAGATATCAACCAGATGTACCAGTTACCTAAAACCAAAAGAAAAAGATGGATAAAGTCACGAATACTAACAAACAACGGCTCCCAAAAATAAGCAGATTAGAACAAGTTGTCATTTTGTGCCTCAGAACAGGACACAATCGACTCGGCAGCCACATGTATACAAAATTCAAGATTGTCAATTCAGCCATGTATACAGACACACCAGACTGCAGAACACATACTTCAAGACTGCCCTGAATATGATATACTGAGACAAACTCCCTGGTCTAACGAAACAACACTCGACAGAAAACTACACGGACCGCTGTGTAAGCTACAAAAGACAGAGAAGTTTATACAAGAGACAACATTAAATATATAAGACAATATTTCAAAATGTTTCAACTGGCTGATGCTACCAAAAATAATGAGAAAATTGAAGTATTTATTCGACATTTAACAAGACATGAAGGGTTGGATAAGACCAACATGAAAGGAGGCATCCTTGCAAAGAGGAAAAGAGAAAGATCACAGAGAAGATGGATTCAAGATATTTAACTGATTATTTGAACATGACGGCTGCAGAGGCATGACGGCTGCAGAGGCATGACATCCGGTCCATGAGACAGAGAAATTTCGAAGTACTGTTAGGATGTCAAAGTTCTGCTCAGGGCAAACTATTTGATGATGATTCAAGATAGCGAAAAGAAGGAAGGAAATTGCTGGCAGGCTCTATGTAACGTATCAAGATACCAGAGAAATATATTTTTTAAAGAATATTACTTGAAGGTAACAAAACAAACCACCGAGACTAAACTAGACAGACAAAACAACTACCGAGACTAAACTAGACGGACAAAACAACTACCGAGACTAAACTAGACAGACAAAACAACTACCGAGACTAAACTAGACAGACAAAACAACTACCGAGACTAAACTAGACAGACAAAACAACTAGCGAGACTAAACTAGACAGACAAAACAACTACCGAGACTAAACTAGACGGACAAAACAAACCACCGAGACTAAACTAGACGGACAAAACAACCACCGAGACTAAACTAGACAGACAAAACAACTACCGAGACTAAACTAGACGACAAAACCACCGAGACTAAACTAGACGGACAAAACAAACAACCGAGACTAAACTAGACAGACAAAACAACTACCGAGACTAAACTAGACGGACAAAACAACCACCGAGACTAAACTAGACGAACAAAACAATCACCGAGACTAAACTAGACGGACAAAACAACTACCGAGACTAAACTAGACGGACAAAACAACTACCGAGACTAAACTAGACGGACAAAACAAACCACGAGACTAAACTAGACGGACAAAACAGCTACCGAGACTAAACTAGACGGACAAAACAAACCACCGAGACTAAACTAGACGGACAAAACAACTACCGAGACTAAACTAGACGGACAAAACAACTACCGAGACTAAACTAGACGGACAAAACAACCACCGAGACTAAACTAGACGAACAAAACACTACGAGACTAAACTAGACGGACAAAACAAACCACCGAGACTAAACTAGACGGACAAAACAACCACCGAGACTAAACTAGACGGACAAAACAACTACCGAGACTAAACTAGACGGACAAAACAATCACCGAGACTAAACTAGACGGACAAAACAACCACCGAGACTAAACTAGACGGACAAAACAATCACCGAGACTAAACTAGACGGACAAAACAACCACCGAGACTAAACTAGACGGACAAAACAAACCACCGAGACTAAACTAGACTGACAAAACAACTACCGAGACTAAACTAGACGGACAAAACAACCACCGAGACTAAACTAGACGGACAAAACAACTACCGAGACTAAACTAGACGAACAAAACAAACCACCGAGACTAAACTAGACGGACAAAACAAACCACCGAGACTAAACTAGACGGACAAAACAACTGCCGAGACTAAACTAGACGGACAAACAACCACCGAGACTAAACAGACGACAAAAAACACGAGACTAAACTAGAAGGACAAAACAACCACCGAGACTAAACTAGACGGACAAAACAACCACCGAGACTAAACTAGACGGACAAAACAACCACCGAGACTAAACTAGACGGACAAAACAAACCACCGAGACTAAACTAGACGGACAAAACAAACCACCGAGACTAAACTAGACGAACAAAACAACTACCGAGACTAAACTAGACGGACAAAACAACCACCGAGACTAAACTAGACGGACAAAACAACTACCGAGACTAAACTAGACGAACAAAACAACCACCGAGACTAAACTAGACGGACAAAACAAACCACCGAGACTAAACTAGAAGAACAAAACACCAGAGACTAAACTAGACGGACAAAAAAAACCACCGAGACTAAACTAGCCGGACAAAACAACCACCGAGACTAAACTAGACGGACAAAACAAACCACCGAGACTAAACTAGACGGACAAAACAAACCACCGAGACTAAACTAGACAGACAAAACAACTACCGAGACTAAACTAGACGGACAAAACAACCACCGAGACTAAACTAGACGAACAAAACAACAACGAGACTAAACTAGACGAACAAAACAACCACCGAGACTAAACTAGACGGACAAAACAACCACCGAGACTAAACTAGACGGACAAAACAACTGCCGAGACTAAACTAGACGGACAAAACAAACCACCGAGACTAAACTAGACGTACAAAACAACCACCGAGACTAAACTAGAAGGACAAAACAACCACCGAGACTAAACTAGACGGACAAAACAACCACCGAGACTAAACTAGCGGACAAAACATCACCGAGACTAAACTAGACGGACAAAACAAACCACCGAGACTAAACTAGACTGACAAAACAAACCACCGAGACTAAACTAGACGGACAAAACAAACCACCGAGACTAAACTAGACTGACAAAACAAACCACCGAGACTAAACTAGACGGACAAAACAACTACCGAGACTAAACTAGACGGACAAAACAAACCACCGAGACTAAACTAGACGGACAAAACAACCACCGAGACTAAACTAGACGGACAAAACAAACCACCGAGACTAAACTAGACGGACAAAACAACCACCGAGACTAAACTAGACGACGAATATCAAATTAAATACATAATCCAGCCAAAAAGAAGCACAATCCAAATATAGAAATATACGGCTTGGTTTTCTTTCCAAGTACAAACTGGCATACAGGGTAAACAGAATTCTAGCAAACAGATGAATGAAATCCTGGTATATCCGTTGTCTGCACGGAACGTTGGACTCAAACTTGTGTTATCTCCAAGTTGTTCATGTTGTTTGCTATCTTAAATCTTAGATCATGATTAGACTTTCGCTTTTGAAATGAAAATAAAATACAGTGGGTAAATCATCTCCAGTTCCAATCACAAATCTCACTCCCTGTCCACAAGAAGTGTAACCGAGAAAATAAAATCAATATAAAGAAAATGTTTCATTTCCTAAGCTCACAGAAAGTAAAAGATATGCGTGAAGGATATATTCTATTGGAAATCTGTCGTCATGACTATGCCCGCCCAGACTTGACAAATATTTCTATATTCAGAAGAAAACAAAACATGATATTCTCTTCCTAGACCAGATTAAACGGTTTTTCACTATCTTGAAATATACCAAGGTTTACAGTCTTCATCTATAACAAGTTTTACTATCTGTAACAAGCATCATCATCATCAAATAGCTTGTCCTGAGCAGAATTTTGTCATTCTAACAATGCTTCAACGCTTCTCTCTCTCATACGCCAGATGTCCCGCCTCTGCAACAGTCTTGCTCAAATTATGAGTTATCTGGTACATCAATCTAAGCGGTGATCGCGAGAGAGAAATCATCAGTTACATACTGAATTCATCTTCTCTGCGGACTTTCTCATCTTCTCTTTGCCATGATGCCTCCTTCCGTGATGGTCTATAGTCTTTCGTGTCTATTTGTATGTCCAAAATACTTCAATTTTCTCATTCTTATTTGTAGCATCATCCAGTTTTCTATTGATTTTGAGTTCTTTCTGTATAGATCTATTTGTTGTCTTCTCTGTTCCTGATATACGAAGAACTCTTCTGTAACACTTATATTCAAAAGTAGATATATGCTTGTTTTACTAGCAAGTTTGACTGTCGTAAAATTCATCAAGTTTTTACTAGCAAGTTTGACTGTCGTAAAATTCATCAAGTTGTAAAACTTGAACTAAATGTAGGTGTCTGTAGCTTAAGCGGTCCCAACCCAAGTGTACCTGGCTCAAACTACACAGCGGACATGTTAGCAAGTCAATTTGTCCCTGTAGATTGTTACGAATGGTAAAAATAGACATTACAATCCAGAAAACAATGGCAAACTACTGAACGTATAAGTGGTGACTAGAAAATCGACAATTCGTTTACTGTGGTTAATGCCGAAGTGCTGTAAAGGATATGCCAGGATTTTTCACTAAATGTACCAAGTTTTTCACTAAATGTACCAAGTTTTCACTAAATGTACAGTTTTTCACTGTGTACCAAATATATCAAGTTTAAATACTCCACTCTGTGTCCCTGTGGCAGCGCTAATCAAACCACAGAACATATCTTGCAACACTGTCCCCTGTATGTCCTCCCTAGAAAGGAATGCTGGCCCTACAACCTAACACTACATTCAAACTACATGACATCAGAGATGAGCTCCAGACAACAGTTGACTTCATCATAAGAACGCGTGTAACGGTCTTCTTCTTCTCTTCTACCATTTACTTCTTTATAGAAGTGTTGGGGCGGGGAGGGGGCGTGGTGATCTTGTGTGCTTGTTTTAAGGTACTTTGTAAGCTGATACATGTATTCATGTTCGTAAGGCTGTTCTTGATAACGTCGTTCCATCTTTTGCGTGGTCTTCCTCTTGCTTTGTACTCATTATACCTTTCTGTGTGCTCTCTGTGTAGGTGATACCAGGGTATTCTTGTCAGATGTCCAAACCATCTAATCTGTTGTTCTTTTATGAATTGCATAACTGGTTTCACATACAGTCTTCTTCTGATTTCTTCATTTCTAATTTTCTATCTTATTGTCACACCTGCAGCTCTTCTAATACATCTTATCTCTGTCGTTATGATTTTCCGATCATTAGTTGACGGTATAATCATCAAAACGGTATAATCATCAAAACAGTATAATCATCAAAACAGTATAATCATCAAAATAGCAATAATCGCAAAGAAGAACACCCCTCTCAAACGTGCAGCAGCGACTGGTTAAATGTGTACTGTTTTATTAATTGTCCGATATTATGGATGTTTCACGACGTGATTCTTCTCTGTCATGATTAGATCCAGACATTAGCATCTTTAGACATTATTTGTTGAATGATTTGTTTCATCTCATGATCGCCCGAGTGGTTACCGGGGCCCAAATTTGGGGTGTACAGAATAGAACCACTGTTACGTGCCACGCATGTCGTAAGAGGCGACTAAGTAGGTTGGATGAAATCGGATGCACATGTCCTAAACGTGTAGAAGTCTATGCGTTTAGGAGCCTACTAAACCAATGTGTAACGTATACACGTTCTTGGCAAAGATCAAACATATCACAGTGTTTAAAATTGGTCGTAAAGAACGAATGCAAAGAAGAAGAAGATCTCATGATGAAATGGATACTTTGTCTCGAATAACTAACTGGCATAGACTTTGTTCGCATAAACTTTGCTCTTGCTAATATGTCTTTTCATGCTAAATATTCTAAATGCGCGATTCCTTCCTTTCGTTTGCTGGAAATATTGTCTATATTTTCAATGTTGCCTCTTGTATCCTTCCTTCCTTTCGTTTGCTTGAAATATTGTCTATATATTCAATGTTGTCTCTGTATCCTTCCTTCCTTTCGCTTGAAATATTGTCTTTATATTCAATGTTGTCTCTTGTATCCTTCCTTCCTTTCTTTCGTTCGCTTGTAATATTGTCTATATATTCAATGTCTCTTGTATCCTTCCGTCCATTCCTTGGTTCGCTTGAATTTTGGGTCTATATATTCAATGCTGTCCCCTTTATCCCTTCCCTCGTTTGCTCGGAAACATGTTTATATAGTCAATGTTGTCTCTTGTATCCTTCCTTCTTTTCTTTCGCTTGGAACTATTTCTATATATTCACGGTGTCTCTGTATCCTTCCTTCCTGTCCTCGTTTTGAAATATTGTCTATATTTCAATGTTGTCTCTTGGATCCTTCCTTCCTCTCGTTTCTGAAATATTGTCTATATATTCAAGTTGTCTCTGTATCCTTCCTTCTTCTGCTTGAAATATTGTCTATATATTCAATGTTGTCTCTTGTATCCTTCCATCCTTTCGTTCGCTTGAAATATTGTCTATATATTCAATGTGTCTCTGTATCCTTCCTTTCTTTCGTTTGCTCAGAAGGGGTCCTCCGCGTATATCATGGACAGAGAAGAAAAGCAAATAGATCTATCCATAAAGATCCTCCGTATATCATGGACAGAGAAGAAAAGCAATAGATCTATCCAGAAAGGTCGTCCGTATATCATGGACAGAGAAGAGAAGCAATAGATCTATCCAGAAAGGTCGTCCGTATATCATGGACAGAGAAGAAAAGCAATAGATCTATCCAGAAAGATCCTCCGTATATCATGGACAGAGAAGAGAAGCAATAGATCTATCCAGAAAGAACTCAAAATCAAAGAAAACTGACTGATGCTATAAATAAGAATTAAAATATTTTGGACATACGAGTATGAAGAGATACGAAGGGCTGGAGAAGACCAATATGGAAGGAGGCATACCGGCATAGATCAGAAGAAAAAAAACAACGGTGAAGATAGATTCAGGATATAACTGATAGTGTGAGCTTCACTGCAGAAGACGCGTAAAACTTGGCCAATGAGAGAAGTGTCCAAGGATTGTTGAGGTGGCAAAGTTCTGCTCAAGATAAGGTATTTGATAATGCGTCTGGTGTATAAACTTCACTGTTTTCTAGCACATTCAGAAATCTGTGCAGTTTTCTATTCAGTGTTGTTTCACTAGGCCAGTGAGTTTCCTTCAGTATATCATTTTTAGGCAGTCTTGAAGTATGTGCTCTGCAGTCTGGGGTTATGTTATGTTATGCGATCGACGTCATGGCACATTGGGCATTCCCATTCGTGCTCTGTCCTCCGTTGCAGCAGCCATCCCAAAGTCCATTTGCTCACAGTACCCATGAGAAGTTGATTACTATATCTTCTTTCTCTACCACGAAGTCGACACTGTCTGGCATGTCCAAACTTAACGCCTAATTCTCGAACTCGTTCCAGTGTCTGAGACCCGCCCATGTCACACAATTGAGAGCGTACCGCATTGATGATATCGGCTCTGTCCATGCTTCTGCCCACTCTGTCCATGCAGTCTGGGGTGCATGTTCTGACGTACACATTGCTGAATTTTCAATTGTCTTGAAGTGTATGCTCTGCAGTCTGGGGTGCATGTATTCATGTACTGTCGATAAAACTATCGTTACGTAATTCAGGTTAGGATGTTTCTTTATGCCCTCGACAGAAAAAACCCCCTGGTCTTACTGGGATTGAACCCGGTCTCCGCATGGAAGCCGCGCTTTAATCCATACGTCAACATGTACAAGTGGCTGAATTACCAATCTTAGTCGATTGTGTCCTGTTCTAAGGCGCTAAATGATAACTTGTTCTAATCTGCTCAAATTTTGGTCATCATACTGTATAAGTATTGATGTCTTTCTGATTGATTTAATCATCCTTTTCTTTTGGTTATATGTAACTGGTATATTCAGCTGTTTTCCTGCAGTACCTTCCTTGGCCAGTCGGTATGCTGTTTCATTTCTTATAGGTGTGTGCTGATCTTGGTGCTAATCTGTCAAACATACACCACACACTTCGTCAAACATATTAACAAACAGACTGCGTCAAACATACAACACACTCAACGTTTTCACTGCCACACATACCCCTAACGCTCCCTAATGACACAGTCTCCTATGACCCCATTTTCAGATAACTAGCCAGTGTGTAGTTTATGATAGTCTCAGATAACTAGCCAGTGCGTAGTTTATGATAGAGTCTCAGATAACTAGCCAGTGCGTAGTTTATGATAGAGATTTCAATATTAAGTGAGTTTTAAACAATTTTACATGACAACACTGGTCCCAGATATAAGCAGATAAGCTAGCAGTGCGTAGTAGATAGAAGCAAACTAAAAGTCTTTGAAGGACTCGATAACTCCATCTGTCATTATGATGCATGTCGAGAAATTAGGCAGATCATTTCTAAGATAGAGAACCAACATGCTAGTTTAAAATGCTGATCATCCAAACTGATGGATATACAAGAGAGGTGTATACAAAAGAGATGGATATACAGAGAGATGGATATACAAGAAGATGGATGGATATATAAGAGGATGGATAACAGAGGATGGATGATATCAGAAGAGTGGATATAAGAGAGATGATATAGCAGGAGAGGGATACAGAGAGATGATATACAGAGATGGATATCAAGAAGAGGATATACAAGAGAGATGAGATATCAAGAGAGGTGGATATTTAAAAGAGATGGATAACAGCAGATGGATATAAGAGAGATGATAACAAGAGGGATAGTATGCAAGAGGAATGATATAGCAGAGAGGTGATGATATACAGAGGAGTGAAGGATATACAAGAGAGTGGATGGATAGAGCAGATAGATGGATGGATATACAGAGAGGTGGATGATATAGCAGGAGTGATATAAAGAGGTGATATACAGCAGATGGATAGTTAGAGAGATGGATATACAAGAGGGTGGATGATGAGAAGAGAGTGGTATTAAAGAGAGATGATATACAAGAGAGGGATATACAGAGAGATGGATATCAAGGAGTGATATACAAGAAGATGGATAATGAAGAAGTGAGATATACAAGAGAGGTGGATATACAAGAGATGAAATAAAGAGGATGGATATACAAGAGAGATGGAATACAAGAGAGATGAATATACAAGAGAGTGGATATACAAGAGATGGATATACAAGAGAGGTGGATATACAAGAGAGATGGATATACAAGAGAGATGAATATACAAGAGAGTGAGGATATACAAGAGAGTGATGGATATACAAGAGAGGTGGATATACAAGAGAGGTGGATATACAAGAGAGGTGGATATACAAGAGAGATGGATATACAAGAGAGGTGGATATACAAGAGAGATGGATATACAAGAGAGGTGGATATACAAGAGAGATGGATATACAAGAGAGGTGGATATACAAGAGAGATGGATATACAAGAGAGGTGGATATACAAGAGAGATGGATATACAAGAGAGATGGATATACAAGAGAGATTGATATACAAGAGAGATGAATATACAAGAGAGGTGGATGATATACAAGAGAGGGATGGATATACAAGAGAGGTGGATGATATACAAGAGAGGATGGATATACAAGAGATGATGGATATACAAGAGAGATGATATACAAGAGAGGTGGATGGATATACAAGAGAGTGAATATACAAGAGAGTGATGGATATACAAGAGAGATGGATATACAAAGAGATGATGGATATACAAGAGAGGTGAGATATACAAGAGAGATGGATTGATATACAAGAGAGATTGATATACAAGAGAGATGGATATACAAGAGAGATGGATATACAAGAGAGATGGATATACAAGAGAGATGGATATACAAGAGAGATGGATATACAAGAGAGATGGATATACAAGAGAGATGGATGGATATACAAGAGAGTGATGGATATACAAGAGAGATGGAGGATATACAAGAGAGTGGATAATACAAGAGAGATGGATGGATATACAAGAGAGATTGATATACAAGAGAGATGGATGGATATACAAGAGAGGTGGATGGATATACAAGAGAGATGGATATACAGGTGAGATGGATATACAAGAGGTGGATGGATATACAAGAGAGATTGATATACAAGAGAGAGGGATGGATATACAAGAGAGATGGATGGATATACAAGAGAGATGGATGGATATACAAGAGAGATGGATGAATATACAAGAGAGATGGATATACAAGAGAGATTGATATACAAGAGAGATTGATGGATATACAAGAGAGATTGATATACAAGAGAGATGGATGGATATACAAGAGAGATTGATATACAAGAGAGATGGATATACAAGAGAGATGGATAATATACAAGAGAGAGGGATATACAAGAGAGATGGATATACAAGAGAGATGGATATACAAGAGAGATGGATGAATATACAAGAGAGATTGATATACAAGAGAGATTGATATACAAGAGAGATGGATGGATATACAAGAGAGATTGATATACAAGAGAGATGGATGATATCAAGAGAGATTGATATACAAGAGAGATGGATGATATCAAGAGAGATGGATGGATATCAAGAGAGATGATATACAAGAGAGATGGATGGATATACAAGAGAGATTGATATACAAGAGAGATGGATGAATATACAAGAGAGATGGATGGATATACAAGAGAGATTGATATACAAGAGAGATTGATGGATATACAAGAGAGATGGATGGATATACAAGAGAGATGGATATACAAGAGATGGATGGATATACAAGAGAGGTGGATGGATATACAAGAGAGATGGATATACAGGTGAGATGGATATACAAGAGGTGATGGATATACAAGAGAGATGGATATACAAGAGAGATGGATATACAAGAGGATGGATATACAAGAGAGATGGATATACAAGAGGGATGGATATACAAGAGAGATGGATATACACGAGAGATGGATATACAAGAGAGATTGATATACAAGAGAGGTGGATATACAAGAGAGATGGATGGATATACAAGAGAGGATGGATATACAAGAGAGATGTATGGATATACAAGAGAGATGGATATACAAGAGAGATGGATGGATATACAAGAGAGGTGGATATACAAGAGAGATGGATGGATATACAAGAGAGATGGATGGATATACAAGAGAGGTGGATATACAAGAGAGATGGATGGATATACAAGAGAGATGGATGGATATACAAGAGAGATGGAATATACAAAGAGATGATGGATATACAAGAGAGGTGGATGGATATACAAGAGAGATGAGATATACAAGAGGGGTGATGGATATACAAGAGAGATGGGGATATACAAGAGAGATGGATGGATATACAAGAGAGATGAGGGATATACAAGAGAGATGGATGGATATACAAGAGATGATGGATATACAAGAGAGATGATGGATATACAAGAGAGATGATGGATATACAAGAGAGATGGATGATATACAAGAGAGATGTATGATATACAAGAGAGTGGATATAACAAGAAAATGGATATAAAGAGAATGGATATACAAGAGAGATGGATGGATATACAAGAGAGATGGATGGATATACAAGAGAGATGGATGGAAATACAAGAGAGATGGATATACAAGAGAGATGGATATACAAGAGAGATGGATATACAAGAGAGATGGATATACAAGAGAGATGGATATACAAGAGAGATTGATGGATATACAAGAGAGATGGATGGATATACAAGAGAGATTGATGGATATACAAGAGAGATGGATATACAAGAGAGATGGATATACAAGAGAGATGGATATACAAGAGAGAGGGATATACAAGAGAGATTGATGGATATACAAGAGAGATGGATATACAAGAGAGATGGATATACAAGAGAGATGTATGATATACAAGAGATGGATGGATATACAAGAGAGATGTATGGATATACAAGAGAGATGGATATACAAGAGAGATGGATATACAAGAGAGATGGATATACAAGAGAGATGGATATAAAAGAGAGATGTATGGATATACAAGAGAGATGGATGGATATACAAGAGAGATGGATGGATATACAAGAGAGGTGGATGGATATACAAGAGAGATGGATATACAAGAGAGATGGATTGATATACAAGAGAGATGGATATACAAGAGAGATGGATATACAAGAGAGATGGATATACAAGAGAGATGTATGGATATACAAGAGAGATTGATGGATATACAAGAGAGATGAATATACAAGAGAGATGGATATACAAGAGAGATGGATGGATATACAAGAGAGATGGATATACAGGAGATGTATGGATATACAAGAGAGATGGATATACAAGAGAGATGGATATACAAGAGGTGGATGGATATACAAGAGAGATGGATGATACAAGAAGATGATGGATATACAAGAGAGGTATGGATATACAGGAGAGATGTATGGATATACAAGAGGAGATATACAAGAGAGATGGATATACAAGAGAGATGGATATACAAGAGAGATGGATATACAAGAGAGATGGATATACAAGAGAGATGGATATACAAGAGAGATTGATGGATATACAAGAGAGATGGATATACAAGAGAGATGGATGGATATACAAGAGAGATGGATATACAAGAGAGGTGGATGGATATACAAGAGAGATGGATATACAGGTGAGATGGATATACAAGAGGTGGATGGATATACAAGAAAGATGGATATACAAGAGAGATGGATATACAAGAGGATGGATATACAAGAGAGATGGATATACAAGAGGTGGATGGATATACAAGAGAGATGGATGGATATACAAGAGAGATGGATGGATATACAAGAGAGATGGATATACAGGTGAGATGGATATACAAGAGGTGATGGATATACAAGAAAGATGGATATACAAGAGAGATGGATATACAAGAGAGATGGATATACAAGAGGGATGGATATACAAGAGAGATGGATATACAAGAGGATGGATATACAAGAGAGATGGATATACAAGAGAGATGGATATACAAGAGAGATGGATATACAAGAGAGAGGGATGGATATACAAGAGAGATGGATATACCAGAGAGATGGATATACAAGAGAGATGGATGGATATACAAGAGGGATGGATATACAAAGAGAGATGGATATACAGAGAGATGGATATACAAGAGAGATGGATATACAAGGGATGGATATACAAGAAGATGGATATACAGAGAGTGGATATACAGAGAGTAGATATACAAGGGTGGATGGATATACAGAGAGGATATCAGATGGATATACAAGAGGTGGATGGATATACAAGAGAGATGGATATACAAGAGAGATGGATATAGGAGGAACACAATGAGATGACAATAAATCTCACCACCAGTTCCTGTATCTTGTGTTCCCAGATATCAACAAACAAACAAACAAACACAATAAATCTCACCACCAGTTCCTGTATCTTGTGTTCAATAATTGACATATGATGAACAAGACATGTGAGAATATCAACAGACAAACACAATAAATCTCACCACCAGTTCCTGTATCTTGTGTTCCCAGATGGATAAATAAATACCAGTACTGGCAGGACGATGAACTTGATTACTGTTTCCATTATTGTTATTTGACATTGTTAATTCTTCTACAATCTACAGCTATTTACTGTATTATCTTGTTCGTCTCAATACACAACTATTACGTTTTCAGTATTACAAATCTATACACGTTACGATTTCAGTATTGCACAACATGTATATATAGTCTCGATTACGATTTCAAATAAGACAATGTATACGTATTCTTCCAGTAATAAAGACAAAATGTATATCGTTTCTGATTACCGTATTAGAATAAACAATATTCTCTGATACCGTATTTATAATAAAGACAAATGTATGTCATACGATCGAATAAACATCATGACTAGCTCTAAACAAAGACTTGATAATCTTGAGTTAGTCACTAATTTTGTATGATAGTTATATAGTTGGTATAAATTATATAAATATGTAGGTAACAAAGTTTATTATCCAACAACGATCTTGAACTAACAACTGCTTACACCGTGTCAGCATATGCACTTTCATAGAAAAGCAACCCTAGAGATGGATCGGACATGTGACACGCGTATGGAGATTAAATGTATCACGAAAACTGCTCTGATATGGACACTAGATGGTAAACGAAAACTTGGAAGACTCAAAACGACATGGAGAAAAACAGTAGCACAAGACGTGAATCACAGCTGGAACACAATACAGAAGACGGCCAAGAATAAAGAAGAGTGGCGTGCATTTGTTGCTGCTCTAGTCGCCAAGGATATCACATGATAAAGAGAGATGAATAGTTTATTAGTATTAATGTTGATAGCACGAGATGTAGTCGCCATAGTAAGACGAAAATACTCACGATAGTTCAAGTCTGAAGTCTTAGACAGATTGTACACACACACACATATCAGTGGAAGGTTCTCAACCTTCTAGCTACACTCTTGATATGAGGCAAACGCCGCACTCCTTCCAGTCGAATAAATGATATAACGACAAACTGAAAATAAAAAGATGTATACTGAGTTTTGTAAACTGCTTACACATCATTGACGAGAATGTAACATTAAAGCAGATAGTTGAAAGAATTGGACAATACAAAAGTCAAAATCATGTGATCTGGGTATTTCAGATTATGACATAGTTTTCATAAAATCCGGAGTAACATGTTATAGTTGTTCAAATTATCTTACGTCCGATATAACATCATCCACTTACATCCATATACATCATCACGACATCGATATAACATCATCACTTACATCCGATCATCATCCACTTGATCGATATAACCTCATCACTTGACATCCGATATAAATCATGAGACGTAAACATCATCCCTGACATCGATAACCTCTCCACTTGACATCCGATATAAATCATCCACTGAATCGTAATTTCACTTAACGATAACACATCACGAATCATATAAATGCATCACTTGACATCCGATATATCATCCATGACATCGATATAACATCTCCACTTGACATCGATATAACATTCACGAGCATGAAAATGCTCATGAACATTAAATCATCCACGAATGATAAATCATCTTTGACATCGATATAACATCATATATCGATACAACATCTCACTGACATCATATAATCATCCTTGACATCGATATAATTCCTTACATCGATAAAATATCATGAACATATATCATCCATTGACATCGATAAAATCATCACTTGAATCGAATAACATCATCACTTGAATCGATTAACATAACATTGACATCGATATAACATCATCCACTTGACATCCGATATAACATCCTCCACTTGACATCCGATATAACATCATCCACTTGACATCCGATATAACATCATCCACTTGACATCCGATATAACATTATCCACTTGACATCCGATATAACATCATCCACTTGACATCCGATATAACATCATCCACTTGACATAAATTATTGATTTTTACATTTTGCTATTGATAACAATCGTGACCTTCGTAAAGTATTTTTTGCTCACCCAAACCTTCAGTGCTATAAGAGTTTACTTTTGCTATTAGTAAAATAACAGCGATGTTTATTTGGTATACTGTCAGAAGTTTAACAGTAGGATAGTAAAGTATTCCTGTAATTACGCATTTGTGTGCTTCACAATGCAATTCAGCGCCAGTGAAAATCGGAATCTATGGAATTTATCATTTCACACTATATCCAAACGGTTGTCATTGGTGCGTGCACACACCATTTATTTGAATGAATAGAAGTTGAAGGTATCATTTGTTCACTATGTCACATTGCTTGTTTTAATATGTAATAGGGATACGCCTTTGCAAACATTTGCCACCATTATGTGTATTACTGTAAATTCTAAACTGTGATTATCATTTTGTTGTGCTTATGCAAAATTATATAACAAACAACGTGCTGTGCATCAACCAAGCTTAATTACTTAAACATGAATTCGTCAGGTCGTGAGGTATTTAAGATTGACTGCAAAAAATTAATATATGTGCGGTAGATTGAACGAATCAGTGTGTTCACGAATTTTGGAACGAACTTAACACAAAATTCACTACATTGTCATCACGTACACACTGGCACACACATTTTTTTCTTTCTCTCTCGCACAGTATCTTCGTTTTTACACATTTGCCATCTCACACAGGCACACACACGCAGTATGTAGTTTCTAAAAATACAACTTCTAACGCGAACATGAATGAAAACCCCCTCCCACAGAGCATGTCCATCAAACACGATTATCTATGAGTAACCAAGCTAAGAGGAATGAGATAACACTGAAACATGCATACAAACTGCACACTCATCAATCGTCTACCTCTTACTTCTACTTCTCTATCACTCTTCATCACATTCATGAATCTAATCTTTCGTTTCCCTTCTGTGATATATTTCTTCTTTCATGCTAAATCTTTTCCAACATTTCATCAAACTTGCACTTTCTTTATTCTCCTTCTCTCATTCATCAAATTCATTCCTTCTCTGTGTGCTCTTCTCCTTCGTCATTCTAGTCTTATTCTTCTTCTTTCCCTCATTCTATCCTGCAATACATTGTCCTTTTCAGGCACTTATTCTCAACTGATTATTTCTCTTGATCTTCACATTTCACTTGTCCCATCTCATCATTTGTGTTCTTCACACTCTCTCTTTCCCTCCTCCTCTGATTCTTTCTCTTAATCTTCTCCTTTCACGTATTCCAACCCTCACTCTCATGTGTTTTCTTCTCATGTGTGTTTCTATGCTTCTCATGTGTGTTCTTCTCATGCTCCATGTGCTATTCCTCTCTGATTTTCTTTCTATCTATTCCCTTTTCATTCATTCACCGCCCTTTCCTTTGTGTTCTTCACTCTCTCTCTTTCCTCCCTACTCTGACTCTTTCAAGCTTTCTCTCTCTTTTCCCTTCATCCTCTGACACTTTCAATCTTCTCACTCTCTCTTTCCCTCCACCTCTAACTCTTTCTTGCAATCTTCCTGATGTCACACATCCAACCTATCTCCCCTTCGAGTCTCATACTAAATCCTTTATCTAACCTTTCCTCTATCCTCTCAGTCATAATCCCACTGCCTCCCTCTCTAAAATCCCCAAAGAAAATGTGAAGATACGATCAAACAAAATGTCCATCCTCCACACCACCTACTTGACGGCAAGCATCTGCTACATCATCACCTATTCATATTTGATGTATCAGTAATAAGCGTCCATGCGTTAAGGCGGGGTGGGAGTTGTGAACAAGTGCCACGCCCTGGGAAATGGGTTTTTGATAACACAGTTTGACGTGAATCTGGTCTTCTCCATTTCCGCTTAGTAAACTACCAACGTGGTAGCGTCTGTGGCTTAAGGGATAGTGACTCGGTCTATTAACCCCAACGTTCTGAGTTCGAATCACACTACGGACAGTTTGGCTGCACATTGTTTCGCGTGGAGTTTTACAAAAGGACGATGGCACCACCGTTCAGAAAGCAATGGCAAACTACTGAACGTAATAATGCCTAAAAAAATCACAAACAGCGTTAAAAGCTGAGGTTGATTCGCAAAGTCCTGTCAAGGATATGCTATTAACTTTTTAAACTACCAACGTAGAACGGAGTACGGAGTAGCGTAATGCGTTAGCGTTATCCTATCGACTCTGGAACAAGGGGGTTGTGAGTTCAATCCCACACTCGTCGACTGTCCACAAGTGAGGACAAAAATTGACCATCATACCTCCTGCGCACTAGAGCCTAGAAAGTGAAGTGTCTTCATACCATAAGGTTTAACAAGGCTACGGGAAAGTGTATTTATTACAATGGTTCTTTAACGTATTCAAGATAAAAACGGGACCTAGATTTTATCATCCGTCTCCGACAGAACTAGGAACTGACCTCACCTAAACTGATATCAGAGAACAAATAGTCATATCGCTCCTCCCCCAACACAAGAAACAAACCAATAACTTAATTCAAGCCTAAGAAGTCCAAAGCGCTCTACGAAGTATGGGACATTGACAAAGCGGCGAAGAGGATCATTAATGCATTTGAATACAAATGTTACAGAAGAGTACTTATAACAAACATGGACAGAGAACACAACAAATGTTACAGAAGAGTACTTATAACAAACATGGACAGAGAACACAACAAATGTTACAGAAGAGTACTTATAACAAACATGGACAGAGAACACAACAAATGTTACAGAAGAGTACTTATAACAAACATGGACAGGGAACACAACAAATGTTACAGAAGAGTACTTATAACAAACATGGACAGAGAACACAACAAATATTACAGAAGAGTACTTATAAAAAACATGGACAGAGAACACAACAAATGTTACAGAAGAGTACTTATAACAAACATGGACAGAGAACACAACAAATGTTACAGAAGAGTACTTATAAAAAACATGGACAGAGAACACAACAAATGTTACAGAAGAGTACTTATAACATGGACAGAGAAAAGAACAAATGTTACAGAAGAGTACTTATAACAAACATGGACAGAGAACACAACAAATGTTACAGAAGAGTACTTATAAAAAACATGGACAGAGTACACAACAAATGTTACAGAAGAGTACTTATAACAAACATGGACAGAAAGAACAAATGTTAATCGCAAGAGACTTGATATTAAAGAGATGGCTAGAGAACATAAAACATGACAATAAATATTATAATCAAACGACAGAGTGCAGAAAGAAATGTTAAGAAGAGTACTTGAAGAAGAATGGAAGAAAGACAAAAGATGTACAAGATGTACTATGATCTAAATGACTGGACAGAGACCTGGTCACATGTACAGAATATAGTTTTCTTTACTGTCATGGACGAGACCAACTGTTAAGGGACAAGCACTGGATGAGATGATAAGAACCTACCTCTAACACTGACAGTGACCTCGAACAAAGTTACAAAATATACGATGGCAGGAAAAAAATAGTTACAGAAGAACATTTGACCAAAACTGACTAGAGAAACAAAATGTTACTGAGAGATTTACAATAATGTCAGAAGGATCACAACAATGTTCGAATTTATTTTCTATATTAAAAGTGCGAGAACAAATTTAGAGGGGAGAGTATCTTTAAAAGATGGAAGAGAATAGAAAATGTTAAGAAGCATGTTTTAAAGGTAATATTATTTTGGACACAACAAATGTTACAGAAACAAACATCAGGACTCGAGAACATGCATATCCTTGTGCAACAATACTTTCACATGGCAGCTAAGTAACAGATGATCAAAAAATTTTATAACAACTTTGTGTACAGAGCAAACATGACAAGAGCATAAAGGCAGAGCACAAAAATAATTACAGAAATCTTCCTGGACAGTAACAACAACACAAGTAAGAAGAGTACTTATAACAAACATACAGAAACAAAAATGTTACAGAAGGTACTTAAAAAACATGGACAGAGAACAACAAATGTTACAGAAGAGTACTTATAACAAACATGGGCAGAGAACACAACAAATGTTACAGAAGAGTACTTATAACAATCATGGACAGAGAACACAACAAATGTTACAGAAGAGTACTTATAACAAACATGGACAGAGAAAAGAACAAATGTTTATGATCTGCAACAGCTTGATATTAAAGAGAGTTGGCTTTTAGAGAACATAAAAACATGGACAATTAAATATTTCGGACACATCAAACGACACGAGTGCCTAGAGAAGATAATTTTGGAGGGGAATGATGCCTGGAAGAAGAATGAGAGAAAGACCTAGAAGACGATGAGTGCAAGATGTCACTGATGATCTGATAATGACTGCTGCTGACGCTGGTCGCCTTGCACAGAATGAGTGCAAGATGTCACTGATGATCTGAGAATGACTGCTGCTGACGCTGGTCGCCTTGCACAGAATATAGTTTTTCCGGTCTACTGTCATGGGAGCCAAGTTCTGGGAAAGGGGCAAGCTACTTGATGATGATGATGAAGAACCCTACCTCTACACGACTGTGACCTCTGAACTGTTGGCATAAATATAGTGGCCGGAAATAATATATAGGAAACACATTTGACCAAAACTCGACTGAGAGAAAACAGGAAATGATTATTTTCTGTTGAGATTTCTAGATAACGTCAGAAGGTCACAACTGTTCGACATTTATTTTCTAGTTTTTATTAAAAGTGCTGAGAAATATTTGAGAGTGATGGGGAGAGTTATTTTTTTTTAAAGTATGGAGGGGGAATTGAGGAAATTGAAAGGTCATGTTTTAAAGGTAATATTTATTTCTGGCACAACACAAGCACAGAAACAAAACTCGACTTCTGAGAACATGCATATTCCTTGTGGCAACATATGAATTTCACAGGCAGCTAAGTAACAGATGATCAACAACATTTTTATACCTACTTTGTGTTACCAGAGCCAAACATGGACATTGAGCAAAGCGCAGGCACAAAAATAACTACATGTGAAATGCGTTGCCTGCGAAAAGTTACCAACAACACAAGAAAAGACAGAATCACCAACATCAGCATAAGAAAGAAAGTTGGCACAAAACCGTACTTGAATTACATAGATAAACAAAGAATGAAGTGGTTTGGTCACTTAATAAGAATGAATCCAAACTCCACAGTATACAGTCTTCTACAACAGAACATCGGGAAAGAAGGCACAAGGAAGACCACGGAAAAGATGGTTAGATGGCGTAGCAGAATCCTGTGAAAGAGCAAAGATAATAATCACACAAGCCACCAGAACAACGCAAGACAAAAACAGAAAACACGACACTGGGCAACAACCCGGTAGCAGTGTGACGACACTGAGCAACAGCCCGCTAGCTGTGTGACGACACTGAACAACAACCCGGTAGCAGTGTGACGACACTGAACAACAGCCCGGTAGCAGTGTGACGACACTGAGCAACAGCCCGTAGCAGTGTGACGACACTGAGCAACAACCCGGTAGCAGTGTGACAACACTGAGCAACAACCCGGTAGCAGCGTGACGACACTGAGCAACAACCCGGTAGCAGTGTGACGACACTGGGCAACAACCTGGTAGTAGTATGACGACACGAGCAACAACCCAGTAGCAGTATGACGACACTGAGCAACAACCCGGTAGCAGTATGACGTCACTGAGCAACAACCCGGTAGCAGTATGACGTCACTGAGCAACAACCCGGTAGCAGTGTGACGACAAAAGAAGAAGAAGAAGAACATATGAATGCGAATCGTGAACCATAACACAAATATTAAAAAAACAAAACTGAAGCTTTCGAAACAAAGTGTTACATAAACGTTCTTAGAACATCCTGGAAAGAGAAGAGAATAAAAACAGACATCTTACAAGACCTGCATATCGAGGAGCATTGGCTCATAAATAACATTATGTCATGGAAAATGCAATATTTTGGCTACGTTAAACGTCACAGTGGTAGGGAGAACGGTAATGGAAGGCATACTTCCTAGAGTCAGGCAGGGATGACCAGGGCGAAGGTGGCAGCAGGACATCAAAGAAACATTGAACATGACGCTGCAGGAGACAAAAGAACTTTCTAGAGACAAAGTTGTTCAGGCAGGCTATGATGAAAGCGACGTTCCGCAAGTGACATTTTGATAATCTGATTTCTTTTCTAGCAAAGACTGCCTTCATCCAGCATAAAGATTATTTCTAGCAAAGACTGCCTCTATCCAGTATAAAGATTATTTATTTCTAGCATAGACTGCCTCTATCCAGCATAAAAATTATTTATTTCTAGCAAAGACTTCCTCTATCCAGCATAAAGATTATTTATTTCTAGCAAAGACTTCCTCCATCCAGTATAAAGATTATTTATTTCTAGCAAAGAATTCCTCCATCCAGCATAAATATTATTTCTAGCATAGACTGCCTAGCATAGATCCAGCATAAAGATTATTTATTTCTAGCAAAGACTGCTCTATCCAGCATAAAAATTATTTATTTCTAGCATAGACTGCCTCTATCCAGCATAAAAATTATTTATTTCTAGCAAAGACTTCCTCCATCCAGCATAAAGATTATTTATTTCTAGCATAGACTGCCTCCATCCAGCATAAAGATTATTTATAAACTTCTTGGTCAACAAAGAAAAGGAAAGAAAATATAGACGTAACGTGACAAGAGAGGAGCCTCGAGCAATTTCAGCGCATGAATAATATTATGTTTAAGAAACTGGAATATTTTGTTGACGTTAAGCCTGACAGTTGTTTGAAGAGAACGGTAATTGTGGACATGGTTGATGGCAGACGAAGTTGGAGACAAGAAAAGAAAGAAGAAGAAGACTAATGGGAAGAAAATGTGGTAGCGTGTATGATTTAAGAGCTTTTAAAGCCGAGCAGCTGTCGGGTGCGCCACAATAGATACAAACGTTAGACATCACTGAATTAGATTGATCATCATTGCACTTCGGTGAGTAACCATATGTGCTCCGTTCTATTTCTCACACAGGAAGATCTCAGCGACAGTGCATGCACTCCGTAGCACTGACGAGGGTTCCCGATGTAATTTTGAAGATGGTGAAGATATTTGGTAAAAATTCAAATGTTAAATCTTATTCGAATAAATTGTGCCCGGCAACGGTTGTTCAGTATACTCTTCTCGAATTGAACTGTCAATGTATCTTTTACGCGCTCAACTTGATCTCATGTCTTCGTTTTATGGTTCGTCTCCGATAGGACTTGGAACTGGATCTCACCTACACTAAGATCAGTGATCTCTGGGAAAATTTCCCGATGGCTTTACATACGTTTGCTATGAGAGGCAAGCACCTAAAGTCTACGTCACAGAGACCATCTTGTTTTGACTTGTTTCATCATGCAATTTGCAGCTCAATCCCAAGTTTGCATATTTGACTGTGAGAATAATTAGAGCATACCAACACCAAAGTACATCATAGAGCGATGGCAGCAGGTAGCAGGGAGCGCTCATCGTTTCATTTCTGAGTTGTTTATTTTTGTGGAGTGTTATTTATCCCAGCGGATCACAGGGCGCTTCCAGAATCACTTTCGAGAAGGTTCATCAAATATGGTTGCTGTTTGTATTAGCTATCAATTATACGACGATACACTACAGATGCACTTCTTTAAGAGAGGGTAGATCAAGTTGAATATGGCGCTGCAAGGTTTGATAAGGCGAATTTGTATGTAATATATGCAAACAATAATCTGATCGTACAGATCGAACGTGTATTATAAATGGGTACACCAGATTGTGAGCGTCTGTAGCTCAAGCGGTAGTGAGTTCGATCACAAACCCAAGCGTACCTGGTTCAAACCCCACGGCGGGAAAGTTTGGAAGCAAATTCGTGTCCGTGGGATTTTTACAAAAGGTAAAAATAGAACACACCGTTCAGAAAGCAATGGCAAACTACTGAACGTATAAGTTGTGCCTAGAAAATCAACGACTAGTTTACTGTGGTTGATGGCTACGTCCTTTAGGATATGCCACGATTTTCATTTTCACACCAGAACAGGGGGTTTATCGATGAAAACAGAAAGATAATGACAGAAAAATCATCAAGTATGAAACATAATCGACGTTTCGGTTTATATGCTTTCATGAAGAACAAATATACAGTATGAGGAAATATCTTCTTCTTCTTCAAACGCTCCATGTCGACCACTTGTTAAACCACTCTTTGTGATTTGTATGTCATCTGAGCCTAAGAGCCTGAGCCTAAGAGCGATTGTACGTTGTGACAGTTATGCGCCTACAAGTATGTCGGTACATCATGGACAGAGAAGAGAACAAATAGATCTATCCTAATAAGGAACTCAAAATAAAATAAAACACTGGCTGATGCTACAAATAGGAATGAGAAAATGCAAGTATTTTGGACATATAAAAAGACACGAAAGGTTGAAGAAGACCAGAATGGAACCAGGCACCCCGTCAAAGAGGAAGACCACAGAGAAGATAGATTCAGGATGTAGAGGAAGACCACAGAGAAGATAGATTCAGGATGTAGAGGAAGACCACAGAGAAGATAGATTCAGGATGTAGAGAAAAACCACAGAGAAGATAGATTCAGGATGTAACTGATGATTTGAGCAAGACGGCTGCATAGGCGGAGACATCTGACCTATGAGAGAGAGAGAAATTAAGGACTCTTAGGTTGGACAAGTTCTGCTCAGGACTAACTATTTGATGATGTTGATGATGATGACGATGTTGTCAGATGATACTATGAGATAACGGCTCAACACTATACAGACTTTGATGATGTTGTCAGATGATACTATGAGATAAGGGCTCAACACTATACAGACTTTGATGATGACGTCAGATGATACTATGAGATAAGGGTTCAACACTATACAGACTTTGATGATGTTGTCAGATGATACATGAGATAGGCTCAACATATACAGACTTTGATGATGACGTCAGATGATACTATGAGATAAGGGCTCAACACTATACAGACTTTGATGATGATGTCAGATGATACTATAAGATAAGGGCTCAACACTATACAGACTTTGATGATGACGTCAGATGATACTATGAGATAAGAGCTCAACACTATACAGACTTTGATGATGACGATGTTGTCAGATGATACTATGAGATAAGGGCTCAACACTATACAGACTTTGATGATGACGTCAGATGATACTATGAGATAAGGGCTCAACACTATACAGATTTTGATGATGACGTCAGATGATACTATGAGATAAGGGCGCAACACTATACAGACTTTGATGATGACGTCAGATGATACTATGAGATAAGGGCTCAACACTATACAGACTTTGATGATGACGCAGATGATACTATGAGATAAGGCCAACACTATACAGACTTTGATGATGACGATGTTGTCAGATGATACTATGAGATAAGGGCTCAACACTATACAGACTTCGATGATGACGTCAGATGATACTATGAGATAAGAACACTATACAGACTTTGATTTATGACGTCAGATGATACTATGATATAACGGCTCAACACTATACAGACTTTGATGATGACGTCAGATGATACTATGAGATAAGGGCTCAACACTATACAGACTTTGATGATGACGTCAGATGATACTATGAGATAAGGGCTCAACACTATACAGACTTTGATGATGACGATGTTGTCAGATGATACTACGAGATAAGGGCTCAACACTATACAGACTTTGATGATGATGTCAGATGATACTATGAGATAAGGGCTCAACACTATACAGACTTTGATGATGACGTCAGATGATACTATGAGATAAGGGCTCAACACTATACAGACTTTGATGATGACGTCAGATGATACTATGAGATAAGGGCTCAACACTATACAGACTTTGATGATGACGATGTTGTCAGATGATACTATGAGATAAGGGCTCAACACTATACAGACTTCGATGATGACGTCAGATGATACTATGAGATAAGAACACTATACAGACTTTGATGATGACGTCAGATGATACTATGATATAACGGCTCAACACTATACAGACTTTGATGGTGACGTCAGATGATACTATGAGATAAGGGCTCAACACTATACAAACTTTGATGATGACGTCAGATGATACTATGAGATAAGGGCTCAACACTATACAGACTTTGATGATGACGATGTTGTCAGATGATACTACGAGATAAGAGCTCAACACTATACAGATTTTGATGATGACGATGTTGTCAGATGATACTATGAGATAAGGGCTCAACACTATACAGACTTTGATGATGACGATGTTGTCAGATGATACTATGAGATAAGAGCTCAACACTATACAGACTTTGATGATGACGTCAGATGATACTATGAGATAAGGGCTCAACACTATACAGACTTTGATGATGACGATGTTGTCAGATGATACTACGAGATAAGAACACTATACAGACTGCACTTCTGTTATCAATATAGTTTTATATTTCCCTGTACAGGTAAAACATACCCACAATACCTAGAGGAAAACCAAACAAACGCGTAACCTAAACAAAACAATATCAGATGAGACTACAAACACAGGAAGTTTACCTGGAGAAGTCTGCTGAAACAGGTGAGAATCCTCCACACAGGTGGTTGCTTCATTGCTTTATATAAGTTTTAGAATACCAATGTGAAGATGGATGCAGGATGTTATTGATGACTTAATCATGCCGGTATCACAGACAGGTACCAAACGCTAAGGCAGGTCAGAGAATTCAAATACCTTGAAGTATCTTCACATCTGATAGTAGACTGGACAGAGAGATCGAAACTAGAATCCAGTAAGCCAACATTACATACCAGCTTACCCAATCTTGAAACACCCAGAAATTCCAGTAGAGACTAAAAGATAGATTATAAATGCAATCTTCATACCAACACTGTGCTACCAGTGCCAAACATGGACACTGACAAAAGAACAAGAAATGAAAATTACCACATGTGAAATGAGATGTTTGAGGAAAGCAGTAAATAAAACAAGAAGAGACCATATAAGAAATGAGGAAATTAGAAGAACAGTCGGAACAACACCTGCTATTAGATTCATTGAAAAATAGAGACTCAAATGGTTTGGTCACTTTGTGAGAATAGACCCGAACACACCAGTTGCAAGAACGTACAACCTGAAAATGGAATCATCAAAAGGAAGGGCAGACCAAGAAAAAGATGGATTGATGGAGTTACAGACATCTTAAACTCCACAATACCAAGCGATCGAGCGTGCATATCTCGAAACCGATCATAAGTTAAACCTGCTACGCCTAACGACAAAAAACAGAGAAGGACACAGCATATCAAGCGATCGAGCGTGCATTATCTTGGAAACCGATCATAAGTTAAACCTGCTACGCCTAACGGCAAAAAAGCAGAGAAGGACAAAACAAAGATCAGAGACTGGTCTATGATAAGAGATAAATGACAGTGACTTAAGTAATGACCTGGCTGGAGTCAAAGACTTGTATTCATGTATGTTTTCTCAGTGACTTCTGCTCAGGAAGATTGAAACAGGCTGGGCTCAGAGACAATGGATGGAGTTGCTGAAGAGGTCTAGGCTGTCAAAAATCAGTTTTATTTGATTGACAGGACATACAGATGTAAGGGGACATGAAGGCTTGCAGGTATGGCTGCTATGAAGGCTTGCAGGTATGGCTGCTGTGAAGGCTGCAGGATGGCTGCTAGAAGGCTGCAGGTATGGCTGCTATGAAGGCTTGCAGGTATGGCTGCATGAAGGCTTGCAGGTATGGCTGCTATGAAGGCTTGCAGGTATGGCTGCTATGAAGGCTTGCAGGTATGGCTGCTATGAGGCTCAGGAACTTGCAGTATGGCTGCTTGAAGGCTTGCAGGTATGGCTGCTATGAAGGCTTGCAGGTATGGCTGCTATGAAGGCTTGCAGGTATGGCTGCTATGAAGGCTTGCAGGTATGGCTGCTATGAAGGCTTGCAGGTATGGCTGCTATGAAGGCTTGCAGGTATGGCTGCTATGAAGGCTTGCAGGTATGGCTGCTATGAAGGCTTGCAGGTAGCTGCTTGAAGGCTGCAGGTATGGCTGCTTGAAGGCTTGCAGGTATGGCTGCTTTGAAGGCTTGCAGGTATGGCTGCTATGAAGGCTTGCAGGTATGGCTGCTATGAAGGCTTGCAGGTATGGCTGCTATGAAGGCTTGCAGGTATGGCTGCTATGAAGGCTTGCAGGTATGGCTGCTATGAAGGCTTGCAGGTATGGCTGCTATGAAGGCTTGCAGGTATGGCTGCTATGAAGGCTTGCAGGTATGGCTGCTATGAAGGCTTGCAGGTATGGCTGCTGTGAAGGCTTGCAGGTATGGCTGCTATGAAGGCTTGCAGGATGGCTGCTATGAAGGCTTGCAGGTATGGCTGCTTTGAAGGCTTGCAGGTATGGCTGCTATGAAGGCTTGCAGGTATGGCTGCTATGAAGGCTTGCAGGTATGGCTGCTATGAAGGCTTGCAGGTATGGCTGCTATGAAGGCTTGCAGGTATGGCTGCTGTGAAGGCTTGCAGGTATGGCTGCTGTGAAGGCTTGCAGGTATGGCTGCTGTGAAGGCTTGCAGGATGGCTGCTGAAGGCTTGCAGGTATGGCTGCTATGAAGGCTTGCAGGTATGGCTGCTATGAAGGCTTGCAGGTATGGCTGCTATGAAGGCTTGCAGGTATGGCTGCTATGAAGGCTTGCAGGTATGGCTGCTATGAAGGCTGCAGGTATGGCTTGCTGTGAAGGCTTGCAGGTATGGCTGCTGTGAAGGCTTGCAGGTATGGCTGCTGTGAAGGCTTGCAGGTATGGCTGCTGTGAAGGCTTGCAGGTATGGCTGCTGTGAAGGCTTGCAGGTATGGCTGCTATGAAGGCTTGCAGGTATGGCTGCTATGAAGGCTTGCAGGTATGGCTGCTATGAAGGCTTGCAGGTATGGCTGCATGAAGGCTTGCAGGTATGGCTGCATGAAGGCTTGCAGGTATGGCTGCTATGAAGGCTTGCAGGTATGGCTGCTATGAAGGCTTGCAGGTATGGCTGCTATGAAGGCTTGCAGGTATGGCTGCTATGAAGGCTTGCAGGTATGGCTGCTATGAAGGCTTGCAGGTATGGCTGCATGAAGGCTTGCAGGTATGGCTGCTATGAAGGCTTGCAGGTATGGCTGCTATGAAGGCTTGCAGGTATGGCTGCTATGAAGGCTTGCAGGTATGGCTGCTATGAAGGCTTGCAGGTATGGCTGCTATGAAGGCTTGCAGGTATGGCTGCTATGAAGGCTTGCAGGTATGGCTGCTATGAAGGCTTGCAGGTATGGCTGCTATGAAGGCTTGCAGGTATGGCTGCTATGAAGGCTTGCAGGTATGGCTGCTATGAAGGCTTGCAGGTATGGCTGCTATGAAGGCTTGCAGGTATGGCACTATGAAGGCTTGCAGGTATGGCTGCTATGAAGGCTTGCAGGTATGGCTGCTATGAAGGCTTGCAGGTATGGCTGCTATGAAGGCTTGCAGGTATGGCTGCTATGAAGGCTTGCAGGTATGGCTGCTATGAAGGCTTGCAGGTATGGCTGCTATGAAGGCTTGCAGGTATGGCTGCTATGAAGGCTTGCAGGTATGGCTGCTATGAAGGCTTGCAGGTATGGCTGCTATGAAGTGACATATGGCTATGAAGGCTTGCAGGTATGGCTGCTATGAAGGCTTGCAGGTATGGCTGCTATGAAGGCTTGCAGGTATGGCTGCTATGAAGGCTTGCAGGTATGGCTGCTATGAAGGCTTGCAGGTATGGCTGCTATGAAGGCTTGCAGGTATGGCTGCTATGAAGGCTTGCAGGTATGGCTGCTATGAAGGCTTGCAGGTATGGCTGCTATGAAGGCTTGCAGGTATGGCTGCTATGAAGGCTTGCAGGTATGGCTGCTATGAAGGCTTGCAGGTATGGCTGCTGTCAACAACGGTCGAACAATGGACCAGGCTGTTATTTTAAATTCTCTAAAGGAGAAAGGGCGTGTAAATGATTCAAGTAATAGTGGTGAATCTTCATTACTAACCAGACTGCAAGAATATTAAGTTAAATGTGGTGTAGCTCGACAAGAGAAATATACTTGTAACTAAAGAAGAATAGTAAACCAACAACGAACCGGTGTCGTTAGTCGTCACAAGCTGAGAAACATACTGAGGAGGAGGAGATCGAAGCACTTATGGACTAATTGATTCAGTGTGCAGTGATGATGAGCTGACGACTAAACTAAACACACGATAACCTATCAATTAAATATACTATTTTAAACACACAATAGACTTGCTTTAAACACACAATAGACTTACTTTAAACACACAATAGACTTGCTCTAAACACACAATAGACTTGCTCTAAACACACAATAGATTTGCTCTAAACACACAATAGACTTGCTCTAAACACACAATAGACTTGCTCTAAACACACAATAGACTTGCTCTAAACACACAATAGATTTGCTCCAAACACACAATAGACTTGCTCTAAACACACAATAGAAAAGTACTGCCCAACATAATTATATATTGGGGCGCAACTGACTAATGACTGTGGTGGCGTGGGCGTCATGTAGCAATTGCAATAATAATACAAATACTAAAACAGTCATATTAGTCAGATACATCAAATATAGAATAACAAATGAAAACTTCATCCTGACTAAATGTTACAATTTTCTTCACAAAATCTTGTGCTTAGGAAAAACAAATTGAAACGTAATCTGACTTTTTTTTAAATACTTTTTTTCCTTGAAATTCTGATCAGCGTTTAAAGCCGGCGGGCAAATTAGGCGCCATGGATGTATCACATGGGTCTGGGGCACTGACGGCTCTGTACTAGGCTGTCAATGCAATAGAATAGTTCTTAACACACATTAAACTATCAACTTCAATAGATTAGTACTTAACACACAATAACAAGTCTAACACAATAGACTATCAACTCATAGATTAGTACTTAACACACAATAGACTAGTCTTAACACACAATAAACTATCAACTTCAATAGATTAGTACTTAACATACAATAGACTAGTCTTAACACACAATAAACTATCAACTTCAATAGATTAGTACTTAACACACAATAGACTAGTTCTTAACACACAATAGACTAGTTCTTAACACACAATAGACTAGTTCTTAACACACAATAGACTAGTTCTTAACACACAATAGACTATCAACTTCAATAGATTAGTACTTAACACACAATAGACTAGTCTTAACACACAATAAACTATCAACTTCAATAGATTAGTACTTAACATACAATAGACTAGTCTTAACACACAATAAACTATCAACTTCAATAGATTAGTTCTTAACACACAATAGACTAATTATTAACACACAATAGACTAGTTCTTAACACACAATAGACTAATTATTAACACACAATAGACTAGTTCTTAACACACAATAGACTAATTATTAACACACAATAGACTAATTATTAACACACAATAGACTAGTTCTTAACACACAATAGACTAGTACTTAGCACACAATTCTTAGATCAGACAAAAGAGACTAAATCAACAAGTCCTTATGTGGTCACCAGTTGGGAAAAGAAAACGTGGAAGACCAAAGACCACTCTTCGTAGAACAATCCTACAAGAAAGTAAACTATTGGGATGTAAAACCATACAAGATCTCCAACTGTTAGCAACGAACCGTATCACATGGAGATCTAAAATCTCTGCCCTATGTGCCACCTTTGGCACGAAGGGAACAAACTAACTAACACAACAGACTATCAACGCAATAGACAATAGACTATCAACGCAATAGACTAGCTATTAATGCACAATAGACTATCAACCTAAATAGACTAGGCATTAACGAGTTAACACAATAGAATAACTCTGAACACATGATAGAATGTAAACTCAATAGACGCACATCATTATCTCGTCTGTAGAATATGCACCAACATTTAATATCCGTGTGCCGCGGAGTAATAATATCAATGCAATATTATTGCTTGTTAATCAGTATCACAACAAAGTATTTAGTCCCTCCCCACGGAAGTTGGTAATAAGACCAAGTAACAGATGTGAAACCTTGCTTCTCTTCATGTACTACAGCAGAAGTGTGAAGTAGATTAGTCATCATTACTGTATGGAACCGGGCAGTGTATACGATAGTCATTTTATACCCTGATACGCTGCCGGAAGTTTGGAAGGTGTGTGTGTGTGAAATACTGATCCGTGTTCTAATGATGATTTGGGGGGGAACCTGGTTTGAATCTACGTCGCCCGTGCGTTGTCGGGGCTCGCTAGGGGAGCAAAGAATAGTAACACTGCGACATACAAGGCATGTCGTATGAGGCGACTGAGGTAAGGGCCTAGGGGAGCTATATGATAGGTTAATCAATCCATTACTCCATACGTGAGGTCAGAAATTGGCCCTCCTACCTCCTGAACAAAAGCTGATAGAAATATCAAATGACATGCACTTCATACCATAAGAACGGAAAACGTCACGTGACATTTTATTTATGAGACGGATTAGCCTAATGTATAAGGGTTAGCCTATCGACTTGGACACAAGAGGGTTGTGAGTTCAAACCCATACTCGACGTTCCACACATGAGAGAAAGGAATTGGCCTTGCTACCTCCTGCACTTTAAGACCTAGAAATGTGAAGTAACATGCACTTCATATCTTAATGTCTGACAAAACTACACACATTTTATTGTGATATACGTTGATATCTGACACGCAATATCTTGCAGGAAAAATTAAAAACCCCCAAAAAACAAACGACAAAAGTGAGTTTATAAATGGAATCAATATCACACCATGTAACTTGACATCGAATTATGATAAAATAACAATTCAGAATGAAGTTCTTCTGGACTGAATAGTTCCCGACATAGTTGCATTGAAGAAATGTTCACAATAGTATTTGAAATAACAATACCCAAACAAGGATAATGGACGTCTGCATAGCAAAAATCTGTTAGTTTTATGTTTCTATACAAACACAACAATAGCTGTGTTGTCTTTGGGAACTAGTTGCAAGTCCTTGGTCTACAATATCCTTTGTTGCTGAATTAGTCTCCTGTTGGTGGTGACATTAGGAAATAGTTTCAAATAACAAGATGGGACCCTCATTTTGCTTGTTCATCTCAATAAAACAACAAAACAATGAAAGAGCAACAACAATGAAAGACAACAAACAATAAAGAAAGAGCAACAAAACAATGAAAGAGCTACCTTGCTGTTGTTTAATCTCTGCTGTCATTAGGTACCTCTACATTAACCTCTGCTGTCATTAGGTACCTCTCAACCTCTGTGTCATTAGGTCTCCTATGCGTATTAACTCTCTAACCTCTTGCATTAGTATACATTAAGAGGCCTCTGACTTGACTAGCCCAGGTAACTAAGACTTGTAAATATGTATAAAGATATGTATAAAGATATGTATAAAGATATGTATAAAGACATAAAGTTGTATAAAGATATGTATAAAGTATGTATAAAGATATGTATAAAGATATGTATAAGATATGTATAATATGTATAAAGATATGTTGACAATCTGTAGCCGAGTTAACTAAGACTGTATGCAGTGGCGGCTCGTGTCATTTTCTTTTGGTGGCCGGCACAAATTTCGAAAAAATTGAGATTTTCAGTATTTACTACTTCTTGTCTATTCCGGTTATTATCCCTTTCTCTCCTCTCTCTCTCTCACTTCATTTTCTCTCTCTCTTCATTTCTCCGTCTCTCGAGCGCGTGATCACCGCTTAGACTGATGTACTAGATTTCCCCATAAATTCTGCTTTCATGTAGAAATCTGATTCATGCAGTATTAACATGGGTGTATTTCGTTACACCTTTAGCGCCATTTGGAGCCCTGATGTTTTCCTTCGGCAATGTGTCCAGTGTTAGCCAGCGTTTACTGGGATCGCACTCCGTCACCTCAGGCTGTCCCAGCCAACCTGCAAGGCAGCAGGTTGCTATTTTCTTTAGGGTAGCTACCCTTAGACAACCTTCCTCCCGGGTTGTTGAGCGTCATCTGCCCAGTTTACCAGTCTTTTTTGGACTGCTTGGTTTGCCTGCCGTCCACTTTTGTGTACGGTTTGCTCCACTAGCCTTTGATTGTCCCCAATCAACTACAAGGCAGTAGTAGTTATCTGCGAGGAAACGCGGTTTTGCTCTCTGGATGGAGACCCCATCTTCGAGGCTCGCCACCTCGCGTTTCTTTTTGGTGTCTATTCGCCCATTTCTGCTTGTGCCCTCGTCCACCGACTGGGCCCGTCCCTTTTTCCCGTCACTTGTGCTCATATTGTTTTACTGGGCGATACGTTACCCATTTCTATCTCTGTGCACAGTGCACGTTTATCACCATTTGTAGGAACTTTTGCACTGATCCAAGCCTCTGCTGGGCTTTCCAGTTTTCTACACTATTGGGTCGCCGCTCACCCCTACGTTTGCGACGCCTTTTTGTCGCTCTATCATCATCACCGTGCATGACTGTCCCCACCGGTGAGCTTCCCTGTCTATCGTCTGTGTGCGTGTTCGCTCTACTTTGGTGCCTGCTCACCGTGTTTATCTGTTTTCTCACCATGCTCACATTTATTATGCCTCAATACTGTCATGATACGCAACTCAATTCAGGCTCCCACCTCGTGGCTCCGAGTTTCAACCGATATGGGCCCAGTCTCTTCTCTGGATGCATCCTTCATCCCTTTATGTTTATTTGTTCAGCTTTTCCCATCGGCCGGGAGAGATGTGCATTAATAGTCACTCTGGGATTCTGCTCGTCTGTGTTGCGAGCGGATCTCATCCAACGTAACTTCGTCTGCATTACTACTTATACCAGAGTAGCTCTCCCTCGATCCCTACGCGCTTAGCCAGATAAGAACCGTTGTCTGTTTCCAGGGTCACCACGTGGAGGTGGGGTAGGATCTCGGTTAGTGCCAATTTGTAATTTGTAAAATTACAGTACTTTGTTATTATGTGTTTTGCCATTAAAAAGGGTAAACTAGCTAAACTAGATCAAGTTACGTCAGTCGACCGGTATTAGTTCACGGAGCGGACGTACAGAACCAGGCTCAAAGGTCAGGAATGTCGTTTCATTTATTGCCGTAGACAAGATGTGTTAATGCAAGGCCAATTCCATAAAACTAATATTATTATAAGAAGGTTTGTTATTTAATACCATTACTTTCTATAATTTTATACTATTTTTATATACAATTTGGGATTCAATCGATAATTAAAACGACTATTTGAGCTAGAGTCCTCGTTTATGTGAGAAGTAGTTTGGCAGCGTAAGAATGAATATATCTTCCGGCGAATGAAAATGACATTGTTTTGGCAATATCATTGCAATAGCGATCAAAGGTCGCAATGTAGGCACTTGTAAACTAGCCCCGGAAATAATGGAAGACACAATGCTTGAATTATTACAGGCTTCAGTACATATAATATATTTTAATAAGGAGATATTATATAAATAACAGGGATTGTTATATTATTCTGATACAATATTTATATTTTAGTGTTATATATTCAACTGTCAAAGCTAATCAGTGTCAAATTAAAAGTAATAATTACGAAAAATAATTTCTAAAATAATAAGTACACGTTAATTCTTTTGGTTTGGTAGGACGGTTCTTACTGGCCCCTAATGACAAGAGGCGTATACTAATTAGTGGTAAAAGATTATAAATTTCAAATTTCAGACTTTGTATGATATTTTAGCATTATATATCAACTTTCAAAGCTAATCAGTATCTTGTTGAAAGTAATAATTATGAACAAATAATGTCTAAAATAATAAGTACAGGTTACTCAATATTTTTGGTGGGCCGGGCCCCACTGGCCCTTAATGACGAGCCGCCCCTGACTGTATGCGTAAAGACGAAGGATTTACTTCATAGCACCGGACTTCCCTGTGAGCCGCTGTAGCGTAGTTGTTAGTGAACTCGCTTCGCAAGGCTGGTGGTCTGGGTTCAGCTCCCGCAATGTGCGTGGAATTTTTCCCGACCACGACGGCTCACAGGTCGACCCAGCCTCAACTGGGTACCAGACATGCTCTGGGAAGTAAAGGCGGCCGGCGTGATGCTGACCACATCATCCATCGTGTGCCGACGGTCAATGAAAATACAGGCCTAACACTGTATTGACCTATATACCATGAGGTATGAAAGGGTTCCTTTACTTTACCGGACTTCCCCCGTGGCCCTCTCCGCAGAAATAGCTCGCCACCTTCTGCACAAAGCAGAAACTCCGTATATTCGGTAACAATCATAGAGATCTCTGGGGAAAATGCACTCGTGAACGGAACGGCGTGTTCGTAACAATCATAGAGATTCTGGGGAAAATGCACTGGTGAACGGAACGGCGTGTTCGGTAACAATCATAGAGATCTCTGGGGGAAAATGCACTGGTGAACGGAACGGCGTGTTCGGTAACAATCATAGAGATCTCTGGGGGAAAATGCACTGGTGAACGGAACGGCGTGTTCGGTAACAATCATAGAGATCTCTGGGAGAAAATGCACTCGTGAACGGAACGGCGTGTTCGGTAACAATCATAGAGATCTCTGGGGGAAAATGCACTCGTGAACGGAACGGCGTGTTCGGTAACAATCATAGAGATCTCTGGGGGAAAATGCACTGGTGAACGGAACGGCGTGTTCGGTAACAATCATAGAGATCTCTGGGGGAAAATGCACTCGTGAACGGAACGGCGTGTTCGGTAACAATCATAGAGATCTCTGGGGGAAAATGCACTTGTGAACGGAACGGCGTGTTCGGTAACAATCATAGAGATATCTGGGGGAAAATGCACTCGTGAACGGAACGGCGTGTTCGGTAACAATCATAGAGATCTCTGGGGGAAAATGCACTCGTGAACGGAACGGCGTGTTCGGTAACAATCATAGAGATCTCTGGGGGAAAATGCACTCGTGAACGGAACGGCGTGTTCGGTAACAATCATAGAGATCTCTGGGAGAAAATGCACTCGTGAACGGAACGGCGTGTTCGGTAACAATCATAGAGATCTCTGGGGGAAAATGCACTCGTGAACGGAACGGCGTGTTCGGTAACAATCATAGAGATCTCTGGGAGAAAATGCACTCGTTTAACGGAACGGCGTGTTCGGTAACAATCATAGAGATCTCTGGGGAAAATGCTCGTGAACGGAACGGCGTGTTCGGTAACAATCATAGAGATCTCTGGGGGAAAATGCACTGGTGAACGGAACGGCGTGTTCGGTAACAATCTAGAGATCTCTGGGGAAAATGCACTCGTGAACGGAACGGCGTGTTCGGTAACAATCATAGAGATCTCTGGGGGAAAATGCACTCGTGAACGGAACGGCGTGTTCGGTAACAATCATAGAGATATCTGGGGGAAAATGCACTCGTGAACGGAACGGCGTGTTCGGTAACAATCATAGAGATCTCTGGGGGAAAATGCACTCGTGAACGGAACGGCGTGTTCGGTAACAATCATAGAGATCTCTGGGGGAAAATGCACTCGTGAACGGAACGGCGTGTTCGGTAACAATCATAGAGATCTCTGGGAGAAAATGCACTCGTGAACGGAACGGCGTGTTCGGTAACAATCATAGAGATCTCTGGGGGAAAATGCACTCGTGAACGGAACGGCGTGTTCGGTAACAATCATAGAGATCTCTGGGGGAAAATGCACTGGTGAACGGAACGGCGTGTTCGGTAACAATCATAGAGATCTCTGGGGGAAAATGCACTCGTGAACGGAACGGCGTGTTCGGTAACAATCATAGAGATCTCTGGGAGAAAATGCACTCGTGAACGGAACGGCGTGTTCGGGTTCGAACTCACGGCATTGGGTACGCAAGACAAACGGTTTAACCAGAGACGCTCAAGTTAACAAGCATGAGTTGTTCACACGGGTTGTAATGAAAGCTACGTTGTGCAACTACATGATGATGATGATAACACACGACACATAAACATGACTTTAAGTATATTGCCGAAATCGGGAATTACCGAAAGTTAAAATGATGCGTTGCTAAGGAAGCTATTAACGTTGATGCTTAAAACTTCTAACATCACAAAATGTTTATGGCGTCCGTATTAACAGGGTTAAAACCGTTGCCTTGCCTCCAACGATGGTTTACTATACTGCTAGGCTTTTATTTCCTACTGCTGATATCTACAACACGCAATGCAAATCTATAGTCCGTTCACCTGTCATGCCCACAGATAAAAATGTGTATCTTTGTAACCATTTGATTATATAACTTGAAAACTTGCATGTGAACTACACGTTCACAACGCTACAAAATATTGTTTGCCTTTCAAACAGTCCTACCATCTAGAAGTTGCCTTCTTTGTGCTATATATTTAACGCGTCCATAAGCATGGTTGGAGAAAAATAATGTTTTAGCAATATTTAGGACGCAATCTATGTTTTTTTTAAAAACAATTCTTGCATTTCCCGTCCACGAATTCGACTCGGAGTTGACCAAGGTAAACAAATGACGTCATTTGTAGGACACGGACGGTTAGTTGAAGGCGTATACCGAAATTAGTGTGAGGCTATAATATTGTTGACCTCAAAATACATTGATATAACATTTCTAACGAGTTTGAAGTTACAATGTAAAATGTATCACTAATACTATACGCGCATTTCCGCAAAGAGCGTATGGGTCATCTGTACTACAGTATACAGTATACAGCATATGGGTCATCTGTACTACAGTATACAAGAACCAGAGAAAGAGCTATTTTATTGTAGTGATACCTTCCTACCACATATGTTAACGCACGCACATTGTACCGAAGAAGTAGCGATTTAAAAAGAACGTCTCCAAGTAGCTCCGCCATTGCCAGTCCCAACCCTTGACGCGAAAAGGGAGATGACATTATGACATGGCAACTAACTTTAACTGTAATGTAAGTTATTTAAAAACAATAATACAACTAACTCTATATTTCTTGTTTATTTCGTGACTATTGCAAGTACCAACAATGGCCCCCATGTATAAGCTGAGATGATATGCCTTTGCATGAGACTTGTCATCAAATGTCATATTGGTGTGTTTACTGTAAAAACGAAAATGTCGTTCAGACTAGCCAAATATGCAGCAAACATCAAAGAAACCGTTATATTACAAAATCCAGGTTTCCTATAGCAATTTCTTCCATCAGACATTTGCGTCGGTATAATTCTAAGATAGGGTGCAAAGTTTCGATACTGTGGAATTGATGGTTTTGCTACAATTCGCATTGGACTGTGGGCATGAGTTGTTGAACGGAGTATAGGATTAGCGTTGCGGTATACCACCAGCATAGTATTTGATTAGCGGGCATATGAGTACTGTGAACAGAAATTGATGGATTTGTAGGGATATAGGTTACTTATCTGACTTTACTTTAGGACATCAAGGAAAACGTGGATCTAACCACCAGTACAGAATTTCATCAAGAAACAACAAGGTTCGGCCACAGAAGCCGATTACTATAGACATGACCTCTTGGCTTGTATCCACAGTATCGGAGTAGCATTGCTCTTTGAGGTGTGCTGTCTTTTGGTTATCTGTTTATGTGGCCGGACCATTTCATTTGTTGTTTCTTGATGAGTTAGCCCTGACCAATTCCCTATGACCAATCAGATCTGATACCATCCTACAGTATACCTTGACATTTTTATATACAACCACATATACCCCTACATGTATCGTAACTGTCCATGATTCTCTACCATATGACAAGATTAGTTTTGCACTCATCCGAAAGGTAGAGACTGGTTAGGTACGCAGGCAATGGATTGAATCACTACAAGCGTCAACAATTTGCAGAATTATACTTATATTCGTTCCCAGGAAATGGAAAAGACTACATGCCTACAATCAATGGAGGATATGAGACAGCAGAACACAAAAACAAGCAGAAAAGTTCAAGAGACTAGAAGATCACTCAATGTACAACAGAATGAATGGGCTAGGAAGGGGCAGACTAAAACGAACCAACTTTGCAGCGACAACCAAGATGATGATGATCAAACAACCATCATGTGCTGAAGTTACTCCCAAACCACTAAAATATACCAACACAAGACAGATATGGAAAGATACAAAATTCCCAGAGCTGAATGAGAACATCACAGGGATAGCCAGTAAAAACCAACAAACAAGTGAAGAAAGAAAATTCCTGGCCACCGAGTATCTAAAGGAACACTTCCCTAACACCAGGTGGACCCATGTATACACAGATGGGTCTGCAGCAAATGCAACTGAAAATAGAGGAGGAGGAGACCTCATAATGCTCAGTGACATAAAACGTAGGAAGCTAAAATGAGAGATAGGAAGGCTCTCTAGCAATTACAGAGCAGAGGCAGAGGCCCTAAAAGCGGCAGCAGAAGCCATAGTGTCAAAGGAACATGTAAAAGAAAACCTAGTATTTCTGACTGATGCCCTGTCAGTAATTACTGCTCTAAAAATCAAGACGATAACAACTTGAAGGAACTGCAAGCATCACTACACCAAGTATGCAACACTTCTCTAGAGTGGTAATACAGTGCATAATCACAATTTAGATGAGACTGCAGTAAAACTATTTGATTGGCAAAACACGTAATCACAAAGTACTGTAGTTTTACAAATTACAAAAACAATGACAATATACAGCAACGTTTCGACCAACGTTTTGGCACTGTTCAGTGTTGCCGTCGGCGTTGCAATACGTGTGCTTGTGTGATACAGACGCGTACTGTATCGTTTCCTTTAGCCACGTTTATTATTGAAGATGGTTTCACATACGAGTCGCGTAATGTTATCTATGCCATTATCTGTAAGCGGTGTAACAAGGTTCATATCGGCGAGACAGGCAAGAGGATCAGTGACCGATTCGCTCAACACTTGTGCGACATACGCCAATGCTCTGTGACCCTGTAGCCACCCATTTCAATGATACTGGCCATTTAGGAGCTCACGATGTCCAGGTCACAGCCATCCGATCATGTTCCTCGGATGATCGCAGACGATTTGCTCTGGAGAATCGGTTGATTTCGTTGTATGGTACCTTGCGACCATGTGAGCTCAACGTATTACATTTATATGCTTCTTAGTACTTTCTCTTCTCATGCCTTGTAATCTATATGTGCATATGTTGCATGTATTCAAGTTATATATTTACTTGATTTTTTATTGTTTCTCTTCTTTTCTATTTCTAGTTTTATGTGTTTTTGTGTTACATTTATTTCGTTATTCGTTTTTATTCCCAGATTTTCATTAGAAATGTTTGAATGTCTCCGTATGTAGTCGTCCATATGTTTTGTTTTTTAAATTCGTCACTCCTGTTGTTCGTTTGCTTGATAAAGGCCTTGTTGGTCGAAACGTTGCTGTATATTGTCATTGTTTTGTAATTTGTAAAACTACAGTACTTTGTGATTACGTGTTTTGCCAATACAGTGGATACCATCTCACTGCAGAATACTTGGCAATGAGACTGCGGGTATATTGGCAACAGCAGGAATCAGGCTACCACAGACAGACACCAGTACAACATATGAGGAAGCAAAAGTACGGATAAAAATGGCCGACAAGAACAAATGATTGAGAGATCACCCAGGGCATGAAAAGGATGATGTATACCACCAACTAAGTAGAGAAGAACAGGGTTGTCATTTTCCGTCTACGAACAGGGCACAATAGGCTGAGGTACCATCTGTTTAACAAGTATAAAATAGGCCAATCTGACATATGTACATGTGACATCAGCAAGATGACAGAGACACACATACTGCAAGAATGTCCAACATACACGGAACAGAAAGAAAACACATGGTCAATCCCATATCAGTCCAAGACAAGCTATACCGAGATGTACATGGACTCCGGTTGACTACTAACTACTTTAAAAGTTTACAAATCGATGTCTGAAAACGTTGGAAGAAGAAGAAGAAGTTCCGAGGCACATGGGTGTCTATAGTAACAAGAGAGCAGACAAGCTGGCTGGTTCTGCCACCATATCAGGAGGCCAGCTAATGGCTAGAGCTGACAATCTGGACACACTCCTAGAATGTGGACGCAAAGAAGATTTCCATTTAAACTAATCCACGTCAACTACTAGATTGCAAGAGCTGAGATTGAAGATTGGAGTAGCAAGAAAAGAACAGCACAACAGGTATAAGAGTAGGCTCATCAATCAACATCGAACTGGTACGGTCAGTCGCTAGACGCTGTTGGAGTTATTGCGAAGGAGATCGGATCACCGGTGAACATGTCCGGAGTGTAATGAAAACACTCCAAACTGAAACTAATTTTACGTAACGCTTATCAACTGCAAAACTGTTGAAATACTACATCCGTTTGTTCTTTTATAAAAAGTAACGACTGTAACAAAAACTGAAACATTGATACACCAGTCGCCCGAGTGGTTACCGAGGCCCAAATTTGGTGTGTAAAGAATAGAACCACTGTTACCTGCCACGCATGTCGTAAGAGGCGTCTAAGGAGGTTTGGCTGAAATCGGATGCACATGTCCTAAACGTGTATAAAGTCTATGCGTTTAGGGGCCTACCAAACCAATGTGCAACGTATACACGTTCTTGGTAATGATCAAACATATCACAAAGAGTGATTAAAATTGGTGGTAAAGAACGAACGTAAAGAAGAAAAAGAAGAAGATATACACCAGTGGCTGGCAGGTGTTTCCAAGAATCTTAACCCAACAGTCTTTCAAAAATAGCCCAAAACAGCGCTAGCTCAAAATAACGGGTAAATATAGATAGACCAGCGCAAAATACTGCACCCTAGTAAAAATGTTATGCAGAATTTGTCTCAAATTAGCCCAATTGGGCAGGAAATCCGCGGACCCGACACCACTAACTTAAAAAACGTTGGAACAGAATTGCAACCTTACTGTGCCAGATTCTATAATTAGAACATGTACTTGAAACTTGTGCAAGCTATTGTTCAGTCTTGGACAATGTTCATAGAATCCAGATGTTCATGTTTACATCTCAGACCGGATACAGGGGTCCGGATAAAGGGGGTTAGTTGTTTGTTGTACAGATTGTACAAGTACACATTGTCTGAATAGATTTGTTTGTGTGAACTAATGTACTTCTAAAGTATTATTAGATTGACAGATAATCTTCTGTCTTCTTTTGTCGTCATACTGTTACTATACTGATGCCTAGTGTCTGGAGCTCTCTGTGGCGTAGAGGTTAGACGCTCGTATACTGATGCCTAGTGTCTGGAGCTCTCTGTGGCGTAGAGGTTAGACGCTCGCCTTTCCTTCCAAATGTACTCTGTTCGCTCCCTCGTGGAGATGATTAACATCATTTCCATGTCTACTTTGTGTTATCAGTCTCAAACTTGGACAATGAGCAATGTCGCAACAAAAAATTACTACATGTGACATGCGATGTCTAGGAAAAGTTACCAACAACAGCATAAGAAAGAAAGTTGGGACAGAATCATGCTTGAATTACATTAAGAAACAACTAATGAAAGGATCCGGCTAGTTAATAAGAATGCAACCAAACTCCACATTAGACAAGAGTCTTCTACAACAGAACATCAGAAAAGAAAGTGAAAGAAAGACCATGAAAAAAGATGGATATATGGTATCGCAGAATCCTGTCACAAATGCATATATATCACCCAAGCCACTAGAACAGCGCAAGTCACAAACAGAAAACCATGACACTGGGCATCGATTAATATGATTATCATCATTACACTTTTATGAGCAACCATGTGTGCTCCTATCTTTTCTTATACAAGAATATCTCAGCGGCAGTGCACGAACTCCGTAGCACCGGCGATGGTCCCGATGTAATTTTGAAGATAGTGAAAATATTTTGTAAGATTTTTTACTTTTAATCTTTTCCAATTAATTTTTCCCGGCGAGCGGCTTTCCAGTATGCTCTTCTCAATTTTGAAATGCCAAAGGTTCTTTTACGTTCTCATATTGAACACGAGACCTACGTTTCATCGTCCGTCTTCGATAGAACTAGGAACTCGATCTCACCTACGCTGAGATCTGGGGTCTCTGGAAAAAATATCCAAATGGCTCACCGTAGGAGCGAGTCGAGCGAATACGCCATAGAGACACCTACGACACAAAGACACCTCTACGCCATAGAGACACCTACGACACAAAGACACCTCTACGAAATAGAGACATCGTTTCAAATTAGTCCTAGGCAAGAAACCTGACAACTTTCTGTATGACTAAAGGATAACAAAATCTAAACAACAAATGACTAACTAACGTTCAGAAGCCATGTATAAATATTCAACCTCGCAATAAACAACAATCAGAAGGCAGAACTACAGTCCAAACGTGTATGTGAAAACTGAATATCCAACTTGACTAGTCGAAGGGGAATAACAATGAAAATATTGTGAACAAATGAAACAAATTTTGCCCGACAAGAGCAGATAAGCATGTTGAACTAGTTTTTCTGAAACTAATTATAATCATAAATACATTTCTGAATGTTATAAATCTACATCTCAAAGGTTACAATGTTGTCTTCTAGCTGCTGGGTCAGTTTCCATGTTCCTGTGCCATAGAGACATGAAGAATACACAGTCTGTATATATGTGTGTGTGTATATATATACAATATATATATATATATATATATATATCAAATATATATATACCAAAGCCAGTGCTGCGTTCGGAAGGTTACGTGTCACTGTGTGGGAACGGAAGGGGATAAGCATAGTCACAAAGCTGAAAGTTTACCAGGCCATAGTGCTAACCACGCTGCTGTACGCAAGCGAGACATGGACAGTGTATAGCAGACACGCAAGAAAATTAAACCATTTCCACACAAGCTGTCTACGCAGAATACTAAAAATAAACTGGCAGGACAAAATTCCAGACAGCGAAGTCCTCACAAGAGCAAAGATCCCAAGCGTCAACACCCTGTTGCAGAAGGCCCAACTGAGATGGGTCGGTCACGTTGCTCGAATGCCTGATAAACGCATCCCAAAACAGTTGATGTATGGCGAGCTTGAAGGGGGCAGACGTTTAGCTGGTGGACAGAAAAACGCTTTAAAGACACTCTTAAAGTGTCTCTGAAATGCTTCGATATAGACAATACGTGCTGGGAATCCCTTGCGCAAGATCGCCAAATGTGGCGCTGTAACAACAAAGAGGAACCCGAATAGCTGAGAATCATCGTATTGTTGAGTCACAGAGAAAACGAGCAGCCGAAAAGACAGACACACAACACGCACATGTCTAACCTTGATCATGTATGCCCCACCTGTGGTCGGGATTCTGTTCTAGGATTGGACTCTACAGTCACCTCCGCACACACCAGAGAGGTGCAACAGTACACGTCTGAGATTGTTGTCATCATCGCTGCGATGGACGGCTATTATGTGTATATATATATATGCGTGTTTACTTTTGGTTTCCTTTTTCGAATCCTATTTTGTCTTATAGTGTCAGGATAAGAAGAGATTTCTAAATTGGCTTTTGTGTGCTTTTCACCGCCTCTATTATTCCTGAGATCCACTTTCTGCGTGGACGGCCTTTTGCTTTGTATCCACTGCAACAGAGTAGCATTGCTCTTTGAGGAGCACTGTCTGTTGGTAATCTGCTTATGTGGCCAAACCATTTAATTTGTTGTTTCTTGATGAAGTTAAGTACTGATGTTGTACCCAATTTTCTATGTCTTCATTTCTCAACCGGTCTCTTCTTGACACTACCAGTATTCTATGTAAACACTTCATCTCTGTTATGACTAGTTTTCTTCTATTGTTTGATGTCAACGTCCAGGTAGCATAATGTGGGAAGAAAGATTGTGTTGTATGTACAAAGCTCTTTTTGTCTTCATGGTGACATGTTTGCATTGAAAAATTGGTGTCACTTGTTATATGATTTGATTTATTGCATCTATGTTGGATTTCGTTAGTTATTTATCCGTTTGCTGAAAAAATGCTGTAGGTATGTAAAGTCTTTGAGGTGCTGTAATTGACGTTTGGAGATATTGGTAGTGTTTCCTCTCTAGCGAATGTCATTACTTCAGTTTTGTCGATGTTTATTCTCATATTGTATTCATTACATGATAACTGGAATCTGTTAATGTGTTGCTGTAGCTGTTCCTCTGTTATTGTTATGATTACCTTATCGTCAGCAAAAAAACATTTGTATTAGAGATTCCCAAGTAATGTTCCCAACAGGCCATACAACCACACATGGAATTTTAGTCTGATGCATGGTGCCAGCATCAAATATCACATTAGGTGAACGGGATAAGGTGCAAAACTAGGTATGTCAGGTCATCACTGGAACAATGAAATCATTACCTATAGTAGATATAACAAAGTATACAAGCAAAGAGATAACATGAAACATCATTTCCCGAGTGGTTACCGGGGCCCAAAATTTGGAGTGTAAAGAATAGAACCACTGTTACCTGCCACGCATGTCACAAGAGGCGACTAAGGAGGTTTGGCTGAAATCGAATGCACATGTCCTAAACATGTAGAAGTCTATGCGTTAAGGGCCTACCAAACCAATGTGCAACATAAACACGTTCTTGGTAAAGATCAGACATATCACAATGAGTGATTAAAATTGGTTGTAAAGAATGAACGCAAAGAAGAAGATAACATGAAAGTAACGACACAGATAGAAAAGTTACTGTGTTTGAAAAAGTCATCGAACGGAAGATTGTAAAATACGGCAATGGAACAACTAAAAAGAATCAGTTTTATACACAGCATGCTCTGGACAGTAGATCCACATGCGTCCCTGGAAGCTGGAAACCTCTATAGATGACATCCACTCATATTGCAACCTACCATTCTGGATCTTCCGAAGCATCAACTGAGAGTTCGAAACATGTACTAATTATCTATCACCAAAAATAGAAGATGACTAAATCAATTAGAAAGCCATCACTTACACAGGACAACTCCCAAAATATGAACAGATTACATACAAGTTGCCATTCTGCGGCTCAAATCAGGAAACAATGAACTCTACAGCCACATATACATGTATACAATATTCAGGATAACTAAGTCAGTTAGTTATGTGGACAGAAATCTCAGACTACAGAGCACATACTTCAAGACTGCTCTTAATATATTATATTGAGACCATGTTTTAATCTTCCTGAGCTTTTTTATTGAGTTATTTAGAAAACATGCATGGATAACAGTATATTATCATAGTAAACTCCAGAGAGGCAGATCATGGCTGAGTCAGGTGGAAGATACTCTTAGGAAAATATGTGATCCTTTCGGAATTGAAACAGGAGAGGAATGGATTGCTGTGCCACCTCAATTTCAGACTGCTTTCACAGTTATTACATCTATTAAGAAAAACTGTGGACAAAATAATCTATCACTGATTAATGTGAAGGTGGAGGCCCTCTTGAATGATATCATCAATGATACAGATGTGGTTATTTACATCGATGGTTCAGTCATTCACAACAACGCTGTGTGTGGGTTTTTCAGCACGCTCAGGAGGAAAAATAATAAGAGAGGACAGTTGGGCCTAAGGAACAACCACAAGTAGTTTGACAATGGAGGTTCGGCGGTTACGGAGGTGGTGAAATGGTTGGCATCTCACAACTATTCTCGTGTTTTCATACTCAGTGATTCCATGAGCATGATTCGTAAAGTCGAACCAGGAATGGTGAGACACAACTTGGTGGAGATATTAGTACAGACACTGATCAGAGAAATCACCTTTATTTTTGTCCCTGGGCACGCAGGAGTTAGGGGTAATGAACGAGCTGATAGATTGGCTGACTTGGCTACAATATCAGAGGGAGCTGCCATGGATCGAAATGACATTCTTCACGCATTAAGAGAGTCTTTCCGAACAGAGGAGCTTCAGGGCTGTGAATCTCACTCGCTGATCAGATTGAGAGAGATGGGTGTCAATATTGGTGCAGCCCGAAAAGAGCGACATACTAGATATGCAAAGAGATTGATTAATCAACATCGAACTGGCGTGTTGGGCCAATGGACGCTGCTGGATTTGCTGAGACGGAGATCGGAGCGCCTATGGACGTGTCCAGAGTGCTATGATGATAGTCCTCATATAACTGATAACTATCATAGTGATGGGAACAATTTAGAAAACCTGCATGGATAACAGTATATTATCATAGTGATGGGAACAATTTAGAAAACCTGCATGGATAACAGTATATTATCATTGTGATGGGAACAATTTAGAAAATCTGCATGGATAACAGTACATTATCATAGTGATGGGAACAATTTAGAAAATCTGCATAGATAACAGTATATTATCATAGTGATGGGAACAATTGCAACACTCAAATGTCTAAAGGCAAAAGATTGACTTCGTTGCACTGGGTTTCCTCATATGGCTCCGTCCCTCTCTATAGAAATGGCAAACCCCATGCCAAGAGTGTTGCACACAGCACGAACTCTGTTGCTCCAAGGGATCTTCAGAAAACATTGTTCATATGACTGAGTTCAGATTCGAACATACAACCTTCAGATTGCTAAGCAAACGTCTTAACTACTTCACCATAAAGACCCCCAATTGCAATACTATATTCCATAAGAAACAGGGAGTTCAAAACTTGTGCAAATTTGTGTAATAAGTTTATTATAGCCCCATGTTTCACTGGAAGCGGAAGGAAATATAAGAAGAGACTAGACATATATCCACATTTACCAACTTTAGTCAAGTCTTTTGTTATGACTTTAATTGCAGTCGGATCTATAGGTTGTATTACACTGTACGATACATTTTAGTAGAAGAAAAGTTCACAGAGACACTCACATACACTCACACACAGCATCTGTGTTTACTTTTGTACAATAACGATATCGTCTTTGAAATTACAGCCCACCAGTAGATTCATAAAGATGGAACTTCAAGCAAATAATTGTAAACATGTTTTATTTGTGCAAAAGTGCATGTATTGTGAGGAATGAAAGAGAATGTTTACGATCGAACTATTAGAATTAGAAGTAGCCCAAACACAGCCGCTGCCTGCATTCACTGCATAGTTGGGAGTATTCTTAGCGGTTCTTATTAGTCAGTTTGTTGGGATAACGCACAATTTTGACAAAGCATTTCGTCCTACATGGCTGACAAATGCAAAGGCCTATTTAACACAGATGCTTTGAAATAACGCATAAGACTTACCTGTCAGAGAGCACATTTGTTTTTATGATTGCATGATGGAACTTATGTCCATACTTGGTTTTGTGCCAGGCATCCTTACTACTTTTGATCAGAAGGTCAAGGCTAGGGTTGCGAAGAGAAACCACTGTGAAATATTCTTTTGTGTTTTATAATAATTACCTCCCATGTTAAAACTTGGATTGTCCAGGGTACAGGGTCACTGTACTACCGACTATGGAGGGTTGATTAGCTAAAATAAATTCTCCTTAAAGTTTCAGTTTTATATGTTGAAATACATCTCTTAATATGTGCAAAGAATACTCTTTCTTATGTTGACAGAGGTGTGTTTCGTCTTAAAGAGGTTATAGACTCCTATGTTTTTTATTCAGCAAATCGAAGTCTAACTAACGAAATCAAACATAGATACCATAAATCAAATCTTAAAACAAATGGCACCAATTTTGTAATGCAAACATGTCACCATGAACACTAAAGTAGCATTTTACAATACAATCTTTCTTCCAACATTATGCTATCAGTGCCAAACCTGACGCCGACATCAAATGATCGAAGAAAACTAGTCACAACAGAGATGAAGTGTCTACGCAGATTGTTAGAAGTATCAAGAGTCAAATACAACAGTAGACCCAGTAAACAGAGTTTCAGAGAGCTACTGGAAGGCAGCAGTAACGGCCTCAATCTCCATCCACTTCCAATCCAAGCAAGAGACTGTTGCTGTGGCCATCGATTTGGAGGATGCTTATAACAAGGTGAATTTTTCAATAATGGTGCGCTCTTTGATTAAATGTGAAGTTAATCCTTGGCTGGTGAACTGGATAGCTGCTTATTTAATGGAGAGAACCGTTGCACTACGTTTAGGAACATGGACATCGGATCCTGCACGTATATGCCCGGGATTACCCCAGGGTTCTGCTCTATCACCCGTGTTGTTTAATATTTACCCAGCAAATGTAGCTAAAATTCAGCCAACCGGATTGGGTCGGACATTGACATTTGCAGATGATATCTTAATATATAGGACTGGGTCAGATAGACGAGAGATGGTTGACGACATTCAGAAAACATTGCGTACCATCTCGGGTTGGTGTAGAGAGTCTCGCTCTTAGGTCAATCCTGAAAAAGCGTGTATGTTGTGGTGCTCGTTGAATAATCACATCGTCAAGGCTGACCTACCCTGTGTAATCTTTAATGAACATACCATCGAGGGTAGAGACAGGCTGCGCTATCTTGGAATAACCTTTGATCGTAGTCTATCTTTCAAACACCATATTGAACAGACGATACAACGGTGCAAGCGTGGTCTTGCGGCTTTCAAAGTTATGGTGGCCGCACACCTTGAGCAGAGACTACTTGCCATTTTGTTCGATCGACTGGTAATGTCAGTGGTAGATTACGGACTCGGAATTCTTACAATACAAGATCACAATGTGAACGACTCGAACGGGTTCAGAATGAAGGTATGCGTATAGTTCTGGGCTGCACTAGAGATACCCCCATTGTGAAGATGAGATATATGCTTGGCCTTCTGTCACTACGCTCCCGTCATGCAATCGCCCAAACCAAGGCATATATGCGGGTTACTTCGGATAAGAGACATCCACTACACAAGAACACTAATGATGTTAAGGGCACGAGAATCAAACGTGGCATGTCGTGGATGGCCTAGGCTGAGAGAACAATTGGCCAGGTGACTACGGTTGCGACCCTACCAAAAGGCGACGAATGGATCCCAACAGATGGTAGCATGATCAACTATCTCAACGTTATCATTACTCTTGGAAGTAAATGTAGAGATTGGGGCAACATGAAGGCTGATCTCGCAGTTACGCAGCTGATAGAAGATAATGCAAGGGATGATGACGTTGTTGTATATACCGATGGGTCGGTTCAACGTCGGTTCCGGCTGGGGTTTTTTGGCTAATGCGCATGGTAGGGTTGTTGCAGAGCGAAGTGGGGCATACGGACAACTACTTCTAGTATGAGGATGGAGGTTGAGGCCGTTACTGCTGCCCTTCATTGGATTTATGGGACTTCATTTACTGGGGCCGTTGTTGTATCTGACTCTCAGTCGATGCTTCACAAGATCCAGAAGGGCAGGTTTCGGTATGAGTAGATGTCGTCTATAGCAGTTACTAACCTCCAGCGGCTTACGGACACTAAAATCGATGTTGAATCGATCAAGCGATTTAAGCAGTTTGGAGTTACCCGTTGTTCAAGTCGAACTGGATGCCTGAGAAGCAGAGTGAGAGGTGTGTTTAATCAGCGAGCCACATGAACCATCAGTATGCATACTCTTCGATATCGGTTGGGGAGACTGAGCACCTATGGGTCTGCCCGGAGTGCAATGACGTCAGTTTAGTAACCAATAACCAATGTTTAGAACACATTGTAACAACTGGTAAAATCGAGGGTAGACGAGACAGAGAAAGACAGAGAGAGAAAGTTTTGGACAGCCTGACTTCATGGCACAGTAGAGCGTCAACATCTGAATTGATAGCAAACACCAAAGATAGAGATTTGTGGAGAAATATGATCGCCAGCCGGCACGGCACCTGCTGATGATGTTTGCTTATGTTTAAGATTGAATTTGCGAACGACAGACACAGATGGAATTGACAGAATAGTATCATAAACATTTTCAACAAAATCTATATCTCAATGTATCAAAAACAAAAATAATGACAACAGATAAAACAAACATAACAACAGATATTTTTATCAACGGAGAGAAAGTCGAAAATGTCAACAGTTTTGAATATCTCTGTTCACTGCTAAAAAGAGACAGAAATGGGATGAAGGAAATTAAAGGAAGAACAAATTTGGCCTTACAAAAAATTAAACAACTAAAAACAGTATGGAACGGAACTGGTAAGAAAACAAAGCTAAGAATACCAAGAGCATGAATATTCCCAGTAACGTATAGGTGTGAAACATGGACATTTAATAAAGCAGTGGAAAAACATATAAATGCTTTTGAATATCAATGTTACAGAAGAGTCCTGCGTATATTAGGGACAGAGAAGAGAATAAATAGATCTACACAGAAAGAACTTAAAATCAAAGAAAACTGGATGATGCTACAAATATGAATGAGAAAATTAAAGTATTGTGGATATATAAAGAGACACGAAGGGTTGGGAAAGACCATTATGGAAGGAGGCATCCTGGTAAAGAGGAGAAGAGGAAAACTACGAAGTAGATGGATTCAGGGTGTAACTGATGATTTGAGCATGACGACTTCAGAGGAGGGGGAGGGGGCATTTGACCCATGAAAGCGAGATTGAAATTCCGAAGGACTGGTGTGTGGCAAAACTTTGTTCAGGACAAGCTATTTGATGATGATTTCAAGAATCTCCACCACAGTAGAAAATGCCAAAATTATGTTGCCTACCTGTTGCAAGATGGTATTGGCATCATTGACTCTCTTGTTTGTAGTCATTCATACACATCAAAGTTATGTTGCCCTACCTGTTGCAAGATGGTATTGACATCATTGACTCTCTGTGTGTAGTCATTCATACACATCAAAGTTATGTTGCCCTACCTGTTGCAAGATGGTATTGGCATCATTGACTCTCTGTTTGTAGTCATTCATATACTCGTACATCAAAGTTATGTTGCCTACCTGTTGCAAGATGGTGTTGGCATCATTAACTCTCTGTTTGTAGTCATTCATATACATTTCCATATCTTGTATCTTATCCGTTTGAGCAGATATTTGTTCTAATAGTACGGACACCTGAAACAGACAGAATCCATATTACTCGATACCAATCGTTATACTATTGTCTTGTATAATTTAACCATTCATGTGAAATGAAAATCATAGCATATCCTTTACATGACTTAGCCATCAACCACAGTAAACGAGTTATCGATTTTCTAGGCACCACCTATACATTCAGTAGTTTGTCATTGCTTTCTCAGCGGTGAGGTTCTATTTTACCATTCGTAAAACTTCATGGGAACGAACTAGCTTCCAAACTGCCCGGCGCGGTGTTTGAACCAGGTACGCTTGGGTTGTGAGCAAGCTCACTACCGCTTAAGCAACAGACGCTCACATTCATTCGTGTACTTATCATGAATTATAAAGCAGTAGGAAAACATATGACCTGTGGATAAGAACAGGCCAGGAGCCTATGATGACCCAGTTAGAGAAGAGAAAATAGCGATGGGTCGGGCATACTCTGCGAAAGACACAGTCGAGTGTAACAACCCATGATGACCCAGGTAAAGAGGAGAAAATAGAGATGGGCATACTCTGCGAAAGATAGAGTCGAGTGTAACAGAACAAGCACTTGTGTGGAACCTGTAATAAAAACGGAAAAAGATGTACTAAACACAATTGGAGGTGGAGTCTTTTCGAGGAATTGAAGGAGGATACAACAAACGTGGGTAGGTCTCACTGTAAGATGTATTCAGAGAAAAATCCACAAAGAGATATATTAGAAAAGAATTGGTATGTTGATCACCTCTATAAGAAGGTCGACCTGGTAGAAGTGGATTGTGTTCCTGGATTTGACCCTGCAGTCACCTTCGCACACACCAGAGAGTCACAAAACCACACGTCTGCGGCTGTTGTCATCACTGTCTGCAATGAACGGCTACTTGTAAGGGATCCCGACGACACCAATGTTGTGGTGAAATAAGAAAGAAAAGAGATATAACAATGTAATAATTATCAGAAAACGGGACAGTAACAGTTGATTGATTGATAGGACCATCATCATTGCACTTTGGTGAGTAACCATGTGTGCTCCGATCTCTCTCTTGCACAGGAAGATCTCAACTGCAGTGCACGAACTTCGTAGCACCGGCGAGTGTCCCCGATATAATTTTGAAGATGGTGAAGATATTTTTGTAGGAATTTGAAAAAAAAATCTTTTCTAATCAATTTTGCGAGGGCAGCGGCTTTCCAGAATGCTCTTCTCGAATTTTGAACTGTCAATGGTTCTTTTACTGGCTCAAACTGAGCACGGAACTTACGTTTTATCGTCCTTCTCCGATAGGACTAGGAACTCGATCTCACCTACACTGAGATCAGGGATCTCTGAGAAAATATCCAGATGGCTCCACGAGGGAGCGAACCTGGGACATTTGGCACTAGAGACAAGCACCTAACCTCTACACCCCAGAGAGCCCTCAGTTTACCTATATTAATTTAATATAATGTGTGATAACAGATGATAACAGAAGATGATAACAGGAGATGATAACAGAAGATGATAACAGGAGATGATAACAGAAGATGATAACAGGAGATAAAAGATATATAACGAAGATGATAACAGAAGATGATAACAGAAGATGATAACAGAAGATGATAACAGAAGATGATAGCATGATAACAGAAGATGATAACAGAATATGATAACAGAAGATGATAACAGAAGATGATAACAGAAGATGATAACAGAAGATGATAACAGAAGGTGATAACATGACAACAGAAGATGATAACATGATAACAGAAGATGATAACATTATAACAGGAGATGATAAAATTATAACAGAAGATGATAACATGATAACAGAAGGTGATAGCATGACAACATAAGATGATAACATGATAACAGAAGATGATAACAGAAGATGATAACATTATAACAGGAGATGATAACATTATAACAGAAGATGATAACATGATAACAGAAGATGATAACATGATAACAGAAGATGATAACATGATAACAGAAGATGATAACATGATAACAGAAGATGATAACATATAACAGAATATGATAACATGATAACAGAAGATATAACAGAAGATGATAACATGATAACAGAAGATGATAACAGAAGATGATAACATGATAACAGAAGATAATAACATGATAACAGAAGATGATAGAACGATAACAGAAGATGATAACATGATAACAGAAGATGATAACATGAAAACATAAGATGATAACAGAGATAGATATAATTGCAAAACACCAACCTGTAAGTTGAGACTCTGATTATCGTCTTGAAGTCTTCTGATGATCTCATCGGCGTGTGACCTGATTCCTGAACTGACCTGGAGGACAGAATCTAATCTTCTTATAATAGAAATATCACAAGTGAAATATCAACTCTCAACTATACTTTGTTAATGAACATGTGAAAATCGCTCTGAATAATATACGTATATCACATGAAGAAACATATTTATAATATGTAAACACTCACAAGCACATACACTTATGTGTGTATTAGTTAGCTAGTTGGTCGGTCAGTCAATCAGACGGTCATTCCGTCCATCGGTCAGTCGATCATTTAGTAAATTAGTTAGTTATCTAGCTAGCTAATTAACTAGTTATAGTTAGTTAGTTATCTGATTAGTTAATTAGTCAGTTAGTCAGTCAGTTAGTTGTTGGTTAGTTGGTTGGTCGGTCGGTCGGTCGGTCGGTCAGTCAGTTAGCCAGTCAACTAACAAACCAGCCAAGCAAAATGCCTATGGCAAGTAATGAAGGTATCACGTTGAAATCTAAAATGATAAAAATAACAGAACAGATCCACATATTTCGGTAACAATTTTGCTGAAATGATAAAAATAACAGAGCAGTTCCACATATTTCGGTAACAATTTTGATAAAATGATAAAAATAACAGAACAGCTCCACATATTTCGGTAACAATTTTGCTAAAATGATAAAAATAACAGAGCAGTTCCACATATTTCGGTAACAATTTTGACTCACGGATAAAATAAAAAAATAAATTACGATTTGTCAAAGCAACATCAATTTTTAAAAGACTAAATAAAATTTGGAACTGCAAGTTGTATAGTTTTAAAATAAAATTCATCATCAAATAGCTTGTCCTTATCAAAACGTTGCCACTCTAGCAGTCCTTCGGACGTTATCTTTAGTAGGCCAGATGTTCTGTCTCTGCAGCCGTCATGCTTAAATCATCAGTTACATCATGAATCCATCTTCTCCTTAGTCTTCCTCTTCTTCTCTTTGCATGGATGCTTTCTTCAATAACGGCCTTCTCTAAACCTTTATGACTTTGATATTTTATATGTCACAAAAATCGACGTATTCACAAAAATAACTTTATCAAGAAATAACATACATTTATACAGATCATGTGACTACGCGGACAGTGATCACTGAAACTTACCTCCATCGGTTGTGCCTCACACGCTGGTGTTAAGTATGTATCCAAAGTTTCAAGGTCAACTCTTATATCATATTTCACTGACAATTGCATGGACCCCAGCCAGGACCTCCCACTTTCAGCCATATCACATTGAAATATTTCTATATTCTATACTTTCACCTATCATTGAAATTCAATATTTATTGTTAAACAAAAGTAAAATCCACGGATGTGATTTTAAATATAAATATATTGATATCAATATCCCTCACTGCGTGCATTCAACTGACTAACAAGACTAGCCTAGTCCCTCAAAGTTCATACGTTATAGTGAATCTAATTTGAGCTAAATTTCCACGAGCCACAAAAGCATAAAATGAAAATATTGATTAAACAGTATTAATGTTTCTCACAATTTGCGTCACAATACTCAAATATGACAAATGAAAATCGTAGCATATCCTTTACATGACTTCGTCATCAACCCCAGTAAACGAGTCGTCGATTTTCTAGACACACCTTAAACGTTCAGTAGTTTATCCTTGCTTTCTGAACTGTGAGGTCAATTTTACCGTTCGTAAAATTCACGGAAATTGACTTCCAAAATGCCCACCGCGGTGTTTAAACCAGGTACTAATTGGTTGTGATCGAGTTGACTACCGCCTAAGTTACTGACATAAACTATATTTCCGTTCATTGAGAAATACTAACACTTGACATTCTCTCACGAGCAAATTTATATTGACCGTTTCATCTTGTGACTTTGTTATTAACATTATTTAATTGTTTCCCTTTGTAATTGTGTCCGTCTGTAATTGTGTCCGTCTGTAATTGTGTCCGTCTGTAATTGTGTCCGTCTGTAATTGTGTCCGTCTGTAATTGTGTCCGTCTGTAATTGTGTCCGTCTGTAATTGTTTCCGTCTGTAATTGTTTCCGTCTGTAATTGTTTCCGTCTGTAATTGTGTCTGTAATTGTCTCGTAATTGTGTCCGTCTGTAATTGTGTGTCTGTAATTGTGTCCGTCTGTAATTGTGTGTCTGTAATGTGTGTCTGTAATTGTTTCCGTCTGTAATTGTTGTCTGTAATTGTCCGTCTGTAATTGTGTCCGTCTGTAATTGTGTCCGTCTGTAATTGTGTCCGTCTGTAATTGTTTCCGTCTGTAATTGTGTCCGTCTGTAATTGTTTCCGTCTGTAATTGTTTCCGTCTGTAATGTGTGTGTCTGTAATTGTTTCCGTCTGTAATTGTGTGTGTCTGTAATTGTTTCCGTCTGTAATTGTGTGTGTCTGTAATTGTTCCGTCTGTAATTGTGTCGTACTGTGCTTTAATTGTTCCGTCTGTAATTGTTTCCGTCTGTAATTGTTTCCGTCTGTAATTGTTTCCGTCTGTAATTGTGTCTGTAATTGTGTCCGTCTGTAATTGTGTCCGTCTGTAATTGTGTGTGTCTTTAATTGTTTCCGTCTGTAATTGTGTCCGTCTGTAATTGTTTCCGTCTGTAATTGTGTCCGTCTGTAATTGTGTGTGTCTGTAATTGTTTCCGTCTGTAATTGTTGTGTCTGTAATTGTTTCCGTCTGTAATTGTGTGTGTTAAAGTATGTTCGTCTGTAATTTGTCAAATCTGTACTGTGTGTTCTGAAATTGTTTCCTCTGTAATTGTGATGTGCTGTAATGTTCCGTCTGTAATTGTGTGTGTCTGTAATTGTTTCCGTCTGTAATTGTTTCCGTCTGTAATTGTTTCCGTCTGTAATTGTTTCCGTCTGTAATTGTTTCCGTCTGTAATTGTTTCCGTCTGTAATTGTGTCCGTCTGTAATTGTGTCCGTCTGTAATTGTGTGTGTCTGTAATTGTTTCCGTCTGTAATTGTTTCCGTCTGTAGTTTAAACGGTAGTAAGCTCGATCACAACCCAGGTTTACCTGGTTCAAACTTCACGACGGGCAAATTTGGAAGAAAATTAGTTCCCTTGGATTTTTACGAATGAAAATATAGACATCACCGTTCAGAAAGCAATGGCAAACTACTTAACGTATAAGTGATGCCTAGAAAATCGACAACACGTTTACTGTGGCTGATGGCGACGGAAATGTCACGATTTTCATTCATTTGTTTCCGCTAATGAAAGAATCTCGGTGAAGTGTTCAAGTGTTCGATTGTCAATGTAGTTTGAGAGCGCTTTCAAGTATGAAATATGGAAGGAGACTGGGATTTCAAAACTGGTCCTCTCAACATAGGCGAAGAGTATAGACATGCGACAACATTTAAACTGTGACCCGTAAAAGTATCATTACGAAGCTGCATTGTTCCCGAACGTAGTCTTCTGTGAGAAAAGTCACCGCACGCAACTGAACTTTCCTTTATAATAATTGGCTTATTACTTTATGACAAATATGTTGCGTCCGCATCGGTTAATAAGTAGTCACATGATGATGATGCTCGTCCATCACGGGTGATGATGACCACACAATTTTCATCCAAGGGAATGTATGTTTGATGGATGAAATGATAACTTGCGCAGTGATTTGGAAAGTGAGAAAGAGTTGCGCAGTTCGTCGATCTCACTCTCTCGCCCAATTCCTTCTACGTTCAGTGGCAGGACAAAGTGAAGACGGCTGGAGAAGGATTCGGGTGCTGCGGATGACCAGCGTGTCCTACGTGCCTGGCCGTGTTCACTACGCTCCGCAACGCGTTGCTGGTAGACGCCGTCTTGCCCGTTGAACCAGAGTATGGTTTCTTCTGCACAGTCTTCCGAGTCCTGGAAAAGTATATGCCAAACCAAATATTACAACAAGCGGCAGGAAACTGAAAGTAGTGGACAGATTTACTTATCTTGGAAACACACTGTCCCAAAATGTCACCATAGATGATGAAATAAATACCAGAATCTCTAAAGCTAGCAGCACCTTTGGCAGACTACATAGAAATGTCTGGCACAGATGTGGTATTTGCCAAGCCACAAAACTGAAGGTATATCGAGCTGTCGTGCTCCCAGTCCTTCTTCACGCATGCGAAACTTGAACTGTATATCAGAGACATGCAAGGAAGCTAAACCACTTTCACACAGTCTGCCTTAGGAAAATAATGAACATCAAATGGCAGGATATGATTCCAGGTACAGAGGTCCAAAAAGATCTGCTCTCCCAGCATCTACACAATCTTGATGCAGTCCCAGACAAGATGGGCAGGACATGTGGCTCGAATGCCAGATTGCAGAATACCAAAACGACTCTTTTATGGTGAGTTGCAAAGTGGTAAACGCTCACAGGGGGCCAGAAAAAACGATTCAAAGATACGCTCAAGAACTCGATTAAATCTTTTGGCATAGATGTTTACAACTGGGAGAATGCTGCTCAAGACAGATCAGCCTGGCGCACACTTCTTCAACACGGTTCCTCGGCCTGCGAGGCAGATAGAACAGCACGGATGGAGCAAAAATGTCAAAACAGAAAGGCACTAAAACTTCCCACAAGTGCAAGTATACCTTGCTCACACTGTACAAGAACATTTCAAGCCCGTATCGGGCTCACTAAGCATCTACGCACACACAGACAAAATAGCGCAACTACATTCCCTTGGATGAAAATTTGTGTGGTCATCATCACCCGTGATGGACGAGCATCATCACCCGTGATGGACGAGCATCATCCGAGTCCAGTCTTCGCATGCAGGGTTGGCATACCTTGATTCACCGATTGGTTTAGTACCGAATCAGTTACCCGCGCCTGTTTTAACCGACCTGTCACAGTCGTTGCCAGGGAAGGGGGATCGCATGCTGACAACTACTAAGAGCCACAGGCGTGAGCTGGAAGTCAGGTTTGGACCAAAGAAAGGATGTGCCATGAGAAGAGAAATTAGCCACATAACCTACCCTACAGCCTAAAAAAAGATGGCTGGGAGCCCTGAGAAGAGAAATTAGCCACATAACCTACCCATAGCCTACAAAGAGGGATGGGCCTGAGAAGAGAAATTAGCCACATAACCTACCCATAGCCTACAAAGAGGGATGGGCCCTGAGAAGAGAAATTAGCCACATAACCTACCCATAGCCTACAAAGAGGGATGGGCCCTGAGAAGAGAAATTAGCCACATAACCTACCCATAGCCTACAAAGAGGGATGGCCCTGAGAAAGAAATTAGCCACATAACCTACCCATAGCCTACAAAGAGGGATGGGCCCTGAGAAGAGAAATTAGACACATAACCTACCCATAGCCTACAAAGAGGGGTGGGCCCTGAGAAGAGAAATTAGCCACATAACCTACCCATAGCCTACAAAGAGGGATGGGCCTGAGAAGAGAAATTAGCCACATAACCTACCCATAGCCTACAAAGAGGGATGGCCCTGAGAAGAGAAATTAGCCACATAACTCACCCATAGCCTACAAAGAGGGATGGGCCTGAGAAGAGAAATTAGCCACATAACCTACCCATAGCCTACAAAGAGGATGGCCTGAGAAAGAAATTAGCCACATAACCTACCCATAGCCTACAAAGAGGGATGGGCCTGAGAAGAGAAATTAGCCACATAACCTACCCATAGCCTACAAAGAGGGTGGGCCTGAGAAGAGAAATTAGCCACATAACCTACCCATAGCCTACAAAGAGGGATGGGCCCTGAGAAGAGAAATTAGCCACATAACCTACCCATAGCCTACAAAGAGGGTGGGCCTGAGAAGAGAAATTAGCCACATAACCTACCCATAGCCTACAAAGAGGGATGGGCCCTGAGAAGAGAAATTAGCCACATAACCTACCCATAGCCTACAAAGAGGGATGGGCCTGAGAAGAGAAATTAGCCACATAACCTACCCATAGCCTACAAAGAGGATGGGCCTGAGAAGAGAAATTAGCCACATAACCTACCCATAGCCTACAAAGATGGATGGGCCCTGAGAAGAGAAATTAGCCACATAACCTACCCATAGCCTACAAAGAGGGATGGGCCCTGAGAAGAGAAATTAGCCACATAACCTACCCATAGCCTACAAAGAGGGATGGGCCCTGAGAAGAGAAATTAGCCACATAACCTACCCATAGCCTACAAAGAGGGATGGGCCCTGAGAAGAGAAATTAGCCACATAACCTACCCATAGCCTACAAAGAGGGATGGGCCCTGAGAAGAGAAATTAGCCACATAACCTACCCATAGCCTACAAAGAGGGATGGGCCTGAGAAGAGAAATTAGCCACATAACCTACCCATAGCCTACAAAGAGGGATGGGCCCTGAGAAGAGAAATTAGCCACATAACCTACCCATAGCCTACAAAGAGGGATGGGCCCTGAGAAGAGAAATTAGCCACATAACCTACCCATAGCCTACAAAGAGGGATGGGCCCTGAGAAGAGAAATTAGCCACATAACCTACCCATAGCCTACAAAGATGGATGGGCCCTGAGAAGAGAAATTAGCCACATAACCTACCCATAGCCTACAAAGAGGATGGGCCTGAGAAGAGAAATTAGCCACATAACCTACCCATAGCCTACAAAGAGGGATGGGCCCTGAGAAGAGAAATTAGCCACATAACCTACCCATAGCCTACAAAGAGGGATGGGCCCTGAGAAGAGAAATTAGCCACATAACCTACCCATAGCCTACAAAGAGGGATGGGCCCTGAGAAGAGAAATTAGCCACATAACCTACCCATAGCCTACAAAGAGGGATGGGCCTGAGAAGAGAAATTAGCCACATAACCTACCCATAGCCTACAAAGAGGGATGGGCCTGAGAAGAGAAATTAGCCACATAACCTACCCATAGCCTACAAAGAGGTGGCCCTGAGAAGAGAAATTAGCCACATAACCTACCCATAGCCTACAAAGAGGGATGGGCCTGAGAAGAGAAATTAGCCACATAACCTACCCATAGCCTACAAAGATGGATGGGCCCTGAGAAGAGAAATTAGCCACATAACCTACCCATAGCCTACAAAGAGGGATGGGCCCTGAGAAGAGAAATTAGCCACATAACCTACCCATAGCCTACAAAGAGGGATGGGCCCTGAGAAGAGAAATTAGCCACATAACCTACCCATAGCCTACAAAGAGGGATGGGCCCTGAGAAGAGAAATTAGCCACATAACCTACCCATAGCCTACAAAGAGGGATGGGCCCTGAGAAGAGAAATTAGCCACATAACCTACCCATAGCCTACAAAGAGGGATGGGCCCTGAGAAGAGAAATTAGCCACATAACCTACCCATAGCCTACAAAGAGGGATGGGCCCTGAGAAGAGAAATTAGCCACATAACCTACCCATAGCCTACAAAGAGGGATGGGCCCTGAGAAGAGAAATTAGCCACATAACCTACCCATAGCCTACAAAGAGGGGTGGGCCCTGAGAAGAGAAATTAGCCACATAACCTACGCATAGCCTACAAAGAGGGATGGGCCTGAGAAGAGAAATTAGCCACATAACCTACCCATAGCCTACAAAGAGGGATGGGCCTGAGAAGAGAAATTAGCCACATAACCTACCCATAGCCTACAAAGAGGGATGGGCCCTGAGAAGAGAAATTAGCCACATAACCTACCCATAGCCTACAAAGAGGGATGGCCCTGAGAAGAGAAATTAGCCACATAACCTACCCATAGCCTACAAAGAGGGGTGGGCCCTGAGAAGAGAAATTAGCCACATAACCTACCCATAGCCTACAAAGAGGGATGGGCCCTGAGAAGAGAAATTAGCCACATAACCTACCCATAGCCTACAAAGAGGGATGGGTCCTGAGAAGAGAAATTAGCCACATAACCTACCCATAGCCTACAAAGATGGATGGGCCCTGAGAAGAGAAATTAGCCACATAACCTACCCATAGCCTACAAAGAGGGGTGGGCCCTGAGAAGAGAAATTAGCCACATAACCTACCCATAGCCTACAAAGAGGGGTGGGCCCTGAGAAGAGAAATTAGCCACATAACCTACCCATAGCCTACAAAGAGGGATGGGCCCTGAGAAGAGAAATTAGCCACATAACCTACCCATAGCCTACAAAGAGGGGTGGGCCCTGAGAAGAGAAATTAGCCACATAACCTACCCATAGCCTACAAAGAGGGATGGGCCCTGAGAAGAGAAATTAGCCACATAACCTACCCATAGCCTACAAAGAGGGATGGGCCCTGAGAAGAGAAATTAGCCACATAACCTACCCATAGCCTACAAAGAGGGATGGGCCCTGAGAAGAGAAATTAGCCACATAACCTACCCATAGCCTACAAAGAGGGATGGGCCTGAGAAGAGAAATTAGCCACATAACCTACCCATAGCCTACAAAGAGGGTGGGCCTGAGAAGAGAAATTAGCCACATAACCTACCCATAGCCTACAAAGAGGGATGGGCCTGAGAAGAGAAATTAGCCACATAACCTACCCATAGCCTACAAAGATGGATGGGCCCTGAGAAGAGAAATTAGCCACATAACCTACCCATAGCCTACAAAGAGGGATGGGCCCTGAGAAGAGAAATTAGCCACATAACCTACCCATAGCCTACAAAGAGGGTGGGCCTGAGAAGAGAAATTAGCCACATAACCTACCCATAGCCTACAAAGAGGGGTGGGCCCTGAGAAGAGAAATTAGCCACATAACCTACCCATAGCCTACAAAGAGGGTGGCCCTGAGAAGAGAAATTAGCCACATAACCTACCCATAGCCTACAAATAGGGGTGGGCCCTGAGAAGAGAAATTAGCCACATAACCTACCCATAGCCTACAAAGAGGGTTGGGCCATGAGAAGAGAAATTAGCCACATAACCTACCCATAGCCTACAAAGAGGGGTGGGCCATGAGAAGAGAAATTAGCCACATAACCTACCCATAGCCTACAAAGAGGGGTGGGCCCTGAGAAGAGAAATTAGCCACATAACCTACCCATAGCCTACAAAGAGGGATGGCCCTGAGAAGAGAAATTAGCCACATAACCTACCCATAGCCTACAAAGAGGGATGGGCCTGAGAAGAGAAATTAGCCACATAACCTACCCATAGCCTACAAAGAGGGATGTGGCCTGAGAAGAGAAATTAGCCACATAACCTACCCATAGCCTACAAAGAGGGGTGGGCCCTGAGAAGAGAAATTAGCCACATAACCTACCCATAGCCTACAAAGAGGTGGGCCTGAGAAGAGAAATTAGCCACATAACCTACCCATAGCCTACAAAGAGGGGTGGGCCCTGAGAAGAGAAATTAGCCACATAACCTACCCATAGCCTACAAAGAGGGGTGGGCCCTGAGAAGAGAAATTAGCCACATAACCTACCCATAGCCTACAAAGAGGGGTGGGCCATGAGAAGAGAAATTAGCCACATAACCTACCCATAACCTACAAAGAGGGGTGGGCCATGAGAAGAGAAATTAGCCACATAACCTACCCATAGCCTACAAAGAGGGGTGGGCCCTGAGAAGAGAAATTAGCCACATAACCTACCCATAGCCTACAAAGAGGGATGGGCCCTGAGAAGAGAAATTAGCCACATAACCTACCCATAGCCTACAAAGAGGGGTGGGCCCTGAGAAGAGAAATTAGCCACATAACCTACCCATAGCCTACAAAGAGGGGTGGGCCCTGAGAAGAGAAATTAGCCACATAACCTACCCATAGCCTACAAAGAGGTATGGGCCATGAGAAGAGAAATTAGCCACATAACCTACCCATAGCCTACAAAGAGGGGTGGGCCATGAGAAGAGAAATTAGCCACATAACCTACCCATAGCCTACAAAGAGGGATGGGCCCTGAGAAGAGAAATTAGCCACATAACCTACCCATAGCCTACAAAGAGGGATGGGCCCTGAGAAGAGAAATTAGCCACATAACCTACCCATAGCCTACAAAGAGGGTGGGCCTGAGAAGAGAAATTAGCCACATAACCTACCCATAGCCTACAAAGAGGGATGGGCCTGAGAAGAGAAATTAGCCACATAACCTACCCATAGCCTACAAAGAGGTGGGCCCTGGAGAAGAAATTAGCCACATAACCTACCCATAGCCTACAAAGAGGGGTGGGCCCTGAGAAGAGAAATTAGCCACATAACCTACCCATAGCCTACAAAGATGGATGGGCCCTGAGAAGAGAAATTAGCCACATAACCTACCCATAGCCTACAAAGAGGGATGGGCCTGAGAAGAGAAATTAGCCACATAACCTACCCATAGCCTACAAAGATGGATGGGCCCTGAGAAGAGAAATTAGCCACATAACCTACCCATAGCCTACAAAGAGGGATGGGCCCTGAGAAGAGAAATTAGCCACTAACCTACCCATAGCCTACAAAGAGGGTGGGCCTGAGAAGAGAAATTAGCCACATAACCTACCCATAGCCTACAAAGAGGGATGTGCCCTGAGAAGAGAAATTAGCCACATAACCTACCCATAGCCTACAAAGAGGGATGGGCCCTGAGAAGAGAAATTAGCCACATAACCTACCCATAGCCTACAAAGAGGGGTGGGCCATGAGAAGAGAAATTAGCCACATAACCTACCCATAGCCTACAAAGAGGGATGGCCTGAGAAGAGAAATTAGCCACATAACCTACCCATAGCCTACATTGTCATATAAAGGCTCACTAAATAGGTTTTAGATGTTCGCTTGATTTGTCTGATACAAGACAGGTAATGATACAAGACAGGGTAATCATACAAGACAGGGTAATATACAAGACAGGTAATCATACAAGACAGGTAATGATACAAGACAGGTAATCATAAGACAGGGTAATCATACAAGACAGGTAATCATACAAGACTAATCATACAAGACAGGTAATGCATACAAGACAGGGTAATGATACAAGACAGTGTAATGATACAAGACAGGGTAATCATACAAGACAGGGTAATCATACAAGACAGGGTAATATACAAGACAGGGTAATATACAAGACAGGGTAATCATACAAGACAGGGTAATATACAAGACAGGGTAATATACAAGACAGGGTAATCATACAAGACAGGGTAATGATACAAGACAGTGTAATGATACAAGACAGGGTAATATACAAGACAGGGTAATCATACAAGACAGGTAATATACAAGACAGGGTAATCATACAAGACAGGGTAATCATACAAGACAGGGTAATCATACAAGACAGGGTAATGATACAAGACAGTGTAATGATACAAGACATGGTAATCATACAAGACAGGGTAATGATACAAGACAGGGTAATGATACAAGACAGGGTAATCATACAAGACAGGGTAATGATACAAGACAAGGTAATGATACAAGACAGTGTAATGATACAAGACAGGGTAATGATACAAGACAGGGTAATGATACAAGACAGGGTAATCATACAAGACAGGGTAATCATACAAGACAGGGTAATCATACAAGACAGGGTAATCATACAAGACAGGGTAATCATACAAGACAAGGTAATGATACAAGACAGGGTAATGATACAAGACAGGGTAATCATACAAGACATGGTAATGATACAAGACAAGGTAATGATACAAGACAGGGTAATCATACAAGACAAGGTAATGATACAAGACAGGGTAATATACAAGACAGGGTAATATACAAGACAGGTAATGATACAAGACAAGGTAATGATACAAGACAGTGTAATGATACAAGACAGGGTAATCATACAAGACAGGGTAATGATACAAGACAAGGTAATGATACAAGACAGGGTAATATACAAGACAAGGTAATGATACAAGACAGGTAATCATACAAGACAGGGTAATCATACAAGACAGGGTAATGATACAAGACAAGGTAATGATACAAGACAGTGTAATGATACAAGACAGGGTAATGATACAAGACAGGGTAATGATACAAGACAGGGTAATGATACAAGACACTGTAATGATACAAGACAGTGTAATGATACAAGACAGGGTAATGATACAAGACAGGGTAATCATACAAGACAGGGTAATGATACAAGACAGGGTAATCATACAAGACAGGGTAATGATACAAGACAGGGTAATGATACAAGACAGGGTAATGATACAAGACAGGTAATGATACAAGACAGGTAATCACAAGACAGGGTAATGATACAAGACAGTGTAATGATACAAGACAAGGTAATGATACAAGACAGGGTAATGATACAAGACAGGGTAATGATACAAGACAGTGTAATGATACAAGACATGGTAATGATACAAGACAGGGTAATCATACAAGACAGGGTAATGATACAAGAAACGGGAATGATACAAGACACTGTAATGATACAAGACACTGTAATGATACAAGACACTGTAATGATACAAGACAGGGTAATGATACAAGGCAGGGTAATGATACAAGACAGGGTAATGATACAAGACATGGTAATGATACAAGACAAGGTAATGATACAAGACAGGGTAATCATACAAGACAGGGTAATGATACAAGACACTGTAATGATACAAGACACTGTAATGATACAAGACACTGTAATGATACAAGACAGGGTAATGATACAAGACAGGGTAATGATACAAGACAAGGTAATGATACAAGACAGGGTAATCATACAAGACAGGGTAATGATACAAGACAGGGTAATCATACAAGACAGGGTAATGATACAAGAAAAGAAACATTGATATCTTAATGATTTGATATAGATTTCATCAACTGAAATAAATATGTGGAGCGTCTAGCCGAATGGATTAGAGCGTGGTTCTCATACGGAGACCCGGGTTTAATCCCTGGTAATATCAATGTATTTTTTCTGTCGGTGGGCATAAAGAAAACATCCTAACCTGAACAGTATAGCGGCGACTGCATTAGCCATGCAGTCATTATATTCTACAGTCTCATGTCCCTCCTGTCTCACATTTTACAGTCTCATGCCTCCTGTCTGTAACAGGCTCATGTCCTCCTGTCTTGTATTACAGGTAGTTTCACATTTTTTTAAAAACATAAATAATTTATATAGTTAAATACGAGTTAGAACTCGTATACTATGCAGTTCAACATTGACAGCGGGACGAATTAGCGACATTGACAGCGGACGGATAAGCGAACATTGACAGCGGACGGATTAGCGAACATTGACAGCGGACGATAAGCGAACATTGACAGCGGGACGGATTAGCGAACATTGACAGCGGACGGATAAGCGAACATTGACAGCGACGGATAGCGAACATTGACAGCGGACGGATAAGCGACATTGATAGCGGATGGATAGCGAACATTGACAGCGACGGATAAGCGAACATTGACAGCGGGACGGATAGCGAACATTGACAGCGGACGGATAAGCGAACATTGACAGCGGACGGATAAGCCGAACATTGACAGCGGACGGATAAGCGAACATTGACAGCGGATGGATAGCGTACATTGACAGTGGGACGGATAAGCGAACATTTACAGCGGGACGGATAAGCGAACATTGACAGCGGGACGGATAAGCGAACATTGACAGCGGGATGGATAAGCGTACATTGACAGCGGGACGGATAAGCGAACATTTACAGCGGGACGGATAAGCGAACATTGACATCGGGACGGATAAGCGAACATTGACAGCGGGACGGATAAGCGAACATTGACAGCGGGACGGATAAGCGTACATTGACAGCGGGATGGATTAGCGAACATTGACAGCGGGACGGATAAGCGAACATTGACAGCGGGACGGATAAGCGAACATTGACAGCGGGACGGATAAGCGAACATTGACAGCGGGACGGATAAGCGAACATTGACAGCGGGATGTATAAGCGTACATTGACAGTGGGACGGATAAGCGAACATTGACAGCGTGACGGATAAGCGAACATTGACAGCGGGACGGATAAGCGAACATTGACAGTGGTACGGATTAGCGAACATTGACAGCGGGACGGATAAGTGTACATTGACAGTGGGACGGATAAGTGTACATTGACAGTGGGACGGATAAGCGAACATTGACAGTGGGACGGATGAGCGTACATTGACAGCGGGACGGATAAGCGTACATTGACAGTGGGACGGATAAGCGAACATTGACAGCGGGACGGATGAGCGTACATTGACAGTGGGACGGATGAGCGTACATTGACAGCGGGACGGATAAGCGTAAGCGTTCGCCTGTCAACTCAAATACACGAAAGTTGTGGCTTCAGTTCCACATTCGACATTTTAACACATGAGGAAAGGAATTGTCCCTGCTACCTCCTACCTCCTGCTAGGCTCAGATTACATACAAATCATACAGAGTAGTTAACAAGTGGTCGATATAGAGCGTTGGAAAAAGACGAAGAATCCCAAATAAAAAAATGGTTCAAATTCCAAACTCCGTCTCCGTCTATAATCTGCACATTTTGTTAATAGTTTTGCTTTGAATTGTTACAAACTTGCTTAAAGAATATTTTTGTCAATAGTTTTGCTTTGAATTGTTACAAACTTGCTTCAAGAATATTTTTGTCAATAGTTTTGCTTTGAATTGTTACAAACTTGCTTCAAGAATATGTTTGTCAATAGTTTTGCTTTGAATTGTTACAAACTTGCTTGAAGAATATTTTCTACGACTTGTTCAAATTCTTTTCTTATTTCTCACTAACGTGTTTCTTCTAGTTCCATTTGAAGGTCAGGATACACTTTTGTATTTCTCAATGTACCCTTAATATTTGATATTATTCTTGGCCAATGTGTCCTAAGATCATACATACGCACTATGCACCTTCATGAAAGCACGCGTATACCAGATGTATTCTCATGTGCTTCTCACGCTGACACACACGCGCTTCTCACGCAGACACACACGCGCTTCTCACGCAGACACATACACGCATACTATAAAACACACACAAACGTACATACACACACACACATAGAGAATCCACCCACAATCACATACACGCAATTACGCAGATAAAAGTCAGCAGTGATATACTTTCACATACATTACTACTTTGTCCCATTATCCGGGGTCTCTGTGGCGTACAGGTTACATGTTCACATCTCGTTTCATAGGTATTCGGTTCGCACCCTAGTGGAGCTATTGGAATATTTTCCAGAGATCCCGGATCTCAGACATGTGAGGTCGAGTTCTTATTGAGCACGTAAAAGAACACTTGGCAGCTCCAAATCGAAAAGAACAGGCTGGAAATCCGCAGTCCTTGTACAATTTATTAAAAATATAAAAAAATAAAACTCCTAAAAATATTTTCACCATCTTCTAAATTACACCGGGGATCTTCGCCGGTGCTAGTTACTTACCAAAGTGCAAGGATGATGGCCCTATCAATCAATCAATCAATCACTCTATTTACCTATTGTTACGCTTTATTTTATGCTTGCTCTCTCTTATTTTTTTACTATTCCTGATGGCCTTAGTAGTTACACTATCTTAATTTATCGTTTTATGCGCACCATAAGCAGTGATTGATTTCTGAGTTATGCGCACCATAAGCAGTGATTGATTTCTGTGTAATGCACACCATAAGCAGTGATTGATTTCTGAGTATAACTTCTCAGTTGTCTTCACGTTTTATGCGCACCATAAGCAGTGATTGATTTCTGAGTATAACTTCTCAGTTGTCTTCACGTTTTATGCGCACCATAAGCAGTGATTGATTTCTGAGTATAACTTCTCAGTTGTCTTCACGTTTTATGCGCACCATAAGCAGTGATTGATTTCTGAGCATAACTTCTCAGTTGTCTTCACGTTTTATGCGCACCATAAGCAGTGATTGATTTCTGAGTATAACTTCTCAGTTGTCTTCACGTTTTATGCGCACCATAAGCAGTGATTGATTTCTGAGTATAACTTCTCAGTTGTCTTCACGTTTTATGCGCACCATAAGCAGTGATTGATTTCTGAGCATAACTTCTCAGTTGTCTTCACGTTTTATGCGCACCATAAGCAGTGATTGATTTCTGAGTATAACTTCTCAGTTGTCTTCACGTTTTATGCGCACCATAAGCAGTGATTGATTTCTGTGTATAACTTCTCAGTTGTCTTCACGTTTTATGCGCACCATAAGCAGTGATTGATTTCTGTGTATAACTTCTCAGTTGTCTTCACGTTTTATGCGCACCATAAGCAGTGATTGATTTCTGTGTATAACTTCTCAGTTGTCTTCACGTTTTATGCGCACCATAAGCAGTGATTGATTTCTGTGTATAACTTCTCAGTTGTCTTCACGTTTTATGCGCACCATAAGCAGTGATTGATTTCTGTGTATAACTTCTCAGTTGTCTTCACGTTTTATGCGCACCATAAGCAGTGATTGATTTCTGAGTATAACTTCTCAGTTGTCTTCACGTTTTATGCGCACCATAAGCAGTGATTGATTTCTGAGTATAACTTCTCAGTTGTCTTCACGTTTTATGCGCACCATAAGCAGTGATTGATTTCTGAGCATAACTTCTCAGTTGTCTTCACGTTTTATGCGCACCATAAGCAGTGATTGATTTCTGAGTATAACTTCTCAGTTGTCTTCACGTTTTATGCGCACCATAAGCAGTGATTGATTTCTGAGTATAACTTCTCAGTTGTCTTCACGTTTTATGCGCACCATAAGCAGTGATTGATTTCTGAGCATAACTTCTCAGTTGTCTTCACGTTTTATGCGCACCATAAGCAGTGATTGATTTCTGAGCATAACTTCTCAGTTGTCTTCACGTTTTATGCGCACCATAAGCAGTGATTGATTTCGAGCATAACTCTCAGTTGTCTTCACGTTTTATGCGCACCATAAGCAGTGATTGATTTCTGTGTATAACTTCTCAGTTGTCTTCACGTTTTATGCGCACCATAAGCAGTGATTGATTTCTGAGTATAACTTCTCAGTTGTCTTCACGTTTTATGCGCACCATAAGCAGTGATTGATTTCTGAGTATAACTTCTCAGTTGTCTTCACGTTTTATGCGCACCATAAGCAGTGATTGATTTCTGAGCATAACTTCTCAGTTGTCTTCACGTTTTATGCGCACCATAAGCAGTGATTGATTTCTGAGTATAACTTCTCAGTTGTCTTCACGTTTTATGCGCACCATAAGCAGTGATTGATTTCTGAGTATAACTTCTCAGTTGTCTTCACGTTTTATGCGCACCATAAGCAGTGATTGATTTCTGAGCATAACTTCTCAGTTGTCTTCACGTTTATGCGCACTATAAGCAGTGATTGATTTCTGAGCATAACTTCTCAGTTGTCTTCACGTTTTATGCGCACCATAAGCAGTGATTGATTTCTGAGCATAACTTCTCAGTTGTCTTCACGTTTTATGCGCACCATAAGCAGTGATTGATTTCTGAGCATAACTTCTCAGTTGTCTTCACGTTTTATGCGCACCATAAGCAGTGATTGATTTCTGAGTATAACTTCTCAGTTGTCTTCACGTTTTATGCGCACCATAAGCAGTGATTGATTTCTGAGTATAACTTCTCAGTTGTCTTCACGTTTTATGCGCACCATAAGCAGTGATTGATTTCTGAGCATAACTTCTCAGTTGTCTTCACGTTTTATGCGCACCATAAGCAGTGATTGATTTCTGAGCATAACTTCTCAGTTGTCTTCACGTTTTATGCGCACCATAAGCAGTGATTGATTTCTGAGCATAACTTCTCAGTTGTCTTCACGTTTTATGCGCACCATAAGCAGTGATTGATTTCTGAGCATAACTTCTCAGTTGTCTTCACGTTTTATGCGCACCATAAGCAGTGATTGATTTCTGAGTATAACTTCTCAGTTGTCTTCACGCTTTAGCGCACCATAAGCAGTGATTGATTTCTGAGCATAACTTCTCAGTTGTCTTCACGTTTTATGCCACCATTAGCAGTGATTGATTTCTGAGTATAACTTCTCAGTTGTCTTCACGTTTTATGCGCACCATAAGCAGTGATTGATTTCTGAGCATAACTTCTCAGTTGTCTTCACGTTTTATGCGCACCATAAGCAGTGATTGATTTCTGAGCATAACTTCTCAGTTGTCTTCACGTTTTATGCGCACCATAAGCAGTGATTGATTTCTGAGCATAACTTCTCAGTTGTCTTCACGTTTTATGCGCACCATAAGCAGTGATTGATTTCTGAGCATAACTTCTCAGTTGTCTTCACGTTTTATGCGCACCATAAGCAGTGATTGATTTCTGAGTATAACTTCTCAGTTGTCTTCACGTTTTATGCGCACCATAAGCAGTGATTGATTTCTGAGTATAACTTCTCAGTTGTCTTCACGTTTTATGCGCACCATAAGCAGTGATTGATTTCTGAGTATAACTTCTCAGTTGTCTTCACGTTTTATGCGCACCATAAGCAGTGATTGATTTCTGAGTATAACTTCTCAGTTGTCTTCACGTTTTATGCGCACCATAAGCAGTGATTGATTTCTGAGCATAACTTCTCAGTTGTCTTCACGTTTTATGCGCACCATAAGCAGTGATTGATTTCTGAGTATAACTTCTCAGTTGTCTTCACGTTTTATGCGCACCATAAGCAGTGATTGATTTCTGAGTATAACTTCTCAGTTGTCTTCACGTTTTATGCGCACCATAAGCAGTGATTGATTTCTGAGCATAACTTCTCAGTTGTCTTCACGTTTTATGCGCACCATAAGCAGTGATTGATTTCTGAGTATAACTTCTCAGTTGTCTTCACGTTTTATGCGCACCATAAGCAGTGATTGATTTCTGAGTATAACTTCTCAGTTGTCTTCACGTTTTATGCGCACCATAAGCAGTGATTGATTTCTGAGTATAACTTCTCAGTTGTCTTCACGTTTTATGCGCACCATAAGCAGTGATTGATTTCTGAGTATAACTTCTCAGTTGTCTTCACGTTTTATGCGCACCATAAGCAGTGATTGATTTCTGAGCATAACTTCTCAGTTGTCTTCACGTTTTATGCGCACCATAAGCAGTGATTGATTTCTGAGTATAACTTCTCAGTTGTCTTCACGTTTTATGCGCACCATAAGCAGTGATTGATTTCTGAGTATAACTTCTCAGTTGTCTTCACGTTTTATGCGCACCATAAGCAGTGATTGATTTCTGAGCATAACTTCTCAGTTGTCTTCACGTTTTATGCGCACCATAAGCAGTGATTGATTTCTGAGTATAACTTCTCAGTTGTCTTCACGTTTTATGCGCACCATAAGCAGTGATTGATTTCTGAGCATAACTTCTCAGTTGTCTTCACGTTTTATGCGCACCATAAGCAGTGATTGATTTCTGAGCATAACTTCTCAGTTGTCTCTACGTTTTATGCGCACCATAAGCAGTGATTGATTTCTGAGTATAACTTCTCAGTTGTCTTCACGTTTTATGCGCACCATAAGCAGTGATTGATTTCTGAGTATAACTTCTCAGTTGTCTTCACGTTTTATGCGCACCATAAGCAGTGATTGATTTCTGAGTATAACTTCTCAGTTGTCTTCACGTTTTATGCGCACCATAAGCAGTGATTGATTTCTGAGATAACTTCAGTTGTCTTCACGTTTTATGCGCACCATAAGCAGTGATTGATTTCTGAGCATAACTTCTCAGTTGTCTTCACGTTTTATGCGCACCATAAGCAGTGATTGATTTCTGAGCATAACTTCTCAGTTGTCTTCACGTTTTATGCGCACCATAAGCAGTGATTGATTTCTGAGCATAACTTCTCAGTTGTCTTCACGTTTTATGCGCACCATAAGCAGTGATTGATTTCTGAGCATAACTTCTCAGTTGTCTTCACGTTTTATGCGCACCATAAGCAGTGATTGATTTCTGAGTATAACTTCTCAGTTGTCTTCACGTTTTATGCGCACCATAAGCAGTGATTGATTTCTGAGTATAACTTCTCAGTTGTCTTCACGTTTTATGCGCACCATAAGCAGTGATTGATTTCTGAGCATAACTTCTCAGTTGTCTTCACGTTTTATGCGCACCATAAGCAGTGATTGATTTCTGAGCATAACTTCTCAGTTGTCTTCACGTTTTATGCGCACCATAAGCAGTGATTGATTTCTGAGCATAACTTCTCAGTTGTCTTCACGTTTTATGCGCACCATAAGCAGTGATTGATTTCTGAGTATAACTTCTCAGTTGTCTTCACGTTTTATGCGCACCATAAGCAGTGATTGATTTCTGAGTATAACTTCTCAGTTGTCTTCACGTTTTATGCGCACCATAAGCAGTGATTGATTTCTGAGCATAACTTCTCAGTTGTCTTCACGTTTTATGCGCACCATAAGCAGTGATTGATTTCTGAGCATAACTTCTCAGTTGTCTTCACGTTTTATGCGCACCATAAGCAGTGATTGATTTCTGAGCATAACTTCTCAGTTGTCTTCACGTTTTATGCGCACCATAAGCAGTGATTGATTTCTGAGCATAACTTCTCAGTTGTCTTCACGTTTTATGCGCACCATAAGCAGTGATTGATTTCTGAGCATAACTTCTCAGTTGTCTTCACGTTTTATGCGCACCATAAGCAGTGATTGATTTCTGAGTATAACTTCTCAGTTGTCTTCATTTGATATATTTATGATATTGTATATCAAATACATCTATACAGAGTGAACTTAGAATCAAAGAAAACTGGCTGATGCTACAAATATGAATGAGAAAATTGAAGTATATTGGACATATAAAGATACATGAATAGTTCCAGAAGACCATTATGGAAGAAGGCAACCCGCCAATGAGGAGAAGAGGAATACCACGGAGAAGATGGATTCAGGATGTGACTGATGATTTAAGCATGACGACTACAGAGGCAGGACATCTATCCTACGAGAGAGATAAATTCCGAAGGACTGTTATGGTAACAAAGTCCTGCTCAGGACAAGCTATTTGATAATGATATCTCATGTATCAACAAGTTATAAGAAATTATATTTGTGTATGTTTGAGAACCGTGATTGCGTAGTAGTTAGTGTACTCGCTTATTAGACGCGTGGTAGGGGCTCAATACCACGTTGGGAATAAAATATTGATTCCGACTGTAACTGCTTTCAGGTCGACCCAGCATCAGTTGTATACCAGAAAAATCACTGAGAGGTAAGGGCGGCCGGCGTGATGTTGACCACGTCGCTTATTGCATGCCGATGGTCAATGAAGAAAAATACGGGCCCAACACTCTATTCCAAAAAATAAGTTCATGGTATTGAATACGGTTCCTTTAATTTTATGTTTCAAGAACAATTCAGAATGGTTTTCCCATTATTTATTACAATAGCAGTCTTTAAAATTATATTCATATGATAACTTACAGGACCAATTTATCATCAGTTATCAGAGGACTTTAATCATATCACTCCAGATTATAATCATAGCACTTCAAACTATAATCATAGGACTCCAGAGTATAATCATATCACTCCAGAGTATAATCATAGCACTCTAGAGTATAATCATAGCCCTCCAGAGTATAATCATATCACTCCAGAGTATAATCATATCACTCCAGAGTATAATCATAGCACTCCAGAGTATAATCATATCACTCCAGAGTATAATCATAGCACTCTAGAGTATAATCATATCACTCCAGAGTATAATCATAGCACTCTAGAGTATAATCATAGCACTCCAGAGTATAATCATAGCACTCCAGAGTATAATCATAGCACTCCAGAGTATAATCATAGCACTCCAGAGTATAATCATAGCCCTCCAGAGTATAATCATAACACTCCGGACATGTCAATAGGTGCTCCGATCTCCACCTCAACAAATCCAGTAGCGTCCAGCAGCCCAACACGGCAGTTCGATGTTGATTAATCAATCTTTGTGCATATTTTGTATGTGGTTATTATCGGTCTGCACCAATATCGATTTATCATGATTATTTGATACTGTATGTCTTGAGACATCATCCATTTACATCTACCTGGCTCAGTTAATGAAGTACGGCAACTTCGTGTCACAAGTTGAACTTGACCTTTCAATATGAATGCTTAATGTCAAGTTGGACAAATAAAAGTAATAGGATGTTTTCATGGTGTAATTAATATTATTGATCTGCAAGTTGTGTCACAATATCAGCTGTTGCTGTGCATACATACCTAGGTAATAGCGTGTAAATATGTCATGAGATACAAATCATGTTATTGATTGATTGATTGATTGATTGGACCATCATCATTACAGTTTAGTGAATAACCATGTGTGCTTCGATCTCTTTCTTACAACAACAAAAAAGATCTCAGCTGCAGAGCACGAACACCGTACCTATTGCTATGATATTCCATACAATTTTAAAGATGGTGACAACTTTTGTACAAATTTTATTTTAATTTTTGTAATGACAAGGCAGCGGCTTTGCAGTGTATTTTTGTAATGACATGGCAGCGGCTTTGCAGTGTATTTTTTGTAATGACATGGCAGCGGCTTTGCAGTGTATTTTTTGTAATGACATGGCAGCAGCTTTGCAGTGTATTTTTGCTTAATCGATATTGGGCTTCCAATGATTATTTTATGTGCTCAACTTGGACAGGAAACCTACTTTTTACTAGCCAGACTTCGATAGGACTATGAACTGGATTTCTCCTACATTGAGATCAGAGAAGTCTGGACAAATATATCCAGATAGTTCCACAACGAAGCAAACCAAGCAGCTTAAGAACAAGAGACCAGTACCTAACCTCTAGACCACAGAGATTCTGTGCGAGACATGTATATACAACATGATAATGATGCCAGTATTAAAGACGAAATATGAATTCACGAATTATTTTGACAAAATTCTTCCATTTTTTGTATATCAATAGTCCAGTAACGTAAACCTTCATATCATTTGAAATCTCAACACTTCTTTTTATACGTGTATCTGCTTATCACTTGATGTAAACATTATCCATAATAATAATAAGTATAATAAACAATCTCCAGAAAAACACAGTAATATGGTTCTCTCAAGAAATGAGCACAGGTACCCGGTGAAACATCAGTAGAAAACACATTCAAGAATAGGTCACGGTTCACATACAACTAAATAACATTGCGCGTGGAATGTATCTACTATAGTCACTTCTAGTGCTCACCATACCGATCGTGTGTGAAACAATACGTCATTGTAGCACATTTCGTGTGCTTATCCTACGACCGTGTGTGTGTGTGTAACAATACGTCATTGAAGTTCAGGTAGATTACGCGTATCAGGTTATGTTCGTGTGTGTGTGCGCGTGTGAAAGATTACAATTGGGTGTGTTGTAAACTGTTAGAGAATAGATAATCTGAGTATACATGTAGTTAAATCGTCAGAGAGCTAGCTTGGTAACTATAACGTAGATTGATCGTGGCCTGGTACGGTCACAGACACAATAAACCAGTGATGGCTGTTTTTATATGTTGGGGTGCATCTGACCGAAGTCTTCGGAGGCGCGGGAGTCCTGTAGTGATTGCAGTTCTACACAATCAATCAAGTGCCATGCTTGCCGGCGTATGCAATCATGTCTCTCCACAACTCTTTCCTTGGTGCAGAAGTCCGGAGTTTTGACGTCGATCTTTGTCGAACCATAGTGTCAGGCCATCAACATGCTCTCCTCTGTCTTCCACGATCTTTCCTTCCCTGAATTTTACCTGTTGTCACTAAATGTTCTAAACCTCCTCTTCGCATTATATGCTCGAAGAACCTTGATTGTCTGATTCTTATTTCAGAGAAGGAAAGATCGTGGAAGACAGGGGGAGACGATTTTGGATGGTCTGACATCATGATTCGACAAACGATCCACGTCAGAACTGATTAACTGCACCAAGGAAAGAGAGAGTTGTGGAAAGACATGACCACGTACGCCAGCAGGCAAGAGACGTGATTGATTGATTGATTGATTGATTGATCGACAAATAAGATGAAAAATAGTTTGTGATATTGAAATTGATAAACGTTAAAACCGGTAGAGTAAATTAGGGCGGAATGAATGTGTAACATGGCCGCCATTGTGTTCGCGGGCACCACGCTGAACGGTCATGCAATAGACCGTGTTGGACGGTGCAGCAATAGACAGTGTTGGACGGTGTTGGAATAGACCGTGTTGGACGGTGTTGAAATAGACCGTGTTGGACGGTGTTGGAATAGACCGTATTGGACTGTGTTGGAATAGACCATGTTGGACGGTGCAGCAATAGATCGTGTTGGACGGTGCAGCAATAGATCGTGTTGGACGGTGCAGCAATAGATCGTGTTGGACGGGGCAGCAATAGATCGTGTTGGACGGTGCAGCAATAGATCGTGTTGGACGGGGCTGCAAATTACTAACTGACCTAAGACGATGTACGGAAACCTATAAACCTGAGGTGGTCAGAACGGATCAGATTAGATCTGGAAAAAACCGTTGGGATGCTGCGGAGATACTGAATAAATTGGCGTGTTAGAACAAAGACAAGTTGATATAGTACCACATAAACAAGCCAAATGAATAATTCAATGATAACACTAGCAACAATCCAACGTATCGACTATAAGTCTTTTTTCAAGGACACAAACACATACACGGAATACTAAATAAATTTAATCATGGATGACTAAAGATGGATATATGCAAATTGCTAATTGGCCAAACAAATTTGTCTTGAACATTCAGAAGCAGAAGACATGTTTATGTCCACAGAGATTTAGTTTGTTGTTATTCTTGTAAACAAAAAGTACAAATCAACAATCAAGAAATCAAAGTACTGTGTAATATAATATATACCAACAGATAAAACTGAAAGTATATCGAGCTGTCGTGTTCTCAGTCATTCTTCACGCATGCGAAACTTGGACGGTATATCTGCGACACGCAAGGAAGCTAAACCACTTTCACATAGTCTGCCTCAGAAAAATAAGGAACATCAAACGGCAGGATATGATCCTGGACACCGAGGTCCTATTGAGAGCTGTTCTCCCCAGCATCTACACAATCTTGATGCAGTCCCAGACTCTCTTTCTCGCGCGATCGTTCTTATGTTGCTTTTATCATTCGATTGTGATATATAAGCAGCCAAACATCAAGAAAGGATGTACGTGCACAACCTTCAGTACCTATTGGAGCTCAAGTGCTTATCTTTCGGTGGTGTGTTCGATTTCAACCAGCGTTTACTAGGTTCGCTCTCCGTTAGCCTTTTGCTGTTCCCAGCCAAAACCCACACGGCAGCAGGCTGCTATTTTCTTTCAGGGCAGCGACCCGTAGACGACCTGCCCTCCCGGGCTGATGAGCGTCATCTGCCCAGCTATACCCGTCTTGTTAATGAACTGCTTGGTTTGCCTACTGTCCAGTTTTGTGTACGGTTTGCTCCGCTAGTCCCAGACACGATGGGCAGGACATGTGGCTCGAATGTCGGATTGCAGAATACCCAAACGACTCTTGTATTGTGAGGTTCGTATCGGTAAACGTTCACAGGGTGGTCAGAAAACGCGATTCAAAGATACACTCAAGAACTCGATGAAATCCTTTGGCATAGATGTTGACAAATTGGAGAATGTTGCTCATGACAGATCAGCCTGGCACACACTTCTTCGACACGGTTCCTCGGCCTACGAGGCAGGTAGAACAGCACGGATGGAACAAAAACGTCAAAGTAGAAAGGCAGTAAAACTTCCCACAAATGCAAGTAATCCTTGCCCACATTGCAAAAGAACATTTCGAGCCCGATGCAGGCTCACTAGTTATCTACGTACACACAGACACACATAATGCAACAACATTCTCTTGGATGAAAATGGGGTCATCTATGACCCACTGATAACAAACACCAATCATCACCATATACCAACATCACCATATACCAACATCACCATATACCAACATCACCATATACCAACATCACCATATACCAACATCACCTATATACCAACATCACCATAACCAACAGAAAAACACTGATAGACAAGACACTAATATGACTGTTGTTTACCCTAGCTCCTGGAACAGTCCCCAGTTATCTCTGTAATCCATGACTGGCAGGTGGTCAAACGATCGGACTCATGATCGTAGTATGTACTCCATCTTGGTATCATTGACAGATTTCATCTAGTCTTCATATCCATATCTGGCAGCTGTGGATACAATACAAGAGTATGTACTTCATATCCATATCTGGCAGCTGTGAATTATCTGGCAGCTGTGAATTATCTGGCAGCTGTGAATTATCTGGCAGCTGTGAATTATCTGGCAGCTGTGAATTATCTGGCAGCTGTGAATTATCTGGCAGCTGTGAATTATCTGGCAGCTGTGAATTATCTGGCAGCTGTGAATTATCTGGCAGCTGTGAATACCAGAAATATGAAAGCTACCAGGAAGAAATACCACTTTTTTATTTAAAATTTGAAATAAATATGAAAGTAGTTACATTAAACAAATTTACAAAAACTGATGTCTTTTCCTTCTTCTTTATTGACTATACACCAACAACTTGTTAAACCTCGCTTTGTTGTTTGTGTGCGATTTGCCCCTTAGAGTGTGATTTCGGTATGCCAGGTAGACAACCACAAACCCATAGTGTTGCCAATCTAGCATTATATTTTGCAATCTAGCATTATATTTTGCAATCTAGCATTATATTTTGCAATCTAGCATTACAAATTTGGATCTAGCATCTAGCAGGAAATCTAGCTGATCCGATTGAAAGAGATGGGTGTCAATATTGGTGCAGTCCGAAAAGAACGACATACTAAATATGCAAAGAGATTGATTAATTAATATCGAACTGGCGTGTTGGGTCGCTGGACGCTGCTGGATTTGCTGAGGCGGAGATCGGAGCACCTATGGACATGTCCGGAGTGAGATCAAGTTACTAGTACTATCGGAGATGGAGGATAAAACATAGGTCCAGTGTTGAAGTTGAGCATGTAAAAGAACCCGTAGCAGTTCCAAATCGAGAAGAGCGGGCTGGAAAACCGCTGCCCGGGAAAAAGTAATTAGGAACATAACAAATTTAATGACTACAAAAATATTTTCGCCTTTTCTAAATTACACCTGGGATCCTCGCCGGTGCTACGGAGTTCCTGCATTGCAGCTGAGATCTTCCTGTGTAAGAAAGATATCGTAGCACACATGGTAACTCACTGAAGTGCAATGATGATGTTCCTATAAATCAATCAATCAATCATGTGTGATTGAATTTACCGCCAGACATTATTGATATTAAGTTATTGTGTTATGTTGTTATGAGAACCCGTGCTCGAGCAGGAGCATGTAAACACCCAAATTGTTGACACTATGTATACACATATAGTTAAGTCAAGTTGAAGGATATTGTTACAAGACTGTGAAGTGAAAGTTACCTCAACAAAAACCCTACATGACCTTATACATACTCTCTCTCTCTCTATCTCTTTCTACATATATATATATCGTTCTTTCTCTTTCTCTCTCTATATATATACATATCTTTGTCTCTCTCTCTCTCTCTATCTCTTTCTATCTCTCTATCTATCTCTTTCTATCTCTCTATCTCTTTCTCTCTCTCATCTCTTTCTACTATATATATATCGTTCTTTCTCTTTCTCTTCTCTCTATCTCTTTCTCATATATATATATCGTTCTTCTTTCTCTCTCTCTCTATCTCTTTCTACATCTATATATACTCTTTCTCTCTCTCTCTATCTCTACATATATTCTATCTTCTTATCTCTTTCTCTCTCTATTCTCTTTCTCATCTATCTCTCTCTTCTCTCTCTCTATCTCTTCATCTCTCTTTCTCTCTCTCTATCTATCTCTTTCTCTCTATCTATCTCTTTCTCTCTCTCTATCTATCTCTTCTCTCTCTCTCTATCTCTTTCTCTCTATTATCTCTTTCTCTTCTTCTCTCTTCTCTCTATCTATCTCTTTCTCTCTCTATCTATCTCTTTCTTCTCTCTATTATCTTCTTTTCTCTCTCTATCTCTTATCTACTCATTATATATCTCTTCTCTCTCTTCTCTATCTTCTCTCTCTCTCTCTAATACATATCTCTTCTCTCTAGACTCATCTGATCAGACTGTCTAATACCTCATCTATAGACTCATTTACCTCTACTTAATAAGACTCATTATAAGACTCTCTGAATCTGCTTGAATAAACTTCATTGAGATAAGACTGCATTGAGATAAGACTGCATTGAGATAAGACTGCATTGAGATAAGACTGCATTGAGATAAGACTGCATTGAGATAAGACTGCATTGAGATAAGACTGCATTGAGATAAGACTGCATTGAGATAAGACTGCATTGAGATAAGACTGCATTGAGATAAGACTGCATTGAGATAAGACTGCATTGAGATAAGACTGCATTGAGATAAGACTGCATTGAGATAAGACTGCATTGAGATAAGACTGCATTGAGATAAGACTGCATTGAGATAAGACTGCATTGAGATAAGACTGCATTGAGATAAGACTGCATTGAGATAAGACTGCATTGAGATAAGACTGCATTGAGATAAGACTGCATTGAGATAAGACTGCATTGAGATAAGACTGCATTGAGATAAGACTGCACTTCTGAGATAAGACTGCATTGAGATAAGACTGCATTGAGATAAGACTGCATTGAGATAAGACTGCATTGAGATAAGACTGCATTGAGATAAGACTGCATTGAATGAGCTCATAGATAAGACTGCATTGAGATAAGACTGCATTGAGATAAGACTGCATTGAGATAAGACTGCATTGAGATAGAATCTACTTTAGATAGACTGCTTGAATAGCGCATAGATAAATCTGCTTTGTTTCGATAAGACTGCATTAGATAGAGTCTCTTGATGATATTCTGGACGCCATGAGATAGAAGTTACTTATGTTTCTGTGGACGCCATGAGATAGAAGTCTACTTATGTTTCTGTGGAAGCTCCATGAGATAGAAGTCTACTTATGTTTCTGTGACGCCATAGATAGAAGTCTACTTATGTTTCTGTGGACCCCATGGATAGAAGTCTACTTATGTTTCTGTGACGTCCCATGGATAGAAGTCTACTTATGTTTCTGTGACGCCATGATAGAAGTCTACTTATGTTTCTGTGGACGCCCATGGATAGAAGTCTACTTATGTTTCTGTGGACGCCCATAGATAGAAGTCTACTTATGTTTCTGTGGACGCCCATGGATAGAAGTCTACTTATGTTTCTGTGGACGCCCATGGATAGAAGTCTACTTATGTTTCTGTGGACGCCCATGGATAGAAGTCTACTTATGTTTCTGTGGACGCCCATGGATAGAAGTCTACTTATGTTTCTGTGGACGCCCATGGATAGAAGTCTACTTATGTTTCTGGGACGCCCATGGATAGAAGTCTACTTATGTTTCTGGTGGATGACTACTATGGATAGAAAGTCTACTTATGTTTCTGTGGACGCCCATGGATAGAAGTCTACTTATGTTTCTGTGGACGCCCATTGATAGAAGTCTACTTATGTTTCTGTGGACGCCCATGGATAGAAGTCTACTTATGTTTCTGTGGACGCCCATGGATAGAAGTCTACTTATGTTTCTGGGGACGCCCATGGATAGAAGTCTACTTATGTTTCTGTGGACGCCCATAGATAGAAGTCTACTTATGTTTCTGTGGACGCCCATAGATAGAAGTCTACTTATGTTTCTGGGGACGCCTATGGATAGAAGTCTACTTATGTTTCTGTGGACGCCCATGGATAGAAGTCTACTTATGTTTCTGTGGAAGCCCATGGATAGAAGTCTACTTATGTTTCTGTGGACGCCCATAGATAGAAGTCTACTTATGTTTCTGTGGACGCCCATAGATAGAAGTCTACTTATGTTTCTGTGGACGCCCATGGATAGAAGTCTACTTATGTTTCTGGGGACGCCCATGGATAGAAGTCTACTTATGTTTCTGGGGACGCCCATGGATAGAAGTCTACTTATGTTTCTGTGGACGCCCATGGATAGAAGTCTACTTATGTTTCTGTGGACGCCCATAGAAATAAGTCTACTTATGTTTCTGTGGACGCCCATGGATAGAAGTCTACTTATGTTTCTGTGGACGCCCATGGATAGAAGTCTACTTATGTTTCTGGGGACGCCCATAGATAGAAGTCTACTTATGTTTCTGTGGACGCCCATGGATAGAAGTCTACTTATGTTTCTGTGGACGCCCATGGATAGAAGTCTACTTATGTTTCTGTGGACGCCCATAGATAGAAGTCTACTTATGTTTCTGTGGACGCCCATTGATAGAAGTCTACTTATGTTTCTGTGGACGCCCATTGATAGAAGTCTACTTATGTTTCTGTGGACGCCCATGGATAGAAGTCTACTTATGTTTCTGTGGACGCCCATGGATAGAAGTCTACTTATGTTTCTGGGGACGCCCATGGATAGAAGTCTACTTATGTTTCTGGGGACGCCCATGGATAGAAGTCTACTTATGTTTCTGTGGACGCCCATGGATAGAAGTCTACTTATGTTTCTGTGGACGCCCATGGATAGAAGTCTACTTATGTTTCTGTGGACGCCCATGGATAGAAGTCTACTTATGTTTCTGGGGACGCCCATGGATAGAAGTCTACTTATGTTTCTGTGGACGCCCATGGATAGAAGTCTACTTATGTTTCTGTGGACGCCCATGGATAGAAGTCTACTTATGTTTCTGTGGACGCCCATAGATAGAAGTCTACTTATGTTTCTGTGGACGCCCATGGATAGAAGTCTACTTATGTTTCTGTGGACGCCCATTGATAGAAGTCTACTTATGTTTCTGTGGACGCCCATAGATAGAAGTCTACTTATGTTTCTGTGGACGCCCATGGATAGAAGTCTACTTATGTTTCTGTGGACGCCCATGGATAGAAGTCTACTTATGTTTCTGTGGCGTGGAGGTAAGAGGCTCGCTCTAAAGGTACTCGTTTAGTTTCCGTGTGGAGCGATCGGAATATTATTTTTGTGATTTTGATATCAATATAGGTGAGATCTAGTTCCTAGTCCTATCGAAGACTAGGAAATTGAAATGGTAAAAGAACCACTGACAGTTGCAAGTCACCACGACAGTTAAGTCACCACTGATAGTTGCAAGTCGATGAGTAGGCTCCAAAACCGATTAAATGACAAATTCATTAACAAACATGAAAATAAAATTATTACCAAACCTTCATCATCTTCAAAATTACATCAGAGATCTTCACGTTGACAAGTTCTGCACTGTCTCGAGATCTTCCTGGTAAAACAATTAGAACCACATGGTTATTCACCGAAGTGCAATGATGAAGATGATATCAATCGCTGTATCGATCAAGCAAAGCAAAACTCTGATCACATATTGCAAACATGAAGTAGTGATACAGCCTTGAAATCAAATACGGACATCTCAAAATCTTAGCAAACAAACTCATGTGCTGAGAGAAACATACAAGCATTGCAAACAAACTCTAAGGTGTGCTGAGGAGAACATTACAGCATTGCAAAAATCTAAGGTGTGCTGAGGAGAACATGCACAGCATCGCAGAATGTATGTATCTTCGCATATGATTTCGAGTCAAAATACTTCAATAAAGAATTAAACAATGTCGTTACCTGACGTCAACTAATGGAGACTGAAATCAATCGTTACCTGACGCAACAACGGACGTTACCTGACGCAACAACTGACGTTACCTGACGCAAACTAACGACGTTACCTGACGAACTAACTGACGTTACCTGACGCAACTCAACGACGTTACCTGACGCAACTAACGGATGTTACTGACGCAACTAACGACGTTACCTGACGAACTAACGGATGTGCTGACGAACTACGATTGTTACTGACGAACTAACGGATGTTGCCTGACGAACTAACGATCGTTACCTGACGCAACTCAACGGATGTTACTGAGCAACAACGATGTTACTGACGCAACTAACGATGTTCCCTGACGCAACTAACGGACGTTACCTGACGCAACTAACGATGTTACCGACGCAACTAACGGATGTTACCTGACGCAACTAACGATCGTTACCTGACGCAACTAACGGATGTTCCCTGCGAACTAACGATCGTTACCTGACGCAACTAACGGATGTTACCTGACGCAACTAACGATCGTTACCTGACGCAACTAACGGATGTTACCTGACGCAACTAACGGATGTTACCTGACGCAACTAACGATCGTTACCTGACGCAACTAACGGACGTTACCTGACGCAACTAACGGATGTTACCTGACGCAACTAACGGATGTTACCTGACGCAACTAACGATCGTTACCTGACGCAACTAACGATCGTTACCTGACGCAACTAACGGATGTTACCTGACGCAACTAACGGACGTTACCTGACGCAACTAACGGATGTTACCTGACGCAACTAACGGATGTTACCTGACGCAACTAACGATCGTTACCTGACGCAACTAACGATCTTTACCTGACGCAACTAACGGATGTTACCTGACGCAACTAACGGATGTTACCTGACGCAACTAACGATCGTTACCTGACACAACTAACGGATGTTACCTGACGCAACTAACGGATGTTACCTGACGCAACTAACGGATGTTACCTGACGCAACTAACGGATGTTACCTGACGCAACTAACGATCGTTACCTGACGCAACTAACGGACGTTACCTGACGCAACTAACGGATGTTACCTGACGCAACTAACGATCGTTACCTGACGCAACTAACGGATGTTACCTGACACAACTAACGGATGTTACCTGACGCAACTAACGGATGTTACCTGACGCAACTAACGATCGTTACCTGACCAACTAACGGATGTTACCTGACGCAACTAACGGATGTTACCTGACGCAACTAACGGATGTTACCTGACGCAACTAACGGATGTTACCTGACGCAACTAACGATCGTTACCTGACGCAACTAACGGATGTTACCTGACACAACTAACGGATGTTACCTGACGCAACTAACGGATGTTACCTGACGCAACTAACGGATGTTACCTGACGCAACTAACGACGTTACCGACACAACTAACGGATGTTACCTGACGCAACTAACGGATGTTACCTGACGCAACTAACGGATGTTACCTGAAGCAACTAACGGATGTTACCTGACGCAACTAACGATCGTTACCTGACGCAACTAACGGACGTTACCTGACGCAACTAACGGATGTTACCTGACGCAACTAACGATCGTTACCTGACGCAACTAACGGATGTTACCTGACGCAACTAACGATCGTTACCTGACGCAACTAACGGATGTTACCTGACACAACTAACGGATGTTACCTGACGCAACTAACGATCGTTACCTGACGCAACTAACGGATGTTACCTGACGCAACTAACGGACGTTACCTGACGCAACTAACGGATGTTACCTGACGCAACTAACGGATGTTACCTACGCAACAACGGACGTTACCTGACGCATAACGGATTACCGACGCAACTAACGGATGTTACCTGACGCAACTAACGGATGTTACCTGACACAACTAACGGATGTTACCTGACGCAACTAACGGATGTTACCTGACGCAACTAACGGATGTTACCTGCGCACTAACGATCGTTACCTGACACAACTAACGGATGTTACCTGACGCAACTAACGGATGTTACCTGACGCAACTAACGGATGTTACCTGACGCAACTAACGGATGTTACCTGAAGCAACTAACGATCGTTACCTGACGCAACTAACGGACGTTACCTGACGCAACTAACGGATGTTACCTGACGCAACTAACGATCGTTACCTGACGCAACTAACGGATGTTACCTGACGCAACTAACGATCGTTACCTGACGCAACTAACGGATGTTACCTGACACAACTAACGGATGTTACCTGACGCAACTAACGATCGTTACCTGACGCAACTAACGGATGTTACCTGACGCAACTAACGGACGTTACCTGACGCAACTAACGGATGTTACCTGACGCAACTAACGGATGTTACCTTACGCAACTAACGGACGTTACCTGACGCAACTAACGGACGTTACCTGACGCAACTAACGGATGTTACCTGACGCAACTAACGGATGTTACCTGACGCAACTAACGGATGTTACCTGACGCAACTAACGGATGTTACCTGACGCAACTAACGGATGTTACCTGACGCAACTAACGATCGTTACCTGACGCAACTAACGGATGTTACCTGACGCAACTAACGATCGTTACCTGACGCAACTAACGGACGTGTTCCAACACTAACATGCACGCACATATCATCATCATCAAGTAGCTTGTCCTGAGCCTAACTTTGCCACCCCAACAATCCTTCAGAATTGCTCCCCCTTATATGCCGGATGTCCCAGCCCCAGCAACCGCCATGCTCAAATCATCCGATATATCCTGAATCCATCTTCTCCATAGTCTTCCACTATGCCATGATGACTTCAATGTCAAAAATACAACAATTTACTCAAATATACACACATAATTACCAAGTTATGAATGGTGACAGTAATCCTAGGAAGTTTGAGCACACAAACACTCACGCGTGTACACAGTTCACACGTGTTCGCTAAAGTACACAGTAAATAAAAATGGTATTAACGCACGCTGCATCCGTTAAATAAAATATTGTAAGTATTTATATATAACATTTTGTCCAGTGTAGTCTGATGTCAAGGCTCGCGTAACTGGGGCACGTTGTATGCGTAATACACAACACCTGGTCGTTTGTTAGGAAAATTGTGTAAAAATAGTGAGGGAAGGGACATAATCATGAAAATAAAGTTAATTAGAAGGCAGAACGTTCTAATCGTTATGTTAATTTCTCTCCAATCTTAGTTAGCCTCACAACGTCAGGATAAGAGATTTCTAGAAAGAACCATAGTGTGTACTTCATAAATAGTGTATTTCGTCGCCTCTATTATCTCTAAGATCCATCTTTTGCGTGGCTGGCCTTTTGCTTTGCATCCATTGTATCGGAGCAGCATTGCTCTTTGAGGTTCAATGTCTGTTGGTAATCTGCTTATGTAACCGAACCATTTAATTTGTTGTTTCTTGATGAAGTTTAGTACTGATGTCGTACTCACTTTTTTCCCGATGTCTTCATTTCTCAACCGATCTCTTCTTGTTACACCCAGCATTCTGAGTAGACACTTCATCTCTGTTGTGACTAGTTTTCTTCTATCATTTGATGTCAGCGTCCAGGTTTGGCACTGGTAACATAATGTTGGAAGAAAGATTGTGTTGTACATTCCTTTTTTGTGTACATGGTGACCTGTTTGCATTTTAAAATTGGCGCCATTTGTCCTAGTGTTTGATTTGCTTTGTTGCATCTGTGTTGGTTTTCATTAGTTATTCTTCCGTTTGCATAAAAAAATTATCCCTGGATATGTAAAGTCTGTGACTTGTTTTAATAGACGATTGTCGATGGAAATATTGGTAGCGTTTTCCTCTCTAGCGAATGTCATAACTTGGTATTGTCGATGTTTATTCTCATATTGTCTCCGTTGCATGTTAACTAGAGTCTGTTAATGTTGCTGTTCTTCTGTTGTTGATATGATTGCATGATCATCTGCAAAACGAAATCGTTTAAGAGTTTTCCAAGGTTGTTCCCTTCGCTGGTGTTAGCTGTTTTACAGATTTGATCTATATATGTGATGAACATCAGCGGTGATAGTGCGCATCCTTGTTTTACACCTGACCCAACGTGGAACTTTTCTGATAGACTTGTGTTTGTTCGAATCGTACGCTGGCTGTTTAATATAAAGGCTCTTGCATAGATTGATAAGGTAGTCATTAACCCCGTAGGTTGATAACACTTTCCACAACTTGTCTTTTTCCTGGTCTACAAATGCAACGTGCAGGTGTTTGTCAGATTCGACAGTCCTTTTAACTAACTGCCTGAGAGTAAATATCTCGTCTGTACCGCTTCTGATCTTCCAAAATCCCATTCGCTATCATAACTTGAAAAAGATGGATAGATGGAATAGCAGAATCCTGTCAAAAAGCAAAAATAGCTATCACCCAAGCTACTAGAGCACCGCAAGACAAAAACAGAAAACCACAGGACACTGGACAACAACCCTGTAGCAGTGGGGAAAGCCAGGGAACGCCACTTTCAACCTAAAAACGAGTAGTTTTTGGTTATATCAGGACTATGAGGTCAACAAACATAAAATAATAAGAATCAACTTCTTACAGAGAACTCTATAATTCAATAAAGGCACAACGAGACAATGAACAAACTTACTATAAGATGTATGACGGCAGACAGGGGATATATTTAATAGTTCAACATCCTGGCATGGTAAAGTGTCAACAACGGTATTGATCTCCAGTGCTGGAAAAATATGAACAGTTTTAAATACCACGGCTCACACTGCTAACAACAAAAATGGAAATGAGATGAAGGAAGTTAAAAGAAAAACAAACATGGCGTTACCGAAACATTAAACAACTAAAAACAGTACGAAATAAAACTGATAGGAAAACAAAACTAAGAATACTACAAGCATGCATATTCCCATTGGCAACGTATGGGTGTCAAGCATGGACAGTTAACAAAGAAGGGGAAAACATATATATGTGTTTTTGAATATAAGTTTTACAAAAGAGTCCTTCGTATATCATGAACAGAGAAGAGAAGAAATAGATCTATTCAGAAAGAACTCCAAAATCAAATCAAACTGGTTGATGCAACAAATAAGAATGAAAAAATTGAAGTATTTTGGACACATAAATAGACAAGAAGGGTTGGAGAAGACCATCTTATAAGGAGGCATCACAGCAAAGGGAAGAAGAGGAAGACCACGGAGAAGATGGATTCAGTATGTAATTGATGATTTGATCATGACGGTTGATCTGGCTTACGAGAGAGAGAGAGAAATTCCAAATAAATGTTAGGGTGGTAATGTTCTGTTCAGGACAAGCTATTTAATGATGATGATGATGATGATGATGATGATGGTAAGAGTTGTAGAGATTCATGATGGCCAATGACAGCATTCACGGCACATAATGATAGTGGTGCCAATATATGAACATATAAAATAAAAACTTTCTTTAAATCTCTTCTAAATTGAGCAGACAAAGTGGCATATGTTTACACATACATTCCTGACACGCTCGTGTTGTAGACGTGTTTACAAGATGGCGTCGGGTAGAAATACACGTCTGCTATTTTTATGTTCGTTTTCTGAATGAAGTATTTGTTGCTCTCCGTTAGAGGTATAAAAAATAGGAAGAAAATTCTAAATTATCTATGAGTTAATCTGAAACGTTACTCACAGAAATACAAATGTGCTTGCTTGTCTTTCTTTTATGAATTTGAGGGAAAGAAATATTTGGAAAAGTGTTAAAATAAATTCAAGTTGAATACTTTGTGTTGTTTTATGATCAGTTGTTAGGGAAATGAGATCTTTGGTTTGGGATTGAGAGAGAGAGAGATCTTTGGTTTGATAAGCAAACAGGCATGTAGATATATGGTGGTGCCTGCGATCCAGTTAGTATATGATGGTATTGTTTCAGTTGCTTGTTCTGGGAGATCTACAACGGGTCGATGGCGATAGGTGAATTTGGATATCCATAATGGGTGGATGGAGATACAAGTGAATTTGGAGATCTACAATAGGTGGATGAGGATATTAGAAGATGTATAACATCATATATATGTAAACCTCCACATTGATGTAATGGATATTAGTGGATATACAATGTGGAAATGTACAATGGATGACTGACACATAACTGAATTTTGACATCCACAGTGGATTACAACTTATTTCTCCCAGCTCCTCGTGGAGCGTAGAGCTTCAACATTTGTTTGCCTACTTTTCATGCGCTCTATGAGTGTATCTTTATCGCTTCACAGGATAGTCCAGCCTTCTTTAGTTCCAAGCCACAGGATAGTCCAGCCTTCTTTAGTTCCTCAAGACGACTCGTCTCCCGTCTAGTTGAACATCCCATTTCGTTTTCCATGCGAGTTCCACTCAAGTGCTTCTTTAGTGACACTCGATGACGTCTTTCGCAGTGTATGCTCTACTCGTCGCAATTTTCACCTCCTGATTTGGGTCTAAGCAATCAGGAAGTTATATACAATGAAGAACATGTGGCAAAGCACCAGCAAAATATTACAATTAAAAATACTGAGAACAGGCAATTTTCCAGTGGCTACTTATGGTTGTGAATCATGGACCAATACACAAAAAACAAGAACGAAAATCCAGTCCGAAACTGAATGCTACAAAAAGATCCTACGAATACCATGGAAAGAAAAAAGAAAGAACACTGATATCCTGAAAGAACTAAATGTTAAAGAGAATTGACTGATAAACAACATACTATACAGAAAAATTCGATACTTTGGTCACATCAAACTGGGGAGAACATAATTGGAGGGCAGGGTCCCAGGACGCAGAGGTAGACCAAGAAGAAGATGGCTACAAGATATTAAAGAAACCATGAACATGACCATCGACGAAGTGGGTGAACTGGCAAGAAACAGAGTGAATTTCAGATGTGCTGCAAAGAGAGCAACGTCCTATAAAGGATATACACCTTGCTAATGATGATCTGGGCCAACATGGCCCCAGGCCTTATAGACAGGTCTGTGTTTGCACATCTATCATATCATCTCAGTCTGTGTTTGCACATCTATCTTACCATCTCAGTCTGTGTTTGCAACTCTATCATACCATCTCAGTCTATGTTTGCAACTCTATCATAACATCTCAGTCTGTGTTTGCAACTCTATCATACCATCTCAGTCTATGTTTGCAACTCTATCATATCATCTCAGTCTGTGTTTGCAACTCTATCTTACCATCTCAGTCTATGTTTGCAACTCTATCATATCATCTCAGTCTATGTTTGCAACTCTATCATACCATCTCAGTCTGTGTTTGCAACTCTATCATACCATCTCAGTCTATGTTTGCAACTCTATCATATCATCTCAGTCTGTGTTTGCAACTCTATCATACCATCTCAGTCTATGTTTGCAACTCTATCATATCATCTCAGTCTGTGTTTGCAACTCTATCATACCATCTCAGTCTATGTTTGCAACTCTATCCTATCATCTCAGTCTATGTTTGTAACTCTATCATACCATCTCAGTCTATGTTTGCAACTCTATCATATCATCTCAGTCTATGTTTGCAACTCTATCCTATCATCTCAGTCTATGTTTGTAACTCTATCATATCATCTCAGTCTATGTTTGCAACTCTATCATACCATCTCAGTCTATGTTTGTAACTCTATCATACCATCTCAGTCTATGTTTGTAACTCTATCATATCATCTCAGTCTATGTTTGCAACTCTATCATACCATCTCAGTCTATGTTTGCAACTCTATCATATCATCTCAGTCTATGTTTGCAACTCTATCATACCATCTCAGTCTATGTTTGCAACTCTATCATACATCTCAGTCTATGTTTTAACTAGATTCACTCTATGACTATCATTCATCAATATAGTTTGCAACTCTATCATACCATCTCAGTCTATGTTGCAACTCTATCACACATCTCAGTCTATGTTTGCAACTCATCATACATCTCAGTCTATGTTTGCAACTCTATCTCAGTTTGCTTGCTTAATTCTCAGTCTATGTTTGCAACTCTATCATACCATCTCAGTCTATGTTTGCAACTCTATCACACCATCTCAGTCTATGTTTGCAACTCTATCATACCATCTCAGTCTATGTTTGCAACTCTATCATACCATCTCAGTCTATGTTTGCAACTCTATCATATCATCTCAGTCTATGTTTGCAACTCTATCATACCATCTCAGTATGAGAATTCGACGAAGACATCTACTGGCAAAGGTCTGAATCTATTTGTATTTAACTTATTGATTCGCCAACATATGACTGGACATTAATAAATATAGATAATGAAAGGTCCCAAATTCGAGGGATGTTTAGTTGACAGAGTATGCACACACACACACACACACACAGGGTATGCACACACACAAGGGTATGGTGTTTACATATCTGATCGTCGTTTGCTTGCTTAATTCTCATTATCTTTGTCTTTCCCTAATGAATATCACAACTTTCCCTAATGAATATCACAACTTTCCCTAATGAATATCACAACTTTCCCTAATGAATATCACAACTTTCCCTAATGAATATCACAACTTTCCCTAATGAATATCACAACTTTCCCTAATGAATATCACAACTTTCCCTAATGAATATCACAACTTTCCCTAATGAATATCACAACTTTCCCTAGCTGCTGGGACTTTCGATCAAGTGGGGGTAGGTTTATCATTTCTTTAAATAGGATAATCATATTATTTGATATCCTTCGTTTACCTCTTTGTTCACCTCTATTCTACTTGTTCTCGTAATCTTTCCTTATTTTATATTCCAATATATGATTTAATTATTGAACTTATTCGATTGCCTGGCCTGATAAGAAATTTCCCATCACTTTAACAGTCCATTTGAATTTCTCTGTCTCTCATAGATAATGCTCAAATCATTAGTCTCATCGTGAATTTATCATCTCCGTTGTCTTCCTAATCTCTTCTTCTCGTCTCGTGATGCACACTTCGATTTATCATCTCCGTTGTCTTGCTATTCTCTTCTTCTCGTCTCGTGATGCACACTTCGATTTATCATCTCCGTTGTCTTTCTATTCTCTTCTTCTCGTCTCGTGATGCCCACTTCGATAACGATATTTTCCAACCATTCTTGCCGTTTTTTAAAAAAACATACACACGCAACCGCAGAAAGAAATGTGAAATAACTTTCTCTTTCTTTCTCTTTCTCCCTCTCTTTCTTACTTACCCTCTCTCTCTTCTTCCTCAAACTTTACCTGTCTTAGTTTTGGCACTTAAAAATCAACACTTTAAACTTGCATGCAATTTGTCTTCATCTCAACATGACCAATTATAACGTTTTCAGAAACTGTTCAAACTTGTGCAGGTGTGTTCAAGTAAGTCAATGCATCTTTAATGGTGCTACTATTTCCAGATTTTACACATGTGTTTCAGAGTTTGAAGATAGAAAAATAAATATATTGCTAAAGTTTTCATCCTAAACAAATATTTTCCGGTTTTCGAAACATACTAGATTTGTTTAACCATAAGGCTTGCACCTTTAGTAGTTAGGAATATTGCTGAACTCTTTCCCTGCCAAGAATGTTATTAACCACTTCATCCTTCTGAGCCGATATACTTACACCAAGTATTTGTTTAAGATGTCTCAAAGCCGATATACTGGGTAATTCATGATACATTGCTATGTGCTTGCGTCCGGGAGTAACAAAACTTGAATGTGACAGGGTCAAGTTCGAAGCATATTCGTATTATGACACCAAGCAAGCTGAAGGCATTTACGAATTTAAGAATGCAAATATGCAATTAACATATTGCGAAGTTTATCAATCAACATATTGGATTGTATCAATCTAACATATGCTAGCGAGAGTTGAAAAATGACTTTAAGATATAGAAAGCAAGTTGAATGCGTTTGAAAATAGATGTCTGCGAAAAATAATGAATACAAAAGGGAACGAATTCAGAAGTGATGAAATCATAGAAATTGGCTAACCACTAGTAAAGTAAAAAAGTAAAGGAACCCTTTCATACCTCGTGGCATATAGGGCAATACAGTGTTAGGCCTGTATTTTTTTTTATTGACCGTCGGCACACGATGGGTGATGTGGTCAGTATCACGCCGGCCGCCTTTACTTTCCCAGAGCATGTCTGGTACCCACTTGAGGCTGGGTCGACCTGAGAGCCGTCGCGGTCGGGAAAAATTCCACGCACACTGCGGGTAACCACTAGTAACAACTGTTTTAAGAAGGTGAAGATGGAGATATGTTGGACACATCTTGAGATGTAAAAGATCAAAGAATACCGAAGCAGCCACTAAAGTGGGAGACAAATGATTCAAGAAGAGACTACCTTGAGAAGAAATGATCAAAGAATATCAAAGTAGGCATTGAAATGATCACAGAATATCAAAGTAGGCATTGAAATGATCAAAGAATATCAAAGCAGACATTGAAATGATCACAGAATATCAAAGTAGGCATTGAAATGGAAGGCAAAGAGTATCAAAGCAGACATTGAAATGGAAGGCAAAGAATATCAAAGTAGACATTGTGAAATGGAAGGCAAAGGGTTCAATAAAGATATTACTTCTAGGAAACCCTGAGATGAACTCTGCTTGGAGAGGCAAGAAATATCGGACTCAATTTCAAGGGAGAGATTGAGTGAGTTTCCCAGGATAGAGCGGTGTGGATAAATTACTTGCAGGCCATTTGTAATGTATAACGGTACGAGAGGGGAATATATTTTTATAATATTATATTTATCAAACAAAGATTTTGTGTTTATCTTGTTTGGAGTTGGTAGCTCAATCTTCTTCTTCTTCTTCTTCTAACGCTCCATATCGACTACTTGTTAAACCACTCTTTGTGATTTATATGTCATCTGAACCTAAGAGCGATTATACATTGTGCTCATTATGCGTCTACAAGTAAGCCATCATATCCTATATTTGCGACTTTTAAAATTTACTTGGGTAACTTCCTAGGCCCCTATCTCAGTCGCCTCTTACGACATGCCTTGTAGGTTGTAGGTTGCAGCTTGTAGGTTGCAGCTTGTAGGTTGCAGCTTGTAGGTTGCAGCTTGTAGGTTGCAGCTTGTAGGTTGCAGCTTGTAGGTTGCAGTGTTACTATGCTTTACTCCCCTTTCAAGCCCCTGCAACATAGGACGAGTATCCCAGTAATATATATATATAAATAATCCAATTTTGCTATATATATATATATTTACTTTTTACAGCGATGATAAATATGTGAGGGTTTAATAATAATAATTCCTCTCGTACCGTTTATACGTTACATTAGTTGTGCTTATTCGTCTGATCATCATCACTGCACATCGAACCAATTAGTCCATAAGTGCTTCGATCTCCTCCTTAGTATGTCTCTCAGCGTGTGACGACTAACGACACCGGTTCTTTGTTGGTTTACTATTCTTCTTTAGTTACAAGTATAATGTTCTTGTCGAGTTACACCACAATTTATTTTGCAATTCTTGCAGTCTAGCTAGTGTTGTAGATTCACCACTCTTACTTGAATCATGTATTCGGCCTCTCTCCTTTAGGGAATTTATAATATCAGCCTGGTCCATTGTTTGCACGCTTTTTACAGCCATACCTTCAAGCCTGTCGGCGCGTTCATTTCCCCTTGCATCTGCATGCCATGGCACAAAAATAAGATTGACTTTTGTCAGCCTAGACTTCCTTATCGACTCCATCCCTTGTCTCCGAGCCCAGCCAATATCAATCTTCATGAGCTCATTGAGTCACTGATAAAACATGCATGGCCAAAGGTCTGTGATTCCAACCAGACCATCGCATTGGTTACTGTCATGATTTCCATAGTGAGACTGCTCGTAGTCACGGCAAAACCACCACTGTCTTCCTTCACAACATCTCCTCCGACTTGGGTTCATGAGGTCCGCACATGTTGAATCACTGAACCATCTGTATAAATAATTACATCATTCTCAGATGAGTTCTCAGAAATTGGTGCCTCAACTTCTGCCTCCACGACCACTGGGTTGTCTTGTCTGCATTCATTATCAAGTTTTATTCATACCGAAAATAATGTATTGATTCCTGTTATACGTTACATAAGGCCTGCAAGTAATTCCTTCATACCGCTCTGTCTTGGGTAACTCACTTAATCTCTTCCGTAGAAAAGAGACCGATATTTCTTGCCTCTCTCAGCAAAGTTCGTTTCAGAGTTTCGCTAGGTCGTCCTCTCTTTCTTGAACGCTTTGCATCCCACTTCAATACCTGCTTTGAAATTCCGCGATCATTTCTTCTCAGAGTATGCCAAACATATCTCCATCTTCTCTTTCTTATAACAGTTGTTACTAGTGGTTGACCAGACATTTCTCTGATTTCATCATTTCTGAATTCGTCCCATTTTGTGTGCATTAATTTTCGCAGACATCTATTTTCAAATACATTCAACTTGCTTTCTATATCTTTAGTCATTTTCCAACTCTCGATGGCATATGTTAGACTTGATGTATCATACACACAAAAACAAGATAAAGGGACGCTTCAGCTAAAAGGCCCTTATCAATCAAAGGATACAACAGAAACGAAACAATTCAGACTTCATATACGCTAAACATAACATATCATCATCATCAGGTGCCGTCTCCACATCGAAGGTTGGCTGCAATGAATCTCCAGCATCCTCTGTCTTTCGCCTTGGTGTTGCACACTGCCAGACTGTAACCTGTCCATTTCTTAAAGTTTCCTCCCACTTATCTCTTGCTCTTCCCCTCAACTTTCCCTCTAGTAAATGTTTTATCATGGTGTCATGTCTTTTATGTGCCCAAAATACTTTACTTGTCTGAATTGTATTTCTCTTAATAACTGTTTCTTCATGCCTAGTTTTCCTAAAACTTGTTTATTTGTCTGTTTTTCTGTCCATGAAACTCTGCATATTCTTCTATATATCCACATCTCAAATGCATCAATTCTGTCTTCTAACTGCTTGTTCATTGTCCATGTTTCCGAGCCATACATTAATATAGGATAAATATAGCATTTGATCATTCTCATTTTTAGCCTGTTTGTGATTTGTTTGGATGTCAGTAACTTTCTCATACTATTGAAATTATACTTGGCCATTCCTATTCTCTTTTAATTTCTGTTATACATCTGCCATCATCTGTTATCATCTGACCGAGATAGGAGTAGCTTTTACTTGATGTAGTAATTCTCCATGTAACATAACATATATATATAGAAAATGAATCTCCAATGGTCCTAAAATAAAAATATCTTCATTTGAAAGAAAGACTTAACTTATGCTCGTGTATCGCCAGGTTGCACATGGGGAGCAAAGAATAGTAACACTGCGACTTACAAGGCATGTCGTAAGAGACGACTGAGGTAGGGGCCTAGGAAGCTACCCTAGTAAATAAAAAACGTCGCAGAAATCGGATGTACTGGTCTACTTGTAGGCGCATAACTGGCACAACGTACAATCGCTCTTAGGTTCAGACCACATACAAATCACAAAGAGTGGTTTTAACAAGTGGTCGATATGGAACGTTTGAAGAAGAAGAAGAATTAACTTTTAAAAATTCGAAATAATTAAACTATGATATTATTCCGGAATTATTCATTGCTTGTCATTGCAGTTAACGTTGTCATAAACAAAATGTTACTTTGATTATCAAGAATAATTACCTCCATCAAGAATAATTACCTCCATCAAGAATAATTACATCCATCAAGAATAATTACCTCCAGTGGCGGCTCGTCATTAAGAGCCAGAGGGCCGGGCCCCACCAAAAGTAATGTGTAACGTGTATTTATTATGTAATGGACTAAAATATAACCTAACACAAAACCATGATTTTCCCGAAAATGTGTGTCTGGCCCCACCAACAAAAACGATCACGAGCCGCCACTGATTACCTCCATCAAGAATAATTACCTCCATCAAGAATAAACACAACTGTTGTATTAAAGAGACACACACTGCAATGAGATAACAGTAGAATCTTGTGATATCACAACTCTTACCTGAGATTGCTGGTGTGTTGTTATGTGAACGACTTGAGATCACTTTTCAACATTGTTGAAACCACTGAGAGGTCATAGAATGAGGTCATCCAGGATGGTGGCTGCAGAAGGAGAAAGAGAGAAGATTGATTGATAGAACCATCATCATTGCACTTCGGTGAGTAACCATGTGTGCTCCGATCTCTTCCTTGCACAGGAAGATCTCAGCTGCAGTGCACGAACTCCGTAGCACCGGCGAGGATCCCCTATGTAATTTTGAATATGGTAAAGATATGTTGTAAGGATTTTAGTTTTAAACGTTTTTTAATGAATTTTGCCCGGGCAGCGGCTTTCCAGCCTGCTCTTCTTCATTTTGAACCGCTAAAGGTTCTTTAACGTGCTCAAATTGAACACGGGATTTTATTGTCGGCTCCGATAGGACTAAGAACGTGATCTCACCTACACTGAGATCAGGGATCTCTGGAAAATATCCCCATGGTTCCACAAGGGAGCGAACCAGTTACCTTTGGCACGAGAGGCGAGCACGTAACTTCTACGCCACAGAGATCACATGAGAGAGAGAGAGAAGAGAGAGAGAGAGAGAAGAGAGAGAGAGAAGAGAGATGTGCTGGGTGATATGAAAGTAAGATAATAGGTGTGTTAGTGTGTGTTACAGAAGTACACACAGTAGACACACGTTTAACCCCTTCACACTTGCGAACCGATGTACAGGCTCGCGTTAATTGTTAAGATGACGAAAAGCCGATATACTAGCTAATTACGTATACATTGCAATATACATACATGCGTTCAGAAGTAAAAAAAAAATAACGCAGTGAAAGGGTTAAAGGCGTGCAGGATCGGAGAGCATCGTGGTGATGATAATCCTGGCGGGATCTGAGAGCATCGTGAGTGATGATAACCCTGGCAGGATCTTGGAGAACATCGTGGTGATGATAATCCTGGCAGGATCTGAGAGCATCGTGAGTGATGATAATCCTGGCAGGATCTTGAGGCATCATGAAGTGATGATAATCCTGGCAGGATCTGAGAGCATCGTGAAGTCATGATAATCCTGTTAACCTCGATAGACAATGGTTCATTCCATGTATTTCCCTGGAGTTCTTAAAACTCCAGACTCTCTTGTAACAATAAACTTGTATCTACCTATGAATGACGTGTACCTGTATGTTATATGTCTAGACCGATGTGTATGTATGCTATATGTTTGCGAAAACATTGTTCGATCTGATCAACACTAGATAACTGAATTCGTCTATATACACCAATACTGGAATGCGAGGTCACGTGGTGTAGTTGGGGTCTGACTTCCCATAATTCTTACCTGACTCCGAAGGCCTATAAGTTTATAGTTGGCTCTGGTTCGATCGAATCTGACCTAAGTATTATGTGTTCAACAGCCGACGCTGTTAAGGAAAGACACGGATTAATGAAGATCTTATTTTGGAAAGTTACCTGGTTGTGTTCTTAAGAACGCTAGACTGTATGAGAAGACAATGGGTGCCATCAGAAATCAGGATTTTGGTTTGAATCCTGCGTTTGGTAATTTGTTTTTTCCCCGAAAATCCCTAATACTTCTTCATTTATTCCATTTATTGATCATATTCATTGGCTCCTGTGTTTCCCCTTTATTTCTTCAAACTTATTATTCTTCTTACTGTGGATTTTGTAGTTTTTGCTTTCTCCGGGACATTTAATATCAACGAGTTGTCTGAGTCTACCTTCACCAGTTTACTGAGCTTGATTTCATGTGTCTCTATGGCGTAGAGGTTAGATTTAATATCAACGAGTTGTCCGAGTCTGCCTTCACCAGTTTACTGAGCTTGATTTCATGTGTCTCTATGGCGTAGAGGTTAGATTAATATCAACGAGTTGTCTGAGTCTCCTTCACCAGTTTACTGAGCTTGATTTCATGTGTCTCTATGGCTAGAGTTAGATTAATATCAACGAGTTGTCTGAGTCTACCTACACCAGTTTACTGAGCTTGATTTCATTGTCTCTATGGCGTAGAGGTTGATTTAATATCAGGCTGGTTGTCTGAGTCTACCTTCACAGTTTACTGAAGCCGATATGCCTAGGCTAATTAGATTTAATTCAACATTAATACTGGTTCTAAAATAACCAGTTTACGAGCTTGCAGTATCAGGCCCATCGTAAGTATGTTTTAATCCGGGCAGGATCTGAGCACTTTCACCAGTATAATCTGGCTGGATTTAGTGCATCGTAGGTGTTTGATAATCCTGGCAGGATTGCGAGCTGCCTTCAAGTTATGAACTTGATTTCTGGTCTCTTGGCGTGAGGTGAGTTTTAATCCTGGCAGGTCGAGTCTCGTGAATTTTCGACTTGATTCCTGTTCTCTATAGCAAGTGATTTAATATCCGAGTTTTTCTGAGTTGCTTAAACTCCTTGATTCTTTCTCTTGTAAGTAATTAATACTTGATTGTCAGTCTGCCTTCACAGTTTACTGCTATTTCATGTGTCTAGGACGTGAGGTATAGATTTATATCAACGAGTGTCTGAGTCTATTCACCAGTTTACTGAGCTTGATTTCATGTTCTCTATGCTAGAGAGTTAGATTTAATGTCAACGAGTTGTATGATGTTCCTTCAAGTTACTGAGCTGATTCAATAGTTTATGGTAGAGTACATTAATATGAGTTGTCTGGAGTCTACCTAAGTTTACTGAGCTGATATACGTTTCATGGCAGAGTGTTTAAAAGCATTTTTCTGATCTACTCACCTAGTTACTGAGCGTTGATTTCAATGTACTGAATGCGAGAGGTTAGTTAATATGAGTTGTCGGTCTGACTTCCCATTTACTACTTGATTCAGGCTCTATGGCTAGAGTTATATTTGAATCCTGAGTTGTCTGATCTACCTTACAGTTTACTGTTGATTTCAATGCCTGAGCGTAAGGATAGAGTTAATAACGATTGTATTGTTGACAGTTACTGGCTTGTTTTGTTCTCTAGACGTAGAGGTAGATTTAATATCAATGAGTTGCTGAGTTATTCAGATTTTGGTTGAATCCTGGTTTTGGCTAATTAGTTTAAATCTAATAGTTCTGAGTCTATTCCATTTATTGACTTATTCATTGGTCTCTATGTGTCGTTAGTTTCTTCAACAGTTGTTAGTCTCTCTTCACCAGTTTACTGAGTTGATTTCATGTGTCTCTTCTCGAGGAATTTAATATCAACGAGTTGTCTGAGTCTGCCTTCACCAGTTTACTGAGCTTGATTTCATGTGTCTCTATGGCGTAGAGGTTAGATTTAATATCAACGAGTTGTCCGAGTCTGCCTTCACCAGTTTACTGAGCTTGATTTCATGTGTCTCTATGGCGTAGAGGTTAGATTTAATATCAACGAGTTGTCTGAGTCTACCTTCACCAGTTTACTGAGCTTGATTTCATGTGTCTCTATGGCGTAGAGGTTAGATTTAATATCAACGAGTTGTCTGAGTCTACCTTCACCAGTTTACTGAGCTTGATTTCATGTGTCTCTATGGCGTAGAGGTTAGATTTAATATCAACGAGTTGTCTGAGTCTACCTTCACCAGTTTACTGAGCTTGATTTCATGTGTCTCTATGGCGTAGAGGTTAGATTTAATATCAACGAGTTGTCCGAGTCTACCTTCACCAGTTTACTGAGCTTGATTTCATGTGTCTCTATGGCGTAGAGGTTAGATTTAATATCAACGAGTTGTCCGAGTCTGCCTTCACCAGTTTACTGAGCTTGATTTCATGTGTCTCTATGGCGTAGAGGTTAGATTTAATATCAACGAGTTGTCCGAGTCTGCCTTCACCAGTTTACTGAGCTTGATTTCATGTGTCTCTATGGCGTAGAGGTTAGGAACTCAACTCTCGTTCCAAAGGTACCAGGTTAGCTCCCTCATGAAGCCATCTGGATATTTTCTAGAGATCTATGATCTCAGAGTAGGTGACATCGAGTTCCTAGTCATATCGGAGATGGATGATAAACCGTAGGTCCCATGTTTGATTTAAGCAAGTAAAAGAATCCTTGGCAGTTTAAAATCGAGAAGAACAGGCTGGAAATGCGCTGCCAGGGCAAAATATTTTAGAAAGATAAAAAACAAATTCATACAAATATTTTCATCATCTTTTAAATGACATCGGGGAGCCTTGACAGTGCACCACAGTTTGTGCACCGTCGTTGAGATCTTCTTGTATAAGAAAGACAATGGCAAGGAATACTGGTAATAGGAAATGAAGTCTTTAAGCAAAACTCTGTCAAGGCCACACATGAATTCGTAGCATGTAAGCGACAAAAAAAACCTAATATTAATGACCAAACAAATGAAATAAAAGAAGGTATGAGAACGTTGGTAACTGATGTGAAGATGAAATAAAAGAAGGTATGAGAACACAAGTAACTGATGTGAAGATGAAACAAATGAAATAATAGAAGGTATGAGAACACAAGTAACTGATGTGAAGATCAAACACCAAGAAGTTGGTAGCAAATATTGTTTTTTTATTGTGATTGTCAAATCAATAGAAAGTATAATCAGTTCTTTAACAAATCAATATCTTCTTCCTCTTTTGCGTTCTCACTAGATTGGGATTTTTTATTCTATAATAAATGTTGCCGTCTGCCTTAGATTGTCAGCCACACCATACAGTTTGTCTTGGACGCTGGTGTAAGTGGGCCACCTCTTTCTTCTCAGGTCTGCATACTGGGGGCAGTTCTGTAGGATATGCTCTGTTGTCATACTCGCCAAGCCACAAGTCGTTGGTGCCTATCTTGAATCTAGTGTACAGGTGGTGTCTCATTCTGTTGTGACCCGTCCGGAGGTGAAATATGACAGTCTGGTGCCTTGTGGACAGTTGATAATATTCATCATTCTTGTTGTGTAGTGAATAAATAAATATGACAGTCTGGTGCCTTGTGGACAGTTGGTAATATTCATCATTCTTGTTGTGTAGTGAATAAATAAATATGACAGTCTGGTGCCTTGTGGACAGTTGGTAATATTCATCATTCTTGTTGTGTAGTGAATAAATAAATATGACAGTCTGGTGCCTTGTGGACAGTTGGTAATATTCATCATTCTTGTTGTGTAGTGAATAAATAAATATGACAGTCTGGTGCCTTGTGGACAGTTGATATTCATCATTCTTGTTGTGTGAATAATAAATATGCAGTCGATGCCTTTGGACATTGTAATATTCATTCTTGTTGTGTAGTGAATAAATAAATATGACAGTCTGGTGCCTTGTGGACAGTTGATAATATCCATCATTCTTGTTGTGTAGTGAATAAATAAATATGACAGTCTGGTGCCTTGTGGACAGTTGGTAATATCCATCATCCTTGTTGTGTAGTGAATAAATAAATATGACAGTCTGGTGCCTTGTGGACAGTTGATAATATTCATCATTCTTGTTGTGTAGTGAATAAATAAATATGACAGCCTGGTGCCTTGTGGACAGTTGGTAATATTCATCATCCTTGTTGTGTAGTGAATAAATAAATATGACAGTCTGGTGCCTTGTGGACAGTTGGTAATATCCATCATTCTTGTTGTGTAGTGAATAAATAAATATGAATGTCTGGTGCCTTGTGGACAGTTGGTAATATTCATCATCCTTGTTGTGTAGTGAATAAATAAATATGACAGTCTGGTGCCTTGTGGACAGTTGATAATATTCATCATTCTTGTTGTGTAGTGAATAAATAAATATGACAGTCTGGTGCCTTGTGGACAGTTGGTAATATCCATCATTCTTGTTGTATAGTGAATAAATAAATATGACAGTCTGGTGCCTTGTGGACAGTTGGTAATATTCATCATCCTTGTTGTGTAGTGAATAAATAAATATGACAATATGGTGCCTTGTGGACAGTTGGTAATATCCATCATTCTTGTTGTGTAGTGAATAAATAAATATGACAGTCTGGTGCCTTGTGGACAGTTGGTAATATTCATCATTCTTGTTGTGTAGTGAATAAATAAATATGACAGTCTGGTGCCTTGTGGACAGTTGGTAATATCCATCATTCTTGTTGTGTAGTGAATAAATAAATATGACAGTCTGGTGCCTTGTGGACAGTTGGTAATATTCATCATCCTTGTTGTGTAGTGAATAAATAAATATGACAGTCTAGTGCCTTGTGGACAGTTGGTAATATCCATCATTCTTGTTGTGTAGTGAATAAATAAATATGACAGTCTGGTGCCTTGTGGACAGTTGGTAATATTCATCATTCTTGTTGTGTAGTGAATAAATAAATATGACAGTCTGGTGCCTTGTGGACAGTTGGTAATATTCATCATCCTTGTTGTGTAGTGAATAAATATCCATCATCCTTGTTGTGTAGTGAATAAATGATTATTCTTTCGAATGCTCCATATCGACCACATGTTAACCACTCTTTTTGATTTGTATGATTTGAGCCGAAGAACGATTGTACATTGTGCCAGTTATGCTCCTACAAGTAGGCCAGCACATCCCATTTCTGCAACGCTTTTTATTTACTAGGATATCTTCCCTAGGCCCCTACCTTAGTCACCTCTTATAACATGTCTTGTACGCCACAGTGTTACTAATCTTGGCTCCCTTTGCAAGCCCAGGCAACACACGGGCGGAATAAATCAATATCAAAATAGTTCTTCTTCTGATTATGTTTATGTCATTTTCTCAATCTAACATCAAGTAGGATTCTTCTTCTGATCATGTTTGATGTCATTTTCTCAATCTAATATCAAGTAGCATTCTTCTTCTGATCATATTTGATGTCATTTTCTCAATCTAACATCAAGTAGGATTCTTCTTCTGATCATGTTTGATGTCATTTTCTCAATCTAACATCAAGTAGCATTCTTCTTCTGATCATGTTTGATGTCATTTTCTCAATCTAACATCAAGTAGCATTTTCTTCTGATCATGTTTGATGTCATTTTCTCAATCTAACATCAAGTAGCATTCTTCTTCTGATCATGTTTGATGTCATTTTCTCAATCTAACATCAAGTAGGATTCTTCTTCTGATCATGTTTGATGTCATTTTCTCAATCTAACATCAAGTAGCATTCTTCTTCTGATCATGTTTGATGTCATTTTCTCAATCTAATATCAAGTAACATTCTTCTTCTGATCATGTTTGATGTCATTTTCTCAATCTAACATCAAGTAGGATTCTTCTTCTGATCATGTTTGATGTCATTTTCTCAATCTAACATCAAGTAGGATTCTTCTTCTGATCATGTTTGATGTCATTTTCTCAATCTAACATCAAGTAGGATTCTTCTTCTGATCATGTTTGATGTCATTTTCTCAATCTAACATCAAGTAGCATTCTTCTTCTGATCATGTTTGATGTCATTTTCTCAATCTAACATCAAGTAGCATTCTTCTTCTGATCATGTTTGATGTCATTTTCTCAATCTAACATCAAGTAACATTCTTCTTCTGATCATGTTTGATGTCATTTTCTCAATCTAACATCAAGTAGGATTCTTCTTTAGTCATTTTGATGATTTTCTCAATCTAATATCAAGTAGGATTCTGTTTTTCTAGCCATATTTTGATGTCATTTTTCAATCTAATATCAAGTACTCTCTTCCTTGTCTGTTTACAGTTTTCTCCCAAACTACTCTAGGTTTTTTTCTGATCATTTTGATGTTTATTTCAAATCAAAATCAAGTGCTTCTTCTTCTGTATGTCTTATGTCATTTTCCCAATCTTATCTCTTCTTCTTCTGATCATTTTGATGTCATTTCTCAATCCATGTGCTCCGTTGATCTGTTTGATGATTTTATCTCAACTAATTAGTAAATTTTTTGCAGGAGTCATTTTCTCCCTCAAAGTTCCTTGTATGTTTTATGTCTGTTTGCTAATCTTTCCATGTTTTCTTCTATCATGTTAGATGTCACCAATTGATTTAGTAAATTGCTTTTTGATATTTTATGTCTCTCAAAATATCAGTAACATCTTTTTGTCAAAGTTTGAATGTTCTCAAACTTTTCAAGTAACATTCTTCTTCGTCATGTTGATTTTCTTTTTCCTACATTCAAGTAGCATTTTCATATGTTTATTCATCTTCTAATCTAACATCTAACAAACTTCTACAATCATGTTTATGTCATTTTTTTCAAACAACCAGTAACATTTTTTCTGAAACATTCTCTTAAAATCAAAGAGATTTTTGATATGTTGATGTCATTTCTGAATCTAATATCAAGTACCATTCAGGCTTCTGAAGTTGATGTCAATATTTCAATAACATAAGTAACATTCTTCTTGAAGTTGAGATTCCACTAAATCAAAACTCTTCTGATCATGTTGAGTCAAACTAATATAGTGCTTCTTCTTCATGAATGAATTGATGCATTTCTCAATCTAATATGCAAGAAATTCTTTAGATCATGTTTGATGCATCTCAATGCTAACAAAGTAATTCTTCTTTATTATGTTTATTCATTTTCTCAATCTAATTCAGTAGCATTCCTTCTGATCATGTTTGATGTCATTTTCTCAATCTAATATCAGTAGCATTCTTCTTCTGATATTTTGATGTCATTTTCTCAATCTAATATCAAGTAACATTCTTCTTCTGATCATGTTTGATGTCATTTTCTCAATCTAATATCAAGTAACATTCTTCTTCTGATCATGTTTGATGTCATTTTCTCAATCTAATATCAAGTAGCATTCTTCTTCTGATCATGTTTGATGTCATTTTCTCAATCTAATATCAAGTAGCATTCTTCTTCTGATCATGTTTGATGTCATTTTCTCAATCTAATATCAAGTAACATTCTTCTTCTGATCATGTTTGATGTCATTTTCTCAATCTAATATCAAGTAACATTCTTCTTCTGATCATGTTTGATGTCATTTTCTCAATCTAATATCAAGTAGCATTCTTCTTCTGATCATGTTTGATGTCATTTTCTCAATCTAATATCAAGTAACATTCTTCTTCTGATCATGTTTGATGTCATTTTCTCAATCTAACATCAAGTAACATTCTTCTTTTGATCATGTTTGATGTCATTTTCTCAATCTAATATCAAGTAACATTCTTCTTCTGATCATGTTTGATGTCATTTTCTCAATCTAATATCAAGTAGCATTCTTCTTCTGATCATGTTTGATGTCATTTTCTCAATCTAATATCAAGTAACATTCTTCTTCTGATCATGTTTGATGTCATTTTCTCAATCTAATATCAAGTAGCATTCTTCTTCTGATCATGTTTGATGTCATTTTCTCAATCTAATATCAAGTAACATTCTTCTTCTGATCATGTTTGATGTCATTTTCTCAATCTAATATCAAGTAACATTCTTCTTCTGATCATGTTTGATGTCATTTTCTCAATCTAATATCAAGTAGCATTCTTCTTCTGATCATGTTTGATGTCATTTTCTCAATCTAATATCAAGTAACATTCTTCTTCTGATCATGTTTGATGTCATTTTCTCAATCTAATATCAAGTAGCATTCTTCTTCTGATCATGTTTGATGTCATTTTCTCAATCTAATATCAAGTAACATTCTTCTTCTGATCATGTTTGATGTCATTTTCTCAATCTAACATCAAGTAACATTCTTCTTCTGATCATGTTTGATGTCATTTTCTCAATCTAATATCAAGTAACATTCTTCTTCTGATCATGTTTGATGTCATTTTCTCAATCTAATATCAAGTAGGATTCTTCTTCTGATCATGTTTGATGTCATTTTCTCAATCTAACATCAAGTAACATTCTTCTTCTGATCATGTTTGATGTCATTTTCTCAATCCAACATCAAGTAACATTCTTCTTCTGATCATGTTTGATGTCATTTTCTCAATCTAATATCAAGTAGCATTCTTCTTCTGATCATGTTTGATGTCATTTTCTCAATCTAATATCAAGTAACATTCTTCTTCTGATCATGTTTGATGTCATTTTCTCAATCTAATATCAAGTAACATTCTTCTTCTGATCATGTTTGATGTCATTTTCTCAATCTAATATCAAGTAACATTCTTCTTCTGATCATGTTTTTATGTCATTTTCTCAATCTAATATCAAGTAGCATTCTTCTTCTGATCATGTTTGATGTCATTTTCTCAATCTAACATCAAGTAACATTCTTCTTCTGATCATGTTTGATGTCATTTTCTCAATCTAACATCAAGTAACATTCTTCTTCTGATCATGTTTGATGTCATTTTCTCAATCTAATATCAAGTAACATTCTTCTTCTGATCATGTTTGATGTCATTTTCTCAATCTAATATCAAGTAGCATTCTTCTTCTGATCATGTTTGATGTCATTTTCTCAATCTAACATCAAGTAGGATTCTTCTTCTGATCATGTTTGATGTCATTTTCTCAATCTAATATCAAGTAACATTCTTCTTCTGATCATGTTTGATGTCATTTTCTCAATCTAATATCAAGTAACATTCTTCTTCTGATCATGTTTGATGTCATTTTCTCAATCTAATATCAAGTAGCATTCTTCTTCTGATCATGTTTGATGTCATTTTCTCAATCTAACATCAAGTAGGATTCTTCTTCTGATCATGTTTGATGTCATTTTCTCAATCTAATATCAAGTAACATTCTTCTTCTGATCATGTTTGATGTCATTTTCTCAATCTAACATCAAGTAACATTCTTCTTCTGATCATGTGTGATGTCATTTTCTCAATCTAATATCAAGTAGCATTCTTCTTCTGATCATGTTTGATGTCATTTTCTCAATCTAATATCAAGTAGCATTCTTCTTCTGATCATGTTTGATGTCATTTTCTCAATCTAATATCAAGTAACATTCTTCTTCTGATCATGTTTGATGTCATTTTCTCAATCTAATATCAAGTAACATTCTTCTTCTGATCATGTTTGATGTCATTTTCTCAATCTAATATCAAGTAGCATTCTTCTTCTGATCATGTTTGATGTCATTTTCTCAATCTAATATCAAGTAGCATTCTTCTTCTGATCATGTTTGATGTCATTTTCTCAATCTAATATCAAGTAACATTCTTCTTCTGATCATGTTTGATGTCATTTTCTCAATCTAATATCAAGTAACATTCTTCTTCTGATCATGTTTGATGTCATTTTCTCAATCTAATATCAAGTAGCATTCTTCTTCTGATCATGTTTGATGTCATTTTCTCAATCTAATATCAAGTAACATTCTTCTTCTGATCATGTTTGATGTCATTTTCTCAATCTAATATCAAGTAGGATTCTTCTTCTGATCATGTTTGATGTCATTTTCTCAATCTAACATCAAGTAACATTCTTCTTCTGATCATGTTTGATGTCATTTTCTCAATCTAACATCAAGTAACATTCTTCTTCTGATCATGTTTGATGTCATTTTCTCAATCTAATATCAAGTAGCATTCTTCTTCTGATCATGTTTGATGTCATTTTCTCAATCTAATATCAAGTAACATTCTTCTTCTGATCATGTTTGATGTCATTTTCTCAATCTAATATCAAGTAACATTCTTCTTCTGATCATGTTTGATGTCATTTTCTCAATCTAATATCAAGTAACATTCTTCTTCTGATCATGTTTGATGTCATTTTCTCAATCTAATATCAAGTAGCATTCTTCTTCTGATCATGTTTGATGTCATTTTCTCAATCTAACATCAAGTAACATTCTTCTTCTGATCATGTTTGATGTCATTTTCTCAATCTAACATCAAGTAACATTCTTCTTCTGATCATGTTTGATGTCATTTTCTCAATCTAATATCAAGTAACATTCTTCTTCTGATCATGTTTGATGTCATTTTCTCAATCTAATATCAAGTAGCATTCTTCTTCTGATCATGTTTGATGTCATTTTCTCAATCTAACATCAAGTAGGATTCTTCTTCTGATCATGTTTGATGTCATTTTCTCAATCTAATATCAAGTAACATTCTTCTTCTGATCATATTTGATGTCATTTTCTCAATCTAATATCAAGTAACATTCTTCTTCTGATCATGTTTGATGTCATTTTCTCAATCTAATATCAAGTAACATTCTTCTTTTGATCATGTTTGATGTCATTTTCTCAATCTAATATCAAGTAACATTCTTCTTCTGATCATGTTTGATGTCATTTTCTCAATCTAATATCAAGTAGCATTCTTCTTCTGATCATGTTTGATGTCATTTTCTCAATCTAATATCAAGTAACATTCTTCTTCTGATCATGTTTGATGTCATTTTCTCAATCTAACATCAAGTAACATTCTTCTTCTGATCATGTTTGATGTCATTTTCTCAATCTAATATCAAGTAGCATTCTTCTTCTGATCATGTTTGATGTCATTTTCTCAATCTAACATCAAGTAGGATTCTTCTTCTGATCATGTTTGATGTCATTTTCTCAATCTAATATCAAGTAACATTCTTCTTCTGATCATGTTTGATGTCATTTTCTCAATCTAATATCAAGTAACATTCTTCTTCTGATCATGTTTGATGTCATTTTCTCAATCTAACATCAAGTAGCATTCTTCTTCTGATCATGTTTGATGTCATTTTCTCAATCTAACATCAAGTAGGATTCTTCTTCTGATCATGTTTGATGTCATTTTCTCAATCTAATATCAAGTAACATTCTTCTTCTGATCATGTTTGATGTCATTTTCTCAATCTAACATCAAGTAACATTCTTCTTCTGATCATGTTTGATGTCATTTTCTCAATCTAATATCAAGTAACATTCTTCTTCTGATCATGTTTGATGTCATTTTCTCAATCTAATATCAAGTAACATTCTTCTTCTGATCATGTTTTTATGTCATTTTCTCAATCTAACATCCCAAATAACATTCTTCTTCTGATCATGTTTGATGTCATTTTCTCAATCTAATATCAAGTAACATTCTTCTTCTGATCATGTTTGATGTCATTTTCTCAATCTAACATCAAGTAGCATTCTTCTTCTGATCATGTTTGATGTCATTTTCTCAATCTAATATCAAGTAACATTCTTCTTTTGATCATGTTTGATGTCATTTTCTCAATCTAATATCAAGTAACATTCTTCTTCTGATCATGTTTGATGTCATTTTCTCAATCTAATATCAAGTAACATTCTTCTTCTGATCATATTTGATGTCATTTTCTCAATCTAATATCAAGTAACATTCTTCTTCTGATCATGTTTGATGTCATTTTCTCAATCTAATATCAAGTAACATTCTTCTTTTGATCATGTTTGATGTCATTTTCTCAATCTAATATCAAGTAACATTCTTCTTCTGATCATGTTTGATGTCATTTTCTCAATCTAATATCAAGTAGCATTCTTCTTCTGATCATGTTTGATGTCATTTTCTCAATCTAATATCAAGTAACATTCTTCTTCTGATCATGTTTGATGTCATTTTCTCAATCTAACATCAAGTAACATTCTTCTTCTGATCATGTTTGATGTCATTTTCTCAATCTAATATCAAGTAACATTCTTCTTCTGATCATGTTTGATGTCATTTTCTCAATCTAACATCAAGTAGCATTCTTCTTCTGATCATGTTTGATGTCATTTTCTCAATCTAATATCAAGTAACATTCTTCTTTTGATCATGTTTGATGTCATTTTCTCAATCTAATATCAAGTAACATTCTTCTTCTGATCATGTTTGATGTCATTTTCTCAATCTAATATCAAGTAACATTCTTCTTCTGATCATATTTGATGTCATTTTCTCAATCTAATATCAAGTAACATTCTTCTTCTGATCATGTTTGATGTCATTTTCTCAATCTAATATCAAGTAACATTCTTCTTTTGATCATGTTTGATGTCATTTTCTCAATCTAATATCAAGTAACATTCTTCTTCTGATCATGTTTGATGTCATTTTCTCAATCTAATATCAAGTAGCATTCTTCTTCTGATCATGTTTGATGTCATTTTCTCAATCTAATATCAAGTAACATTCTTCTTCTGATCATGTTTGATGTCATTTTCTCAATCTAATATCAAGTAACATTCTTCTTTTGATCATGTTTGATGTCATTTTCTCAATCTAATATCAAGTAACATTCTTCTTCTGATCATGTTTGATGTCATTTTCTCAATCTAACATCAAGTAGCATTCTTCTTCTGATCATGTTTGATGTCATTTTCTCAATCTAATATCAAGTAACATTCTTCTTCTGATCATGTTTGATGTCATTTTCTCAATCTAACATCAAGTAGCATTCTTCTTCTGATCATGTTTGATGTCATTTTCTCAATCTAACATCAAGTAACATTCTTCTTCTGATCATGTTTGATGTCATTTTCTCAATCTAATATCAAGTAGCATTCTTCTTTTAGCCTTCCTTGAGTTTTCCTAGAGCATTACTGGAGGCATAAAGCAACAATACTTTTGTTTTTCTAGCCAAATTTGTCTAGAGTAAGCCTATTTAGTTCATTACAGGTTACTCCTGCCTCTCTTCCTTGTCTGTTTACAGTTTGCCTCCATGTCTCTCTAGGTCTTTCCATACCCCACCTTTCTGCCCCGGGTTCTATTTCAAAGCTGCATGTGGGTGCCTTGTCTTCTGTATTCTTAATGTATGTCCCAACCACTTCCATCTCCTCCTTTTTCTTCTTCGTTGATATTGTTGATGCCTGTGCTCGGTTGATCTCAGTATTAGATAATTTTTATCTCAGCAATTTGTAGAATTCTTGGAACATTTTCCTCAAAGCCTTGTATGTGACTGTCTGTCTTGGTACTTGCTTTCCATGTCTCTGATCTATACAGTAAGACTGAGCACACACTTGATTTGTATATATTGGTTTTAATATGTATCCTGTAAACTGATGACCTCTATATGTTTTTCTAATGATTTGAATGTTGCATCTGCCGTGCCAATTCTTGTGTTGATTTCTTTTTCCTACATTTAAGGTTACATAGTTGCCCATATATTTGAACTCTTCTAACCTTCTTCCTTCTAACAAACTCTACACTGTGTTTTGCATTTTCTCATCACCCGTACTGTTATTTCAGAAACAACTCTTATAAGAAGGGGAAAATGGAGATATGCTGGGCATATTCTGATAATAAATGATCAAAGAATACCAAAGCAGGCACTGAAGTAGGAGGCAAATATTCAAGAAAAGAGGACCCTAGAAACCCTGAAATAAACTTTGCTGAGAGGTAAAAAATATTGGTCTTCATTCCATGGAAGAAATTGAGCAAGTTTTCCAGGATAGAACAGTATGGAGAAATTACTTGTAGATCCTATGTAACATATAATGGTACAAGAGGAATTATTATTATTATTACTTTTATTTATACTCATTTTTAGACCTACTGATTCGACCAATCGACTTACTCTGTTTGTTCTCTATAGTGTCTGCTGTAGTTCTATGTCGTCTGTCAAGTCTGTATCTCCAAGTGTCTTTGTTAGTCTTCAAATAATTCCTCTGCCACCACCTTCAGTTTTCTTCTTCAATTCTCAATCATGTAGATTACAGTTTTCTGGTAGTTTTTACAATTCTCATATCAGATAAATCTAAATCTAATCTTAGATGGATTATCTTCTTTGTCTTCTTCTGTGGAGTTTACCCACTATGAATTCAAGCGTAGTCAGGACATCTTGTACGGTTCTTTGATGGTTCTTTGACTGATCTTGTACGGTTCTTTGACGGTTCTTTGACTGATCTTGTACGGTTCTTTGACTGATGGCCTGCTTTCCTTATTATCAGTGTCCCCTGTCACACATGCATGACTTTTCTGACTTCACATAGATTATCTAAATCTAACTCTACATAGATTATCTAAATCTAACTCTACATAGATTATCTAAATCTAACTCCACATAGATTATCTAAATTTAACCCTACATAGATTATATGAATCTAACTCTACATAGATTATCTAAATCTAACTCTACATAGATTATCTAAATCTAACTCTACATAGATTATCTAAATCTAACTCTACATAGATTATCTAAATCTAACCCTACATAGATTATATGAATCTAACTCTACATAGATTATCTAAATCTAACTCCACATAGATTATCTAAATCTAACTCTACATAGATTATCTAAATCTAACCCTACATAGATTATATGAATCTAACTCTACATAGATTATCTAAATCTAACTCTACATAGATTATCTAAATCTAACTCTACATAGATTATATGAATCTAACTCTACATAGATTATCTAAATCTAACTCTACATAGATTATCTAAATCTAACCCTACATAGATTATATGAATCTAACTCTACATAGATTATCTAAATCTAACTCTACATAGATTATCTAAATCTAACCCTACATAGATTATAAATCTACTCACATAGATTATCTAAATCTAACTCTACATAGATTATCTAAATCTAACCCTACATAGATTATCTAAATCTAACCCTACATAGATTATCTAAATCTAACTCTACATAGATTATCTAAATCTAACTCTACATAGATTATCTAAATCTAACTCTACATAGATTATCTAAATCTATCACAAGTTCATTCATCATCAAATTAACTTGTCTAGCAGAACTTTCACTCAACAGTCCTTGATTTCTTCTCTCATAGGCCAGATGTCCTGTCTCTGTCACCATCATGTTCAAATCATCATTACAGTCCTGAATTTCTCTTCTCTGGCAGATGTCCTTCTCCCCACCATCCTCCTTCCATATAATTACTCCTGAATCCTCTTCCTGTGTCTTCATATTTCCAATACTTTAATTTTCTCATTCTTATTTGTAGCATCAGCCAGGTTTCTTTGATTTTGAATTCTTTCTAGATAGATCTATTTGTTCTATTCTCTGTCCATGATATACGGAGGACTCTTCTGTAACACTTATATTCAAAAGCACATATATGTTTGTGTCCACTGCTTTATTAAATGTCCATGCTACACACCCATACGTTGCCACTAGGAATATGCATGCTCTTTGTTGTTTTCTTATCAGTTTCTTGTTAACAGATCTCAAGGAGATTATCTAACCCTAATCAGAGACAGATGATCTAAATGTGTATATTTCTGTCTTTGATGAGAAGTTGGAAAGTCTTCTGACTGACAGACCTGTTAGAGAAAAGGAAAGACATTAAGAAATAAGTTAGCTTATCAGTGTGTTTGCTTGTTGAAGCATACATGCTACTGTCTGTGTGCAGTATGTGTGTGTATAGTGATTTATTAGTTTGTGTGTGTGTGTGTGTTCCAGTGCATGTGTATATGTATGTTTGGGGGATCTGGGGTGTCAGGTATTGGCATTACTTTTTTGTAATACCATTTTAGTAAAGGTGATTATGATGCTAATTTGGTAAAGGTGACTGTAATGCCCTTTTGGTAAGGGAGATTGAATTGCCCTTTTGGTAAGGGAGATTGTAATGCCCTTTTGGTAAGGGAGATTGTAATGCCCTTTTGGTAAGGGAGATTGTAATGCCCTTTTGGTAAGGGAGATTGTAATGCCCTTTTGGTAAGGGAGATTGTAATGCCCTTTTGGTAAGGGAGATTGTAATGCCCTTTTGGTAAGGGAGATTGTAATGCCCTTTTCAGGGCAGTTGTTTTGTTAGGTAATGGATTACGCCTTTATGTGGCCAAGGCACGCACACCTTTTTCAACCTAAGATGGATGTCTATTTTGGTTATACCAGAGGGTAATGTACTTTTATCCTGGTGTGGTCTTGGACTAGTCCTAGAGCAGATTGTGTGTTGAATATTGTGTTTTTCAGGGAGTTTTCTCAGAGTTCACCAGCTTTTGGTCTTCTTCTTCTTTGCGTTCGTTCTTTACAACCAATTTTTATCACTCTTTGTGATGTTTGATCTTTGCCAAGAATGTGTATACATTATACATTGGTTTAGTAGGCCCCTAAACGAAAAGACTTCTACATGTTTAGGACACATGCATCCGATTTCAGCCAAACCTCGTTAGTTGCCTCTTACGACATGCGTGGCGGGTAACAGTGGTTCTCTTCTTTACACCCCATATTTGGGCCTCGGTAACCACTCGGGCGAGCTTTTGGTCTTCTTCTTCTTTGCATTCGTTCTTTACGACCAATTTTAATCACTCTTTGTGATATGATTTGATCTTTGCCAAAAACGTGTATACGTTGCACATTGATTTGGTAGGCCCCTAACGCATAGACTTCTACACGTTTAGGACACATGCATCCGATTTCAGCCAAACCTCCTTAGTCGCTTCTTACGACATGCGTGGCAGGTAACAGTGGTTCTATTCTTTACACCCAAATTTGGGCCCGGTAACCACTCGGGCGGGTCCAGTAACCACTCGGGCGGGTCCGTAACCACTGGGCGGGCCCGGTAACCACTCGGGCGGGTTCCGGTAACCACTCGGCGGATCCCGGTAACCACTCGGAGGGTCCCGGTAACCACTCGGGCGAGCCTTTGGTCTAAAAGATGAAGGATTGACTTCATTGCTTAGAGTTATACCCCCCATATGACTTGGTCACGGAGATGGCACATCATCTACGGAGAGCATTATAATAGTATCATGAAGAAGTGAATCATATTGAAGTTACTGGTACTGTATCAAGAATATGTACTGACAACAAAAAACGCTGCCATAAGACTAGAGAATCAGCGTGGAGTCTACCAGGAGTTACAATTAGGGGTAAGACAAGGATGCATACTCTCACCAGACCTGTTCAACCTACACAGCGACAACATCATGCAACATATAGAAGAAAAGGCAGGAATAACAGTTGGTGGAAAAACATGAACAATCTAAGATATGCTGATGACACAATTCTCATGGCCACAATGAATAAGGTCTAGAACTAAACCAGACCGTGTCAACTACTAGATTGCAGGAGCTGAGATTTAAGATTGGAGTAGCAAGTCAAGAAAAACATAACAGGTACGAGATGAGTAGGCTCATCAATCAAAATTGGACTGGTACGGTCAGTAGCTGGATGCTGTTAGAGATATTGCGAAGGAGATCAGAACACCTATGGACATGTCCGGAGTGTAATGAAAATTTTCTTGGAGGTTCAGTGACCGATTGCCCAACACTTGCGACATACGCCAATGCTCTGTGACCCTGTAGCCACCCATTTCAATGATACTGGCCATTTAGGAGCTCATGATGTCCAGGTCACAGCCATCCGATCATGTTCCTCGGATGAATGCAGTCGATTTGCTCTGGAGAATCGGTTGATTTCTTTGTATGGTACCTTGTTGGACCACGTGGACCAACGTATTACATTCTATGCTTCTTAGTACTTTCTCTTCCCATGCCTTGTAATCTATATGGGCATATGTTGAATGTATTCAAGTTATATATTTACTAGATTTTTCATTGTTTCTCTTCCTTTCTATTTCTAGTTTTTATGTGTGTTTTTGTGTTACACTTATTCCGTTATTCGTTTTTATTTCCAGATTTTCATTAGAAACGTTTGTATTTAGTCGTCCATTTGTTTTTAAATTTGTCACTCCTGTTGTTCGTTGCTTGATAAAGGCCTTGTTGGTCGAAACGTTGCTGTATTTTGTCATTGTTTTTGTAATTTGTAAAACTACAGTACTTCGTGATTACGTGTTTTGCCAATCAAATAGTTTTACTGCAGTCTCATTTATTTAATGAAAATATTCCACACTGAAACTGAAGATCTACAAGACTTGATATCGAAATAGGGGGAAGACTGCAGTAAAACTTGATAAATAGAGAAACACGTACAAACAAAGTACTATAGTTTTACAAAATACAGAAACAGTGACGATAAACAGCAACGTTTCGATCAAAAGGCCTTTATCAAGCAAACGAACAAACAGGAGTGACAAATTAAAATGAAACACAAATGGACGACCAAATACAAACGTATCTAAGGAAAATCTGGAATAAAAACGAATAACGAAATAAATGTAACACAAAACACACACAAAAACTAGAAATAGAACGGAAGAGAAACAATGAAAAATCTAGTAAATATATAACTTGAATACATGCAACATATACCCATATAGATTACAAAGCATAGGAAGAGAAAGTACTAAGAAGCATAAGAATGTAATACGTTGAGCCAGCGTGGTCGCAAGGTACCATACAAAGAAATCAACCGATTCTCCAGAGCAAATCGACTACGATCATCAGAGGAACATGATCGGATGGCTGTGACCTGGACATCGCTAGCTCCTGAATGGCCAGTATCATTGAAATGGGTAGCTACTGGGGTCACAGAGCATTGGCGTATGTCGCGCAAGTGTTGGGCGAATCGGTCACTGAGTCTCCTTGATTGAAACTACTAGTACTGTGATCTAAAGACTTACAGAAATATAACAAAGAAATAAATCATACAAGACTTGATAGACATACTAGTGAGAGAAAGTGAAAAGAAAAGATTAAGCATGAATTATAAAGAAAACAGAGGTTATGGTTATCTCCAAGAAACAGGAAACACTACAATACAATATCAAAATAAATAACACAACACTGAAACAAGTCTATCGATTCAAGTATCTGGATTAAGAGTAAGATAGCTCAAGCAAAAGCAGCTTTTATTCAATAATAAAATAATAATAATAAAACACACTATCGTGAACTCACTACCAATAATACTATGGAAACATGTACTCTAGTTCTATATTGAAACAATACTTCTGTATGGCAGTGAATTGTGGACAATGAACCAACCGTCAATAGGATTATTGGAAGTCACAGAGATGTGGTTTTAGAGAAGAATGCTGAAAATTCCATGGACAGCGAAGAAAACAAATCATGAGGTCTGCACACAAAGAAACCTTAAAGAAACCACAAAGAAATCATGCCTGCACACAAAGAAACCTTATCAAAAGATTAAGAATCATCAGACAATCAAGGTTCTTCAGGAATATAATGCAAAGAGAACATTTGGTGACTACAGATAAAATTCAAAGAAGGAGAGATTGTAGAAGACAGAGGGAGAAGATGTTGGAGGGTCTGATATCATGGTTTGTCAAAATATCGATATCAGAACTGATTAATTGCATCAAAGAGAGAGAGTTGTGGAGTGCCTACGCTGGCAGGACACTTGATTGAAACTACTGGTACTGTGATCTAAGAGAGAGAGTTGTGGAGTGCCTACGCTGGCAGGACACTTGATTGAAACTACTGGTACTGTGATCTAAAGACTTACAGAAATATAACAAAGAAATAAATCATACAGTTCATTGACACCGTTCACACTGCTTTTCTTGAGGGTTTCTGTGGCGTAGAGATTAGGTGTTCACCTCTCATTCTAAAGGTACTCGGTTCGCTCCCTCGTAGAACCATCAGGATATTTTTCCAGAGATCCATGATCACAGTGTAGGTGAGATCAAGTTCCTAGTTCCCCTTGGAGATGCACAATAAAATGTAGGTCATGTGTTCAAGTTGAGCATGTCAAAGAACCCTTGATAGTTCAAAATCGAGAAGAGCAGGCTGGAAAGCCGTTGCCCAGGCCAAATTTATTCTAAAGATTAAAAAAAAATTCTTACATAATAATTGCACCATCTTTTAAATTACAACGGGGACCCTTGCTGGTGCTACAGAGTTTGTGCGCTGCTGCTGGGATCTTTGTGTGTAATAAAGAGATCGTAGCATACATGGTTAGTCACCAAAGTGTAATGATGATGATCCTATCAATCAATGCTAACTATTGACTAACATAACATATTCATATTATAATAACATAACATATTCATACCTCATTGCATACGTTGGAACTTGTGGAGAATACATTATGAATATTTGATACTGTCCAAAAGTGTGTGCGTAACACTTATAACCAGAACAGACTGTATAAGTATCAGTGACTTGATGATTGAACTCAGCCGGACCTGCAGAAATAAATATCAATAAATAACAATTGTATTTCTATTAACAAGCAAGTCAAAATGAAAAAAACAAAACATTTTCATACCATGGGGTATATTTGGGTGTTAGGCCCATATTTTTCATTAACCGTATTCTGTCATCTTTCTACCAAGCATGCCATGAGCCAGCCACAAACCAGTCATAAGTAAGCCATAAACCAACCACAAACCTGCTACAAACAAACCACAAACCTGCTACAAACAAACCACAAATCAACCACAAATCAGCCGCAAATCAATCATAAGCCAGCCACAAACCAGCTACAAACAAGCCACAAACCAGCCACAAACCAGCCACAAACCAGCCACAAACCAGCCACAAACCAGCCACAAACCAGTCATAAGTAAACCACAAACCAACCACAAACCAGGTATTCATAAACTAGGTCACTTACCTGACTCAGTACCTGGAACAGAACTTGTAAAATAAGTGCCAACTACTTCTTTATAAAACGATCTCAGCACCGCCCTCCTTTTGTCTAATTTCCCAGCTTCTTCCTTCTCTCTCTTAAGATTCACAGAGCTGAGACATCTGTTAGTGCCAGTGTTAACTACAAGAAACCTGGTGGACAAAACAGAAAATATATACAAGACTTAAGATTCCCAGAGCTGAGACATCTGTTGGTGCCACAGTTAACTACAAGAAACCTGGTGGACAAAACAGAAAAATATAAACAAGACTTAACTGATTCCTACAGAGTTTTTCAGCCTCTGGATGGAATTATATTTTTAGTTTCGAAAAAGCTGCACTTGTAGTTTAGCAAAACTAAAATATTGTTTGTAAATATGATTGACAATATGACTGATTATATATCAAATTGAAGATAAATGGATGTAGTTTCACCAAATATTGACTGTATTAGCAAATATCATGCAGTGTTAACTGTGCAGGAAACATATAACAAATTTATTCAATAAAAAAAAGTAAAAAATTTTTTTTTTAAATGGTGAAACAAAAATCCGTCGTACATGTCTTGATGAACAATAGGTTGAATAAACAATATAAAAGTCGTATCGGAATGAAAAGTAATTGAAAAGGAATTAAATAGTACATGTCATCTGATTGACGTGCTGTCCATGTGATAAGACACATTTGCATTGAAGTGACGCATTGTAAGAAATCATGTAAGATTCACAGAGAAATAAAAGTTTGTAGTTTGAATACTGTATTTGGTCATTATTATTTTTATCAAAAGCCCCTAATACTAGTTCGGTGTCCATTTATTGATCATATTCATTGGTTTCGCGCTTCCCTGGGGTTCTATAAAACTCCTTATTCTCTCCTCTAACCTCTTTTCTTCTTCTTCGAATGCTTCGCACCGACCGTTTTTTAAACCACTCTTTGTGATTTGTATGTAATCTGGGCCTAAGAGCAATTGTACGTTGTGTTATATATGCGCCTATAAGTAGGCCAGCACATCCAAATTCTGTGACGCTTTTATTTTACTAGAGTAGCTTCCCTAGGCCCGTACCTCAGTCGTCACTTACAACATGTCATGTAGGTCGCAGTGTTACTATTCTTTGTTCCCTTTGTAAGCCCGGCAACACACAGGCATAAATTGTTATGATTTGCTAGAAACAGCCATTAATACCAAAGGGAAATAACTATGAAAATCATACCCAAGAATATTATCATCAAGAGTTACGTTGGAGGGAATGTTGCGTGGGAAAATCTGCCGTGCTGATTTCAATGTCTCTACTGCTGGTGCCCAGAATCTGCCAATCTGTAACACACCAAAAATTTACTCATGTGAATCTGTAAGAAAAGTTGGCATCAAATAGCTTGTCCTGAGCAGATCTTTACCACCCTAACAAACCTTCAATCGTTCAGAATTTCTCTCTCTCATAGGCCAGATGTCCAGCCTCTGCAACAGTCATGCTCAAATCATCAGTTACGTCCAGAATCCATCTTCTCCATCATCTTCCTCTTCTCCTCTTTGCTGTGATGCTTCATTCCATAATGATCATCTCTGTGGTGCTATAATGTTCATGAATTGTTGCTGAAAACTTTCTCTATATATAAAAGGTTAATCACCAAAGTGCAATGATGAAGGTACTATCTATCAATCATGACAGGAACAACACTTATTTATTACAAAAATAATTTGCCGAGGATTCAGTATTTTTGTGGGTTCTTTTTTGTCTGCTATGATTTCAGGCGTAACCATGGCAACTAATAAGAAGTGCTGTTTTTATCATAAGTGTCCTTACTCTCCTTCTTCTTTGAAAGCTCCATATCGAGCACTTGTTAACCACTCTTTGTGATTTGTATATGATCTGAGCCTAAGAGCAATTGTACATTGTGCCAGTTATGCACCTACAAGTAGGCCAACACACCTAATTTCTGTAACGCTTTTTATTTACTAGGGTAGCTTCCCTAGACCCCTACCTCAGTGGTCTCTTACGATGTGCCTTGTAAGTCGCAGTGTTACTATTATTTGCTTCCCTTGAGAGCTCCAGCAACACATGGGCTTCATTACTCAGACTTATCAGGTACTTGTCATTTTTAATTTGGAAAGGATCAGGGAACCTGTAGTCCAACCACAGACCATGAGTCCACCAACAAATTTTTGGGCCCAAGCTGACCTTGAACCACAGAATTAGCACAGGATGTGGTTACTAGTGAAGCATATTATCGACTTTGATATCGCGCCAATTGCATATATGTAAATTTTAAAACCTGTTTTCAAGTTTTTTTTTTATTAATGTGGGCGTGTGTAGCTTAAGCTGTAGTGAGCTCGATCACAACCCAAGCGTACCTGGTCCAAGCTCCACTGTGGGCAAGTTTGGAAGCAAATTCGTTTCCATGGGATTTTTACATAAGGTAAAATAGACCTCATCGTTCAGAAAGCAATGGCAAACTACTGAACGTCTAAGTGGTGCCTAGAAAATCAATGACACGTAAACTGTGGTTGATGGGTAAGTCCGGTAAAGGATATGTCACAATTATTTTTCCTTTTTACGGCCTTGTGATATGTTTACTATCTAAAAAAGAGTTTAGATTTTAAATGTTTAACTCTTTCATACTTCTAAGCTGATATATTGGCTCACAGTATTTTTTAAGACAACGCAAAGCCAATACACTGGTTAATTTAGTATATTTGGACATTAAATGTGGCCAGATGTAGTAAAAAAAATTGACGGAGTAAAGGGATTAACGGTGAAGGGTTGAATATATTGCACAAGGTTTACCCACAGAGCTAACACTAGGTTTACCCACAGAGCTTGCACTAGGTTTACCCACAGAGCTAACACTAGGTTTACCCACAGAGCTTACACTAGGTTTACCCACAGAGCTCACACTATGTTTACCCACATAGCTCACACTAGGTTTACTCACAGAGCTAAGACACTCTCCTCAGCAGTAGCACACCACCTTCAACCTTCAGATTGTATTGCATTAAGCCCCAGCAACTATCCTATGGATCACTTTTAAAAAAATGAACATGTGAGCTAAATGAACATGTGAGCTAAATGAACATGTGAGCTAAATGAACATGTGAGCTAAATGAACATGTGAGCTAAATGAACATGTGAGCTAAATGATGCTGCCAGGAATCAAACCCACAATCTTTACAACACAAATGACTCAATCACTGCGCCACAGTCTCATTTATGATAAAAATGAAGTTGTACACAAAAAATTTAGTCTAATCAAATCCTGACCTCTCGTTCCAGCTCGGCTAACGAGGACTTGTCCAGATTGTACACACTTCAACTTGAGGAATCAGTTCAAATGTCAGCAGTCGAGTGGAATCTGAGGAAATAATAACAGGTTTTTCTATTAGAAATATCATCAAGTTTCAACTCGTATTTATACTTTTTCTGCTATCAACTTCTGCGATCAACTTCTGCTATCAACTTCTGCTATCAACTTCTGCTATCAACTTCTGCTATCAACTTCTGCTATCAACTTCTGCTATCAACTTCTGCTATCAACGTCTGCTATCAACTTCTGCGATCAACTTCTGCTATCAACTTCTGCGATCAACTTCTGCTATGCAACTACTCTGGGATGTGTCATAAACAGGGCGGTGTGCTTGAGGTCTTCACCGGTCCCCCATAGTTTGTTTTGTAGGGTTGTTTCTGTTGGCCAGATTTCCATTCTCACACTGCTCAGGTTGGGGCAGTTTTGCAGGAAGTGCTCTGGGGACTGCTTTGGTGCTCCACAGGAGAAGGCAGCCAATTCCCTGAGACACATTCTATGGAGGTGTGCTCTGAAACCGAAGTGTCCCGTTCTAAGTCTGAAAACTGTGGTGTTTGAACTACTTAATCTCTGTCTTAGTGTGTTACTGCTTCTGTTGTCTGTAGCTACCACTTTTTCTATGTTATCTCTGGTGGTAGGGAATGAGCATAGTAAACCCTACCTTAGATGATGTATCACTGAGTAGAAAAGAGAACCTTACCTTTTACAAGTGATGGAGCAGTTTAATTCTGATTCGCATCTGAGGTTCAGTACAGAAATCCCAGTTAGTCAAAGCTACATCTACATGGCCTTACAAAACATTAAACAACTAAAAACAGTACGGAATAGAATTGATAGGAAAACAAAGATCAGAATACTAAAAGCATGTATATTTCCAGTGACAACATATGGGTGGGAAGCATGGACACTTAACAAGGCAGTGACAACATATGGGTGGGAAGCATGGACACTTAACAAGGCAGTGACAACATATGGGTGGGAAGCATGGACACTTAACAAGGCAGTGACAACATATGGGTGGGAAGCATGGACACTTAACAAGGCAGTGACAACATATGGGTGGGAAGCATGGACACTTAACAAGGCAGTGACAACATATGGGTGGGAAGCATGGACACTTAACAAGGCAGTGACAACATATGGGTGGGAAGCATGGACACTTAACAAGGCAGTGACAACATATGGGTGGGAAGCATGGACACTTAACAAGGCAGTGACAACATATGGGTGGGAAGCATGGACACTTAACAAGGCAGTGACAACATATGGGTGGGAAGCATGGACACTTAACAAGGCAGTGACAACATATGGGTGGGAAGCATGGACACTTAACAAGGCAGTGACAACATATGGGTGGGAAGCATGGACACTTAACAAGGCAGTGACAACATATGGGTGGGAAGCATGGACACTTAACAAGGCAGTGACAACATATGGGTGGGAAGCATGGACACTTAACAAGGCAGTGACAACATATGGGTGGGAAGCATGGACACTTAACAAGGCAGTGACAACATATGGGTGGGAAGCATGGACACTTAACAAGGCAGTGACAACATATGGGTGGGAAGCATGGACACTTAACAAGGCAGTGACAACATATGGGTGGAAACATGGACACTTAACAAGGCAGTGACAACATATGGGTGGGAAGCATGGACACTTAACAAGGCAGTGACAACATATGGGTGGGAAGCATGGACACTTAACAAGGCAGTGACAACATATGGGTGGGAAGCATGGACACTTAACAAGGCAGTGACAACATATGGGTGGGAAGCATGGACACTTAACAAGGCAGTGACAACATATGGGTGGGAAGCATGGACACTTAACAAGGCAGTGACAACATATGGGTGGGAAGCATGGACACTTAACAAGGCAGTGACAACATATGGGTGGGAAGCATGGACACTTAACAAGGCAGTGACAACATATGGGTGGGAAGCATGGACACTTAACAAGGCAGTGACAACATATGGGTGGGAAGCATGGACACTTAACAAGGCAGTGACAACATATGGGTGGGAAGCATGGACACTTAACAAGGCAGTGACAACATATGGGTGGGAAGCATGGACACTTAACAAGGCAGTGACAACATATGGGTGGGAAGCATGGACACTTAACAAGGCAGTGACAACATATGGGTGGGAAGCATGGACACTTAACAAGGCAGTGACAACATATGGGTGGGAAGCATGGACACTTAACAAGGCAGTGACAACATATGGGTGGGAAGCATGGACACTTAACAAGGCAGTGGAAAAGCATACATGTCCTTTTCTTCTTCGAATGTTCCATATCGACCACTTGTCAACCATTCTTTGTGATTTGTATGTGATCTGAGCCTAAGAGCAAGTGTACGCTGTGCCAGTTATGCGCTTACAAGTAGGTCAGCACATCCGTTCTCTACGCTGCTTTTTATTTACTATGGTAGCATCCCTAGGGCTTATATCAGTTGCCTCTTACGACACAAATTTTTGACATATAAAAGGCATAAAGGATTGAAGACAGCCATTATAGAAGGAGGCATCCCAGCAAAGAGAAGCGGAAGACCACAGAGAAGATGGATTCATGATGTAACTGATGATTTGAGTAGGATGACAGCAGAGGTGGGAAATCAGGACTATAAAATAAAATTGAAACTTTTGGAAAGTTGCTAGAAACACTGTAAGTTGTGCTAAACACTGTTTGGCAAGTTGTGCTTAGAAACACTGTTTGGCAAATTGTGTTGAACTGTGCAATTGTAAACACTGTTTGGCAAAGTTGTGCTTAACAGGACAATCGCAAGTGATGGTCTTCATGATATTAAGGTGAACAACTAAATCCCAAGCCTGACTGGATCATTCAAGGTGAACAACTAAATCCAAGCCTGATTGGATCATTCAAGGTGAAGAACTAAATCCCAAGCCTGACTGGATCATTCAAGGTGAAGAACTAAATCCCAAGCCTGACTGGATCATTCAAGGTGAACAACTAGATCCTAAGCCTGACTGGATCATTCAAGGTGAACAACTAAATCCCAAGCCTGACTGGATCATTCAAGGTGAACAACTAAATCCCAAGCCTGACTGGATCATTCAAGGTGAAGATTTGATTGCTACCATTTCTTTAATATGTCCAGTATGGAAAACCTTGCTGGCAATTTAGCTCTTTGAGTTATGTGGAGACTGAAACCACTATTGGATCTATAGTTGAAGGATTAGCTCTTTGAGTTATGTGGAGACTGAAACAATTATTGGATCTATAGTTGAAGGATTAGCTCTTTGAGTTATGTGGAGTTATGTTGGAGACTGGAAACAATTATTGGATCTATAGTTGAAGGAAAGACTTTATTGTGCCAGGTTTTTTCCTATATAGCTCGATCCATCTCCACAGAAGTGACATACCACCTGCCGTGAGTATTGCACAAAGCACAAACTCCGTAGCTCAGCAACAATCCTAGGGTCTCTTGAAAAATGCACTTGTTAACAGAACGACATGGTCTGGATTCAAATCCACAACCGTCACTACGCAAGGCAAAGGCTTAATTCCTTAAGCCCAGAGACTCCTGGACTTTATCTTAACCAATCAACAGCGAGATTGCAAGAGCTTTAACCAATCAACAGCGAGATTGCAAGAGCTGTAACCAATCAACAGCGAGATTGCAAGAGCTTGAATTAAGGGTTGAAGTGGCCAGAAAGAAAGCCTCACAAAATATGAGTAGGCTCATCAATTAATATCAAACTGGTGCTGTCAGTCGCTGGAGCTGTTGGAGATATTGCAAAGGAGATCGGAGCACCTATGGACATGTCCGGAGTGCAATAAAGATATTCCAAACTAAATCTGAAACTGCTAAACTTGACTTACTGTTGGACTTCCCTGAAACAGATAGCCTTGACTTACTGTTGAAATTCCCTGAAACAGATAGCCTTGACTTACTGTTGAAATTCCCTGAAACAGATAGCCTTGACTTACTGTTGAACTTCCCTGAAACAGATAGTCTTGACTTACTGTTGGACTTCCCTGAGGTAGATAAATTGGAACATCCCTGGCGGAGCATGGAGAAAATGACACCATAAGAAGTGAGAGTAGAAGCAGTTCCGAAGCTGTTAACTCCCACCACTTGCTGGTTGCAACTACAACACGTCCATGTACAACCAAACAACCATACGGACTATCAGCTGCTTCCACAAAGGCATCTAGAAAACTCTACAGAATAAAATAAAAACATTTGAATGCTAGTTATTTCATGGTTTCTTCCCTTTACATATAAATATGATACATTGTACAATTTGATTAATTTGGTTGTGTCCCTTTGATTGAATATGTTTCTTGACCAGATATGTTTGCTGACTAAAGAGAGCGAGCGAATAATTAACTGATATCTCCATAATTTCGTTTCACTTTCTTCTAGGTTAGTCCTTTAGTTTTTGATAGTCTGACAAAAACTAAAGAGGTCATCATCATCAAATAGCTTGTTCTAGGCAGAACTTTGCCATCCCAACAGTCCTCCGGAGTTTCTCTCATATGCTAGATGTCTTGCCTCTGCAGCCATCATGTTCAAACCATCAGTTACATCCTGAATTCATCTTCTCCGTGGTCTTCCTCTTCTTCTCTTTGCCAATATGCCTCCTTCCATGATGGTCTTATCCAGCCCTTCGTGTCTTTTTATATGTTCAAATTTATTATTTGTATCATCAGCCAGTTTTCTTCGATTTTGAGTTCTTTCTGGATAAATCTATTTGTTCTCTTCTCTGTCCAAGATATACGAAGGACTCTTCTGTAACACTTATATTCAAAAGCAAGTATATGTTTTTCCACTACCTTATTAAATGTCCATGCTTGACACCCATATGTTGCTACTGGGAATATGCATTCTCTCAGTATTCTGATCTTTGTTTTCTTATCAGTTCCGTTCCATACTGTTTTTTATTGTTTAATTTTTTGTAAAGCCATGTTTCTTCTTTTAATTTCCTTCATTCCATTTCCATCTGTTGTTAGTAGTGAACCAAGATATTTAAAACTGTTCACATTTTCTACTTTCTCTCCGTTGATAAAAATATCTTTTGTCATGTTCGTTTTATCTGTTGTCATGTTTGTTTTATATGTTGTCATGTTCGTTTTATCTGTTGTCATGTTTGTTTTATCTGTTGTCATGTTTGTTTTATCTGTTGTCATGTTTGTTTTATCTGTTGTCATGTTTGTTTTATCTGTTGTCATGTTTGTTTTATCTTATGTTGTTTTGTTGTCTGTTTTTTGTTGTCATGTTTGTTTTATCTGTTGTCATGTTTGTTTTGTTGTCATGTTTGTTTTATCTGTTGTCATGTTTGTTTTATCTGTTGTCATGTTTGTTTTATCTGTTGTCATGTTTTGTTTTATCTGTTGTCATTTGATCGTTGTCATGTTCAGTTTATCTGTGATTTTAGTTATTAGTTGTAATGTTTCTTTAATTGGTGTAAATTTTAGTTTATCTCTTCATTTCCTTATCTTTCTCTGTTTGTTTTTCTTTTCTCTTTTTTTTATCTGTTGTCTATCTTTTTTCTGTCTCTCTGTTTGGTTGTCTTTTTTATCTGTGTCTGTTTTTTTATCTCTTGTCTTTTTTATCTGTTGTCATGTTTGTTTTATCTGTTGTCTGTTTTTTATCTGTCTCTTCTGTTTTATCTGTTGTCTTCTCTAGCATTTTTCTGTGTGTTTTCTTTCTTGTCACTCTTCTGTTGTCTGTTTGTCTTTCTGTCTGTCTCTTTTTTTATCTGGCTGCCTCTGTCTGTCATTTTTTTATCTGCTGTCACTGTTCTGTCTCTGTAATGTGCTTTATCCTGATGTGCTGGTCAATCCTTTATCTGTTGTCATGTGTTTTATCTGTTGTCATGTTGTTTTATCTGATTGTATGTTCTTTTATCTGTTGCTCATGTTTGTTTTTGTTGTTTTCTTTTATCTTTGTAGTTTGCTTTACTGCCGCTCGCTTTGACTGTCTGTCTTTTGTTTCATCTGCTTCCAATGTTTCTTTTTTCTATGTCGCATGTGTTTATCTGTTGCATGTGTCAATGAACGTAATCAAAGGTGTTCCTATCTGTTCATGTTGTTGTCATGTTTGACTCTATCGTTGGTTGTTTTACTTAAGCAGCCTGTTAGTTTTATCTGTGTCATTTTGTTTTACTGTTGTCATGTTCAGTTATGACGTAGTCATGGGCAGGTTGTTGTATGTTGTTTTATCTGTTGTCAGTTTGTACTGTGACAATGTTGTTTTATCTGCTGTCAGATCGTTTATCTGTGCATGTTCGTTTGTGTCATGTTTGTTATCCTGGTCAAATTTTTTTATCTGTTGTCATGTTTTTTATCTGTTGACATGTTTGTTTGTTGTCAGTTTGTTTTATCTTTGTCATATTGTTTTATCTGTGTCATGTTTGTTTGTTGTCATGTTTGTTTTATCTGTTGTCATGTTTGTTTTATCTGTTGTCATGTTTGTTTTATCTGTTGTCATGTTTGTTTTATCTGTTGTCATTCGAGAGGTTCCTAGACAAAGATACTGCTCGATTTATAGAATAAGTGTAACTGATTTCTGAAACTTGGTGTAATTTAGATCTCTTTCACTCTATAATCCCTCTCTCTCTCTCTGTCTGTCTCTCTTTCTCTCTCTCTCTCTCTCTGTTGTCTATCTCTCTCTGTCTCTCTTTCTGGTTGTCTTTCTCTGTCTGGCTGTCTCTTTCTCTCTGTCTCTATTTTGTCTGTCTCTCTTTTGCTCTCTCTCTCTGTCTGTCTCTCTTTCTGTCTTTCTCTCTGTCTTTCTCTGTCTGTCTCTCTCTAGCTGTATTTTTCTGTGTGTGTCTCTCTCTCTCTGTCACTCTCTCTGTCTCTCTCTCTGGTTGTCTTTCTGTCTGTCTCTCTATGTCTGTCTCTTTCTCTCTCTGGCTGCCTCTGTCTGTCTCTTTCTCTCTCTGGCTGTCGCTTTCTGTCTCTGTAATGTGCTATCCTGAAGTGGGTGGCAATCCTTACTACAGTTGCTGCAGGTAAAACTGGAGACTGTAGCTGATACATAGGATGTTCTCTTTGTGCTCTCTTTTGCCTCCATATGTGATGTTGTTTTCCTTCTTTTCTTTTTGAGCCGCCTCTCACTGCCGCTCGCCTTGCGAGCCTGTCTTTGGCCAGCCGCTCCCAATGTTCTTTGTCTATGTCGCATGAAGTTAGATCATGCTTGCAGGTGTCAATGAAGCGTAATAATGGGCGCCCATGCTGTCTAGTACCAGTTGCGAGTTGACCATATACAGGGTGTTCAACTTAAAAGCAGCCTGTGAGTGGAGCTAATCTGGCATATATGTATGGAAATGAGAAGGTTCAGTTATGACGTAGTATAGGTCAAGGTTGTGTATGGTGTGTAATTGTAGTGCGGGAAGGGACGATGAACAAATGTGATGTAGGACGAGCTAGTCAGAACCGGTTTAAATAGTAAATAGACGAGATGCAATGCGTACCTGGCAAATTTATATTTATCACTGGGGCTGCTTTTAAGTTGAACACCCTGTAGAATGTCCTTTGGGATTCTATCATCGCTCATAAGACACACGTGTCCCAGCCATCTCAGACGTCGCTGACTCAGCAAGGTCTATATTTTATAAATCTTGTTTTAGTTATGTCATTCTTGTTTCATAGTTTCTTCATCATCATCATCATCAAGGTGCGTGTCCTTTATAGGACGTTGCTCTCTTTGTAGCACATCTGAAATTCACTCTGTCTCTAGCCAGTTCACCCACTTCGTCGATGGTCATGTTCATGGTTTCTTTAATAGCTTGTAGCCATCTTCTTCTTGGTCTGCCTCTGCGTCCTGGGACCCTGCCCTCTAGTATTGTTCTTTCCATGCCATCGTGACGCTTTATGTGACCAAAGTATGTAATTTTTCTGTATAGTATGTTGTTTATCAACCAATTCTCTTTAACATTTAGTTCTTTCAGGACATCAGTGTTCTTTCTTTTTCTGTCCATGGTATTCGTAGGATCTTTCTGTAGCATTTAGTTTCGAAGGACTGGATTTTCGTTCTTAATTTTTGTGTAATAGTCCATGATTCACAACCATAAGTAGCCACTGAAAAAATGCATGCTCTCAATATTTTTAATTTTGCTGGTGCTTTGCCACATGTTCTTCATTGTGTTTAACTTCTTGATCGCTATTGCCAATCTTCTTGAGATCTCTTTGGAGCAGTCAGCGTTATTGTTAATTATTGAGCGCAGATATTCGTAGCTCTGTACACATTGAAGTCTTCATTGTTTATTTGGATGTTAGGTGAGCCTTTTGCTTTGTCAGTTGACATGATTTTTGGTTTTTGTGTATTCAAATGTAGATGTTGGTCTTCACTATGTTTCTTGGTCGTCATGATTAGGTTTTCCAAACCTTCTTTTGCTGGTGGATAATAATACTGTATCGTCTGCGTATCTAAGCTCTGGTATGAATTTGCCCCTATAGTGAGAGGGTCGTAATTCACATAGTTGGCATCGTCTTTTACATTCCTCATGATGTTCTCCGCATACATGTTGAATAAGTATGGGGACAAAATACATCCCTGTCGTACCCCTTTTGAATCTCGAACCATACAGCTATTTCACCTCCTATTTAATGCTAAAAGTACCTGCAATATTGTTGGATCTGCAGGCGATAGAATGTCAACTGCGTTGGTGACATCACAGAACAGCGACGGTGATTGAATCAGGGTATCTATTAATCGATAACAGATCTGCAAGTAATAATTTGATAAAGTCAGTATCTATTAATCGATAACAGATCTGCAAGTAATAATTTGATAAAATTAGTATTTATTAATTGATAACAAAAACTGATGTATGGGATGAAGATTATTATTATCTATATCTTGGCAGTAACCTGGATTAAAAATGGAAAAACATATCAAGATATTTGATAAAAATGGAAAAAACATCAAGATATTTGATAAAATGGAAACATTCAAGATATTATAAATGGAAAACATATCAAGATATTTGATAAAATGGAAAACATCAAGTATTTGATAAAATGAAACATTCAGATATTTATAAATTTGGAAAAACATATCAAGATATTTGATAAAATGGAAAAACATCAAGATATTTGATAAAATGGAAAAACATATCAAGATATTTGATAAAATGGAAACATGATATTTGATAAAATCATATCAAGATATTTGATAAAATGGAAAAACATCAAGATATTTGATAAAATGGAAACATATCAAGATATTTGATAAAATGGACATCAAGATATTTGATAAATGGAAAACATATCAAGATATTTGATAAAATGGAAAACATCAAGATATTTGATAAAATGGAAAACATATCAAGATATTTGATAAAATGGAAAACATATCAAGATATTTGATAAATAAACATCAAGATATTTGATAAAAATGGAAAAACATATCAAGATATTTGATAAAAATGGAAAAACATCAAGATATTTGATAAAAATGGAAAAACATATCAAGATATTTGATAAAAATGGAAAATCAGATATTTGATAAAAATGGAAACATACAAGATATTTGATAAAATGGAAAAACATATCAAGATATTTGATAAAATGGAAACATCAAGATATTTATAAATGAAACATATCAAGATATTTGATAAATAAACATCAAGATATTTGATAAAATGGAAAACATATCAAGATATTTGATAAAATGGAAAAAATATCAAGATATTTGATAAAAATGGAAAAACATATCAAGATATTTGATAAAAATGGAAAAACATATCAAGATATTTGATAAAAATGGAAAAACATCAAGATATTTGATAAAAATGGAAAAACATATCAAGATATTTGATAAAAATGGAAAAACATCAAGATATTTGATAAAAATGGAAAAACATATCAAGATATTTGATAAAAATGGAAAAACATATCAAGATATTTGATAAAAATGGAAAAACATATCAAGATATTTGATAAAAATGGAAAAACATATCAAGATATTTGATAAAAATGGAAAAACATATCAAGATATTTGATAAAAATGGAAAAACATATCAAGATATTTGATAAAAATGGAAAAACATATCAAGATATTTGATAAAAATGGAAAAACATATCAAGATATTTGATAAAAATGGAAAAACATATCAAGATATTTGATAAAAATGGAAAAACATCAAGATATTTGATAAAAATGGAAAAACATATCAAGATATTTGATAAAAATGGAAAAACATCAAGATATTTGATAAAAATGGAAAAACATATCAAGATATTTGATAAAAATGGAAAAACATCAAGATATTTGATAAAAATGGAAAAACATATCAAGATATTTGATAAAATGGAAAAACATATCAAGATATTTGATAAAATGGAAAACATATCAAGATATTTGATAAAATGGAAAAACTTTCAAGATATTTGATAAAATGGAAAACATATCAAGATATTTGATAAAATGGAAAACATATCAAGATATTTGATAAAAATGGAAAAACATATCAAGATATTTGATAAAATGGAAAAACATATCAAGATATTTGATAAAATGGAAAAACATATCAAGATATTTGATAAAATGGAAAAACATCAAGATATTTGATAAAATGGAAAACATCAAGATATTTGATAAAAATGGAAAAACATATCAAGATATTTGATAAAAATGGAAAAACATCAAGATATTTGATAAAATGGAAAACATATCAAGATATTTGATAAAATGAAAACATCAAGATATTTGATAAAATGGAAAACATATCAAGATATTTGATAAAATGGAAAAAATATCAAGATATTTGATAAAATGGAAAAACATATCAAGATATTTGATAAAATGAAAACATCAAGATATTTGATAAAATGGAAAACATCAAGATATTTGATAAAATGGAAAAACATATCAAGATATTTGATAAAATGGAAAAACATCAAGATATTTGATAAAATGGAAAACATATCAAGATATTTGATAAAAATGGAAAAACATATCAAGATATTTGATAAAATGGAAAAACATCAAGATATTTGATAAAATGGAAAACATATCAAGATATTTGATAAAAATGGAAAAACATCAAGATATTTGATAAAAATGGAAAAACATATCAAGATATTTGATAAAAATGGAAAAAACATCAAGATATTTGATAAAAATGGAAAAACATATCAAGATTTTTGATAAAAATGGAAAAACATATCAAGATATTTTGATAAAAATGGAAAAACATATCAAGATATTTGATAAAATGGAAAAACATCAAGATATTTGATAAAATGGAAAACATATCAAAATATTTGATAAAAATGGAAAAACATATCAAGATATTTGATAAAAATGGAAAAACATATCAAGATATTTGATAAAAATGGAAAAAAACATCAAGATATTTGATAAAAATGGAAAAACATATCAAGATATTTGATAAAAATGGAAAAACATCAAGATATTTGATAAAAATGGAAAAACATATCAAGATATTTGATAAAAATGGAAAAACATCAAGATATTTGATAAAAATGGAAAAACATATCAAGATATTTGATAAAAATGGAAAAACATCAAGATATTTGATAAAAATGGAAAAACATATCAAGATATTTGATAAAAATGGAAAAACATATCAAGATATTTGATAAAAATGGAAAAACATATCAAGATATTTGATAAAAATGGAAAACATCAAGATATTTGATAAAATGGAAAACATATCAAGATATTTGATAAAAATGGAAAAACATCAAGATATTTGATAAAAATGGAAAAACATATCAAGATATTTGATAAAAATGGAAAAACATCAAGATATTTGATAAAAATGGAAAAACATATCAAGATATTTGATAAAAATGGAAAAAACATCAAGATATTTGATAAAAATGGAAAAACATATCAAGATATTTGATAAAAATGGAAAAACATATCAAGATATTTGATAAAATGGAAAAACATATCAAGATATTTGAAAAATAAAAACATATCAAGATATTTGATAAAAATGGAAAAACATCAAGATATTTGATAAAAATGGAAAAACATATCAAGATATTTGATAAAAATGGAAAAACATCAAGATATTTGATAAAAATGGAAAAACATATCAAGATATTTGATAAAAATGGAAAAAAACATCAAGATATTTGATAAAAATGGAAAAACATATCAAGATATTTGATAAAAATGGAAAAACATATCAAGATATTTGATAAAAATGGAAAAACATATCAAGATATTTGATAAAAATGGAAAAACATATCAAGATATTTGATAAAAATACAAAAGTCAAAAGGAACTTTTAGTGTGAAAGTAAAGTAAGATAATTACTTAAGTGGAACCGCAAGAAAAACGAAAAGGGGACGCCTAAGCAGACCTGCAGATGAAGTCTTCTTGAGGAACTGAAGGGTGCTCGACTATCATGGGATGCCATAAAGAAAACAGTCAGAGACGGGGAAAAGTGAGGAAAAACTGTTGAGGTCCTATGCTCCACGAGGAGCGGAGAGGAATAAAGTCAGTAAAGTGAAGTCAGTTTAGTTTAGTCGTCGGATCATCATCACTGCACACCGAACCAATTAGTCCATAAGTGCACCAATCTCCTCCTCAATATGTCCATCAGCGTGTGGCAACTAACGACACCGGTTCTTTGTTGGTTTACTATTCTTCTTTGGCTACACATTTGACTTGGTATTCTTGCAGTCTGGTTAGTGTTGTAGATTTACCACTATTACTTGAATCATTTACACGTCATCTCTCCTTTAGGGAATTCAGAATATCAGCCTAGTCCTAGTTCGTCCGCTTTCTAGTGTCCCTGGCACAACATTAAAACTGATTTTTGTCAGGCTAGATCTCCTCCGAAACTCCAACGAATGTCTTCATGCCCATCCTGTCTCAATCTTCATTGAGTCAGTGAGAAAATATCATGGATGGAAGTATGTGACTCCAGCCAGACACATCGCTGTAGTTATAATACCTGCCATGACCAGGCAGACACATCGCTGTAGTTTCCTGCCATGATAAGTCAAATCAAGTTCAGCACAGGAGCCATCCTCATAGCACGAGGTATAGATGGGAATCATATCTTAGGTCACGGCCTTCTTTATATTACTGTTGCTTCCGGTAGCTGCTGTTAGGCTCATATATTTTTTATTGACACGATGTGTGATTGTGATATTGTCAATGTTAGGCTCATATATTTTTTTATTGACACGATGTGTGATTGTGATATTGTCAATGTTAGGCTCATATATTTTTAATTGACACGATGTGTGTTTATTGTCAATGTTAGGCTCATATATTTTTTATTGACACGATGTGTGATTGTGATATTGTCAATGTTAGGCTCATATATTTTTATTGACACGATGTGTGATGATTGTCAATGTTAGGCTCATATATTTTTTTATTGACACGATGTGTGATTGTGATATTGTCAATGTTAGGCTCATATATTTTTATTGACACGATGTGATTGATATTGTCAATGTTAGGCTCATATATTTTATTGACACGATGTGATTGTGATATTGTCAATGTTTAGGCTCATATATTTTTATTACACGATGTGTGATTGTGTCTTGTCAATGTTAGGCTCATATATTTTTAATTGACACGATGTGTGATTGTGATATTGTCAATGTTAGGCTCATATATTTTTTATTGACACGATGTGTGATTGTGATATTGTCAATGTTAGGCTCATATATTTTTTTATTGACACGATGTGTGATTGTGATATTGTCAATGTTAGGCTCATATATTTTTTTATTGACACGATGTGTGATTGTGATATTGTCAATGTTAGGCTCATATATTTTTTTATTGACACGATGTGTGATTGTGATATTGTCAATGTTAGGCTCATATATTTTTTTATTGACACGATGTGTGATTGTGATATTGTCAATGTTAGGCTCATATATTTTTTTATTGACACGATGTGTGATTGTGATATTGTCAATGTTAGGCTCATATATTTTTTTATTGACACGATGTGTGATTGTGATATTGTCAATGTTAGGCTCATATATTTTTAATTGACACGATGTGTGATATTGTCAATGTTAGGCTCATATATTTTTTATTGACACGATGTGTGATTGTGATATTGTCAATGTTAGGCTCATATATTTTTAATTGACACGATGTGTGATATTGTCAATGTTAGGCTCATATATACATTTCATTGACACACTGTGAGATATTGTCAATGTCTCTACAAAACGGGGTCTAAAGACGAAGGATTGACTTTATTACATCGGGTGTGTCTTCGTTTGGTTCCGTCCCTCTCCACAGAAATCACATGTCACTTGTGTAGTTTCGGCAACAAACCTAGGGATCTCCGGGAGGAGGGTGCATCAATGAACAGAACGATGCTGTCCTGCGAAAACCCACGGGACGATCTTCAGAACAGTTTGGTTAGTTTTGGAATTATGTGGTTAGTTTTGAAACTGTGTGGTTAGACTCGAAACGGCGTGGTTAGCTTTGAAACCGTGTGGTTAGTTTCGGACAGCGTGGTTAGTTTCTGAATTGTGTGGTTAGCTCGTCTGGCTCAGAGACATCGACATTTTACTGATTACACAAGAAAAGACTCAATAACTCTTCACCGTTGCTGGTGGGACGGATTAGCGCAACGAACAAGCGTTTGTTTATCGAATCGGAGACAAAAGAGTTGTGAGCCCAATCCCATACTAGACAATCCAGTGAGGAAAGGAATGTGCCCCATACCTCACGCACTCTAGGACCTAAAGATGTAAAGTGACCGTTATTTCATACCCTAAGGTCTAAGAAAGGCTACAGGACTTCATGTAGCATAACAAAATAACCAACTCTAAAGTACTGCAACGTGCTATCTTGCACGGTAGTCTGGCGATTACGTGTATTCATGACAACAGACGCTATTAAATTAACGCCGTTAGTTACATGATATTGTACTAACACTTCGCTAACGACAACTCAATCTCTCTGGGTGAAACCACCAGTTCAAGAAGAATCATACACATACCTGGACATCAATGTAGACAAAGAGTGGGGAACATAAAGAGATATCAAAATAACAATATAGAGAAGGAAAGAGAAGCTTTCATCGCACTTGGGAATCTCTGGAATTCTAAAGAAATCAAATCTAGAACAAAAAGTAGAATTTGAATTCCAGTTATCAGTTATATGAGGACTATCATCATAGCACTCCGGACATGTCCATAGGTGCTCCGATCTCCGCCTCAGCAAATCCAGCAGCGTCCAGCGACCCAACACGCCAGTTCGATGTTGATTAATCAATCTCTTTGCATATTTAGTATGTCGTTCTTTTCGGACTGCACCAATATTGACACCCATCTCTTTCAATCGGGTCAGCGAGTGGGATTCACAGCCCTGAAACTCCTCTGTTCGGAAAGACTCTCAATGCGTGAAGAATGTCATTTCGATCCATGGCAGCTCCCTCTGATATTGTAGCCAATCTATCAGCTCGTTCATTACCCTAACTCCTGCGTGCCCAGGAACAAAAATAAAGGTGATTTCTCTGATCATTGTCTGTACCAGTACCTCCACCCAGTTGCGTCTCACCATACCTGATTCGACTTTACGAATCATGCTCATGGAGTCACTGAGTATGAAAACACGAGAGCAATTGTGAGATGCCAACCAGTTCACCGCCTCCGTAACAGCCCGAACCTCCATTGTCAAGCTACTTGTGGTTGTTGCGTAGGCCCCACTGGCCTCTCTTATTTTTGAATTCCAATGTTTACCATATTCCTAAAAAGTTGGAAGGAGCTGCAAGAGATATTCACTTGTCACTAGCTACATGTAGGAAGACTTGGCATAGGCTGCTTGATATAAGGGGCATATGCTCCATTTGGAGTTTAACAAGACATGAGAGAAGACTTGGCATAGGCTGCTTGATAAGGGGCGTATGCTCCATTTGGAGTTTAACAAGACATGAGAGAAGACTTGGCATAGGCTGCTTGATCAGGGGCATATGCTCCATTTGGAGTTTAACAAGACATGAGAGAAGACTTGGCATAGGCTGCTTGATCAGGGGCATATGCTCCATTTGGAGTTTAACAAGACATGAGAGAAGACTTGGCATAGGCTGCTTGATCAGGGGCATAGGCTCCATTTGGGGGTTAACAAGACATGAGAGAAGGCTTGGCATAGGCTGCTTGATCAGGGGCATATGCTCCATTTAGAGTTTAGCAAGACATGAGAGAAGACTTGGCATAGGCTGCTTGATCAGGGGCATATGCTCCATTTGGGGATTAACAAGACATGAGAGAGAGAGAGAAAGAGAGAGCATCAGCAGAATGCAACACTTCACCAACAACAGAAAAGATCACTTCACCAACAACAGAACAGGTTACTTTCACCAACAACAGAACAGGCCACTTCACCAACAACAGAAAAGGTCACTTCACCAACAACAGTACAGATCACTTCATCAACAACAGAAAAGATCACTTCACCAACAACAGAACAGATCCCTTCACCAACAACAGAACAGATCACTTCACCAACAACAGAACAGGCCACTTCACCAACAACAGAAAAGGTCACTTCACCAACAACAGTAAAGGTCACTTCACCAACAACAGTACAGATCACCACCAACAATAGAAAAGGTCATTTCACCAACATCAGAACAGGTCACTTCACCAACAACAGAAAAGATCACTTCACCAACAACAGAACAGATCACTTCACCAACAACAGAAGAAAACACAGACAATAGGGCGGACAAGATAGGCACTAAAAAAGTCACTGAGAAATGGTGCCGATGAAGAAGCCTTGAAACAGCAAACAACAATGAAAAAAACACATGGGACTCACATTTATGAACGAATGAAACAAATATACAGACGAGAACACGAAGAAAGAACAGATGAAAAGTCAATAAATATAGAAGTATATAATTATTTAACCAAGAAAGTCCTGTTCCCCTCTCTCCTCCTACAGCTATGTAAACTGGCCTGTTATCTAAACATATTTTAATGAGTTGAAGCTACGGATTAGCAGCAAGCACCGACCACACAATTTGACTAATCTGGAATCTCGCGACAAAAGCTCATTTATTTACATCATTTCTATGGGCATCGAAAAAAACCGAATACATGTAATTTGCGGTTACAGATTAACAAGCTTATATAAATGGCGAACACACAAAAGATTGCAACAAAATAACTTGCAAGTTGTAATATTAAAGACAAATATATAGAAGTAAACAATCAAACAATAGACTTCATTTATTTCTCGAATTTTGAAAATGTAAACATCGTTATTCAACAGCTGTATGGACTATTTTACTTCCTCTCAAGCGGCAGGATACATGTTTATTTAGTATAAAAAACAGAAATTATAAAAGAACAAATATAACGACGGAACAATATATACAATTTATATTTAAAAATAAGGAAGAATATTTTGTGAGAAACGAAACACGAGACAGAATGATAATATTGTATACAGAGAGATTGATGTACCGTCTTCTCTCATTAAAAGTGAAATCTGAAATGTTAAAAAATGGATAGAGATAAGGATGAAGCGGGAAGGGAATCACGCAATGACAAGGGGGTGGGTGATGACAGCATTAATTATAAAATCGAACAAAAGGCGTGCAAAACCCTGCTTGAGATTGACAGAAGAATACATTGTCGTCTGTTGATAATGATAATAAGAATGTGAGCAACTGAAAAGGTTAACAAAGGGAAACCACTATTAGTAGATGGCGCCACGCAGCCTTCTGGTCGTTGCTTTTCCGGTAGAACTTTCATATTCAGAGATTTCTAATGGGAGTTAAGTAGAAATGACAACGGCCGCCACCGGCAAGTCAACACCAAGAACAATAGCATAATCAGACAAGCTCTGAAACTAGAAATGTTTAGGCGAATAGGCTGGCTATTGACAGATGTGGCACAAAAATATCTCAATTATTCCCGAACAAAAGAAGGAAAAAAGCAATATGATAAGCTGTTAAAAATGTGAATATTAATTAAAATAAATGCTCATAAAACAAGCGAAACAGTTCGGAGAAAATACAAACTGAATGTTAATATGAACGACAAACAAGATAAATACAAACTAGATAAATACAAACAAGACAAATACAAACTAGATAAATACAAACTAGATAAATACAAACTAGATAAATACAAACATGATAAATACAAACTAGATAAATACAAACTGAATGTTAATATGAACTACAAACAAGATAAATACAAACTAGATACATACAAACTAGATAAATACAAACTAGATAAATACAAACATGATAAATACAAACTGAATGTTAATATGAACGACAAACAAGATAAATACAAACTAGATAAATACAAACTAGATAAATACAAACCAGATAAATACAAACTAGATAAATACAAACATGATAAATACAAACTGAATGTTAATATGAAGGACAAACAAGATAAATACAAACTAGATAAATACAAACTAGATAAATACAAACTAGATAAATGCAAACTAGATAAATACAAACTAGATAAATACAAACTAGATAAATACAAACAAGATAAATACAAACTGAATGTTAATATGAACTACAAATTAGATAAATACAAACAAGATAAATACAAACTAGATAAATACAAACTAGATAAATACAAACAAGATAATATACAAACTAGATAAATACAAGAAAAACTGAAATGTTAATATGTACGACAAACTAGATAAATACAAACAAGATAAATACAAACTATTGAGAGTTCTGATTGATTGATAAAAACATTATCATTGCACTTCGGTGAGTAACCATGTGTGCTCTGATATGTTTCTTACACCGGAAAATCTCGACGGTAGTGCACGAACTTGGTACCACCGACGATAGTCCCCTATGTAATTTTGAAGATATTTTGTCGGGGTTTTAATCTGTTTTTTTTTTAAATTTTGCCCAGGCAGCGGCTTTCCAGTCTGCTCTTTTCTATTTCGAACTGCTAATGGTTCTTTCAGTGCTCAAATTTAACATGGGGTTTTATCGTTCGTATTCGATAGGACTAGGAACTCGATCTCACCTACACTGAGATCAGGGATCTCTGAAAAAATATCTTCATGGCTCTACGAGGGTGCGAACTGGGTACCTTTGGTTTAAGAGGCGATCACCTAATCTCTACGCCACAGAGATCCCCCTCCCAGGTGAGAACATACCAGAAATTCTAATTTGTTGAGTTGATTCTTCTTCTTCTTCTTCTGTGTCCAGTTTCTTGTGCTCAGACATCTAAACCATCCGTATGTTACCGTGACTCACATGGAGAGCAAAGAATAGTAATACTGTCATCTACAAGGCATGTCGTAAGATGGCGACTGATGTAGGGGCCTAGGGAAGCTACCCTAGTAAATAAAAGCGTCGCAGAAATCGGATAGGCTGGCCTACTCGTAGGCGCATAACTGTCACAACGTACAATTGCTCTTAGGCTCAGATCACATACAAATCACAAAGAGTGGTTTAACAAGTGATCGATGTGGAGGTACGAGAAGAAGAAGAAGACATATAAACAGCGAGATGGACCTGCTTACATCAATCAAATTGTCAGTTGGTCCTCGCGGCTGTTCTACACTTTCTCATTCACCCTAGTCCTATCAGAGACGGACGATAAAACGTAAGTTCCGTATACAAGTTGAGCACGTAAAAGAACTATCGGCGGTTCAAAATCGAGAAGAGCGGACTGGAAAGCCGCTGCCCGTCAAAATTCCGTAAAAAATAATTAACATCAACATTCCTACAAAATATTTGACATGCCTTGTAGGTTGTGGCAGTTTTACTATTCTTTTGCCCTCATTGCCAACTCCGGAAACACACGTGCGATATTATTATTTAGACCGCTCTCTTAATGAAAGCACTTTTTCCAGAGACCTCTAGGATTCTTGTCGGAACTACGGAGGTTGTCTTGTGTGTACTACACTCGACAAGGGATTCTTGTCGGAACTACGGAGGTTGTCTTGTGTGTACTACACTCGACAAGGGATTCTTGTCGGAACTACGGAGGTTGTCTTGTGTGTACTACACTCGACAAGGGATTCTTGTCGGAACTACGGAGGTTGTCTTGTGTGTACTACACTCGACAAGGGATTCTTGTCGGAACTACGGAGGTTGTCTTGTGTGTACTACACTCGACAAGGGATTCTTGTCGGAACTACGGAGGTTGTCTTGTGTGTACTACACTCGACAAGGGATTCTTGTCGGAACTACAGAGGTTGTGCTGTGTGCACTACACTCGACAAGTGGCCTACCATTTCTAAGTAAACACGTAAAAACAAAGTACTACAGTTTTACAAAATACATAAACAGTGACGATAAACAGCAACGTTTCGACCAAAAGGCCTTATCAAGCAAACAATACAACAAGAATGACGAATTTCGAGGAACACTACAAATGGACGATTACATGTGGAAACATAAACCTATCTGATGAAAATCTGGGAATAAAAACGAACAACGAAATGAGTGCAACACAAAAACCGAAAGTGGAAAAGGAGAGGAACAATAAACAATATAGTGGATAAATGACATTACATCTGCCATGCATCGGGTTCAGCTAATTGCTCGCCAGGAGGTCCTCTCTCACATACTTAGAACCCCCAAGTCTGACAGGGTTAAACTTATCTTAACATTCCACCCTCATAGTTCCCTGGTGAAAAAGGTCTTATTCCATCATCTCCTATTCTTCAGTCTGATCCTGAGACACGTTCAGTCTTCCAACACTATCCTTTGGTGGCGTACAGACGGGACAGAAGCCTCAAGGATTTGTTGGTACACAGTCGCCTCAAGCCTAACACCCAGAGTCACTTTGGCACCATCCAATGTGGCCGTCGGCGCTGTAATACATGTGCATATGTAATACAGACCCGTACTGTCTCTTTTCCAAAGCTACCTATACCATTCAAGACAGTTTCACGTGTGAGTTCCGCAATATCATCTATGCTATCACCTGCAAACGATGCCATAAGGCCTATATTGGTGAAACCGGTAAGAGGCTCAGTGACCGATTCGCCCAACACTTACGCGATATTCGCCAATGCTCTGTGACTCCTGTGGCCACTCATTTCAATGATACTGGCCATTCAGGAGTTGACGATGTCCAGGTCACAGCCATCCGATCATGTTCCTCCGATGATCGCAGTCGATTCGCCCTGGAGAACCGTTTTATTTCATTCTATGGCACTTTGCGACCTCTTGGACTCAACGCATTACATTCCTATGCTTCTTAGTACTGTCTTATCTCGTGCCTTGTTATCTATATGTGTGTTTGCTCCATATATGTGTCATTTATCCACTATATTGTTTATTGTTCCTCTCCTTTTCCACTTTCGGTTTTGTGTTGCACTCATTTCGTTGTTCGTTTTTATTCCCAGATTTTCATCAGATAGGTTTATGTTTCCACATGTAATCGTCCATTTGTAG